>CM053597.1:238097214-238137384 GCA_028646575.1 Pseudocheirus occidentalis | reverse complement strand
AATTTCTACCTGATGCACAGAAGAGGTGGCAGCCAGCTTTCAGAAGGACCAGAAAAGGGCCTGGGATTCTGTAGCTCCTGCAGGAGGAATCTCCCTCATTGCAGGTTGCCACTTTTCCCTAGCATCTCTGTAGCTTCTTGTCTTAGAGAACCGCCCAGACACAGGAACTCGAGAACCTGCCTAGGGTCACACAGCTCAGAAGCATCTGAGGCGGGATCTGAACCCAGGCCTTTCTGTCTCCAAGCCCAGTGCTCCTTGGGTGCAGTTGCGGAAAGAGACTTGATGTTGGCTTCAGGAAGAAAGGAATTCAGATCTTGGTTCTGATTCATCGGTCACCAGCTCCTTACCAGCTCCGTGACTTTGAGAAAGACCTTTTTCTGAGGCTCTCACCCCCCCTACTCTGCAAGCATCCATAGCTCCCTGTTACCTCTGGGATCTCATAGAAATTCTTCTATTTGGTTTCAAAGCCTTTGACAACCTTCATCCTTTCCCTCCCTCCATCTCCCCTCTCCAGGCCTTGCATCTTGAAGGCCTTCGGTGTCTACCTCCAGATTTCCCTGGCCTCCATGAACACTGCCCACATCCCATATCAGGCAGGAAATCTTTCCTGGGTCGTAGCCTCTGGGCTGCCATAACCCTGAAATGAGTTTATATTGACCCTGGACGGTCAAAGACCCTGGACCCTTACACGTTCAGTTATCTCTCTGCCCACATCTCCCCATTAGACCAAGAGCTTCTCCAGGGCAGGGACTGGTTTTTGCTTTTCTTTGCTTCCCTAGTGCTTGCTTAGGGCAGTAACTGGCACACAGTAGGTGCCTAATATATGCTTGTTGACTGACTGACTGATGCCTCCTCTTAGAATCTAGGGCCCAGTAAGAGCTCTGTAAATATTTGTTGATTGACAGATTAATCTCCTACACCTGTTGAAAAAAGGGTGCCTCCTGCAGGTGAGGATGCTCTTCATCCCCATGTTGGAAGGACCTGCCTTTCTTCCCTGTCTCAGTTGCCTCCTTGCTCTCCTGGCCATTCTAATGATACTATGGCCATTGTGACCTGGGACAGCTCTGGCAGAGCCTGTGCCTCAGTTTCCTTTAGGGGATAGTGGTCTTAAGTCTAGAAGCCAGGGGCCAGGTCAGGAGCAAGGGGCCCAGAGCTGTGTTGGATCTGCCTTGTGATTCAGTCAGATCTCAGGCTTCTGCCTTCCTGGGAGAATAGACAGGCCCCTTTCAAGAAATGAAAGCTAGAGGAAATGAGACATGAGGGCTGCTTAGGGGCCTTGAATTTTTCATAGAGTTTTTTTGTGTGTCCAGATTCACTAATAAAGAGGGGAGAGGAAGACCAGAGATCCTTTTGGACTCCCAGCCTTCCTCACGTCAGAAAGAACAGACTTTTTTTTTTCCACCAGTAAAACTCTTAGGGGAAATGACTAGCTTATATTTTCCAGAAAATCCATTTTGATGGCGTGCCCTTAGTCTTGACCCACTTGGCAGCACTGTCTTTTCCTCTGGGTTTTGGAGCTGTTAAGACCATTAGCAAGGTCTGCTTAAGGTTGGGGGGAGATGAAGTCTCTTCTGGCCAGGGGCTCTTCTCTGTAGACAGAGTTGGGATGGGGACCCGGGTAGTGGGCGGGGGCTCAGGTAGGGCTTGTTGGAGGCAGAAGGCTCAGGCCTGAGAGGGATGTTGGAATTCAAAGCCAGGAAGGCTACTGACTGAGCCCTGCTCTTTTTTTCTTTTTTTTTGCTTTTTGGAGGGAGGAAGGCAGGGCAGTTGGGGTTAAGTGACTTGCCCAAGGTCACACCCCCTAGTGTTAAGTGCCTGAGGCCTAATTTGAACTCAGGTCCTCCTGACTCCAGGGCTGGTGCTTTGTTCACTGTGCCACTTAGCCACCCCTGAGGCTTGCTCTTGGACAGCCACCTGAAGGGAAGGGACCCCTCTCTGTGCCTTTGCTGTGTCCCATGCCTGGAATGCACCCTTGCTTCCCTTTGCCTTCTCCTCTCCCTTGGGGGGCTCAGCTCCAGCATCACTGCCTCCAAGAAGCCATTCCTGATTGCCCCCAATGGCCTGTGCCCTCTCTCCCCCCTCCCAACCTGCTTGTTTTTATTCTTGGTACATTTCTATGTGTGCATGTTGTGTCTCTTTCAGTAGAATATAAAATCCCCTCGAAGGGGGGAACTGTTTTTTTTTTTATGTTTGTCTCCCCAGTGTAGAGCAGCACACATAGTAGGTAATTAATAAGCATCTGCTTTCTTAATTCAGCCAGCATTTATTAAACACCTAGTTTGTATAAGCTGGACTCAGTAATGAGACTACAATGAGACCACTTACCATGGTCAGACCTCAGGGAGCTTGCATTCCCCAGGCTCTTGACTTTGAGGACAGAGGATGGTCTATCAATTTCATCGATTTTTTTTTTGTATTTTCTTTTATGAATTTCAAAGTCTGATTCTGAGGAAGGGCCCATAGGCTTCCCCAGCCTCAGGGCCAGAGGGGTCCCCAGCACAAAAAGGGTAGAGAAGCCACTACCAGGGGCTGGGGGCTCCCAGGCCCACTGTGTTGCAGGAAAGACAAACAAGAGTGAGGGGGCATCCCTTGGTGTTTTGTCATTGTTTTTATTGGTGTTTTCAATGACTTTTTTGTCATTCTCACTTCTTTCTCCATTACTTTCCCTGTTCGTGGAATATTTCCTCAAAACAAAAGAATCAAAGCTAAGCCAGACATCTCCGATGACAGTATATGCTTCATTCTGTACCCCTGGTTCTCCTCTTGTCTGTCTTCCAGAGTCCTACTTAGGCTGGGCTGGACCACAGTGAGTTTTCTTTAGAGTCACATCCCCTGGTATTTTTCAGTTATTTCTCAAGTGACAGATGTCACAGCCACTTTCCCTTCTAGTTGTTTTTGGTCTGGACCCATGATGTCATTAGCATAGGGAACTCCCTTTACCTTGACCCCTCTCTGAGTCTTGCAGAGTATCCTGGGGTACTAACATGCAAAGGCTTGGAGGTGGGAGATGTCATGTCATGTATGAGGAACAGTAAGAAGACCAGACAGGGCTGAGCCTTGGAAGAAGTGAAGGATTCTAAGAGGCAGCTGTGAGGAGGGTGTGTCTAGATATGGAGAACAGCCAAGGCAAAGACTTAGAGGTGGGAGATGGAATGTAGTGTCTGAGGTGCAGTGGCTTAGAGATCCAGGGCCGGTTCTCCCCCACCCCCCAATCCCAGGAGCTTAGATCAAGAGTTGAAAGGGAATCTCAAAGGCCATCTAATCCGAGCCTTTCATTTTACAGAGAAGGAAAACAAGGCCTGGGGAAGGAAGGGAGTGACTTCCCCATTAAGTGACAGAACTAGAATTTGAACTTGGGTCCAGAGCCTTTTCCAAGCATCACACCAATTGGTGTCTTGGGGCTGCCCCCTTTTGCTTTGTACACAGGGTCTTGGGGGGCAGGTGGGTTACTGGAGTGGTGGGAGGAGGCTGAGGCCCGACAGCCTGGGGCTGTCTTCCATGAAGTCTTCCTTGCTTTTTCTCACTTTGCTTGGCCCTGTCACCTCCCCTCTGGGAGGAGGGACTAGCTGCTACTTGGGGAGGGCTTTTCTAGGGTGGGAAGTTCAATTTTCTAGCATTCTGTGTTCAAGTTCTCTCCCAGATCTGGCATCCTTCCCATCTCAGGATTTCTCTGTTCTAAGTTCCCTTCCAGCTCTGACATGCTATGTTATATGACCCCTCCCGATTCTGACATTGTCTGTTCTTTTTTTTTTCTTTTTGGAGGGGGGAAGGCAGGGCAGTTGGGGTTAAGTGACTTGCCTAAAGTCACACAGCTAGTAAGTGTGTCTGAGGTCAGATTTGAACTCAGGGCCTCCTGACTCCAGGGCCAGTGCTCTATTCAATGGGCCACCTAGCCACTGCAATATCCCCTGTTTTAAGGCCCCTTCCAGCTCTCACATCCCTTGTTCTAAGGACCCTCCCAGCCCTGATATTCCTTGTTCTTAGCTCACTCACTCTGCTGTTCCTTGATTCTCAATTCCTGTGCCAGGGCCAGGGAGAGTGGGCAGAGGTCTTTTTCTTTTGTCTGGGTTTGGTTTGACAGTTCCCAGCTGCCCGGTGCTTACAGGCGCCTCCTGGGTGCAGAGAGCCCTGTTCTGTTCAGGGCCTGGGAATGCAGAGACAAAAGAGCCACCCCAGCTCCCATGCTACCCTTAATTGAGTCAGGTTTCCCTTAGGGGAAGGTGAAGACCTCTGCACTGCCTCAGCAGATGGGGCTGGGCGCTCTAGGCACTGAGAGGAGGGATATGGGGCAACTGCCTGCAGGGAAGGCCATGACCCCCTGACCCCTCCACCGGCCTTTGCCGGCTGCCTGCGGTGGGGAAGCTGTGAGCAGCTCAGGCTGGCTGGAGCTGGCAGCTTGTCAGTGTCACGCTGATCAGTTACTGTAATGTTACAAAATGGCTGTTTGGAAAGAATGACTTTGATAGGCTGACAGAGGCTGCTGGCTGGGGGTGGGGTGGAGGGAAGGCGTTGCCAGAGGAGCCTTTCCCTGCAGAGCCTGAGAGGCTCATTACCCACCCCTTCCAGCCTCCCTCCTGCTGGCCTGGGGCCCCATTCCCTGGAGGGGCTGCAGGGGATGGGGGGGGGGGGGGAAGAAGCAGGGATCTGTCAGTCAGTCATGTAACCAGCATTTATACTCCGTGTGGGCAGAAGCTGGGAAAACCAGCCCTTCTTACTGTATGTATGACGGCCCCTTCATGCCAGAGCAAACCTCAGTTTCCTCACCTGTATTTACCCTCAGGTTTGCTGTAAGATTTAAATGAGATGGTGTCACATAACAGGCTTTGAGAAATGTCCATTATTGTTTTGATGGGAACTGGAAAGGAACCACAGAGCAGAGGCCAGCTGGTCTAAGCTTATTTTACAGATGGGGAAACTGAGGCCTGAGGGGAAGTGACCTGTCCAAAAATGCATGGGTAGCAAGAAATGTCACTGGAGCTGGAATCTAGAGTTCCCTTCTCTAAACCCAGCTCTCTTCCCACTTCCCCACGTTCCTTCCCCACTCATGGCCTGCCTAGTACCTGGAGTCAGCTAGGTGGGGCACTGGGGAGGCGTGGCTAGGTGGGACAGGGGCAAGGTGACAGAGAGGTAAAGGGCCTAGACCACAGCCCCCCCAGCAAGGTGAGGCAGGACCTCTAGGAGCACCAAGTGGTCCCTTAATCAGTGCTTCTTGGTTGACTGCTGGGCCTTAGAGAAAAGAAGGATGATCAATGGTTCAGGGATGGGTCAGTCTGCAGAGTGATTGGGGAGGTGTCTGGGGGCCTGAGTTTGGCCCCCAGCACACAACAGGCCCTTCGGGGAGAGGCTCCCCCCTGCTTGGGCCTCAGTTCCCTCATCCCTACAATGGGCCAGTTGGGCAAGCTTAGCTTGGCTCCTCTGAAAGGGCCTTTCCACTGGCCACCAGCCCTCAAGCTGGTGGGCCCCAGGGTCTGCTCTGCAGCCAGGCTCCGCCCACTCCCCCCCCCAGCTAATCCTGGCTTCCTGAAGTTTTTATTTAAGAATGTGACTCGTTTCACTGATCAATGCTCCTGTTCTTCCCTCACAGTCTGGTAGGGCCGGTAGCAGGGTCTTCTCTGCCAGGGCCGGCCGTGTTCTGGCTCAGCACCCTCACCACAGGGGTCTGTGGCTCCCCCAGAGCTCTCCCCAGGCTTGGCCAAGTTGAGCTCCTCAGCTCCCCAGCCTCGCTCACTCTCTTTCCCCTCCACTTCCCCTATGCTGGGGCCTGCCCCAAACCTGGCCTTGATTTGCCACCCTGGGAGCCAGCTCTGGCTTCTTCCCCCTGAGACATGCGGAGGCACAGGTCCCAGGGTCCCAGGGATGGAGGTGGAAGAGAGTGCTGAGGCCTTTCTACAGAGAGAGAAAGTGAGGCTGAGGGAGCATAGGATTGGAACCCAGAGCTGGGGCCACTTGGCCGCTCCACAGCTTCTCTCACCCCTACCTCCCCAGACTGGAACCTCCCTTGGAGAACTGACCTAGCAGCCCTGCGCCCTCCCTAGCAGGGAGTCACAGAGTCCGATCCCTTCCACCCAGGCTACTGGGAGAGTCGATCAGGGTCAGCGCCCATGGCCACAGGAAATGTGGATGTCCCAAGCCCTGAGCTGGGGGGTGGTCGAGAGGTGCCCTTCCCACATGCCCCTATGCTGGACCTTGTCCATCCTGTGAGGGGCTGGGAGTAGGGGCTTTTTCAGTCCCTGCCTGCAGGCTCCCAGGTGCCTCGAGGGAGCACTTGGCCAGGGGGCAGGACCCTCTCCCAGAATTGACAGGGCTGTTGTTGGGATCAGATGAGATCACATTTGTAAAGGGCTGAGCACAGTGCCTGGCACCTTGCTGGGCTGAATGGATATGTATTTCCTTCCACCTCCCTTCCCAGTCAGACACTGCTTTTAGGAAAACCTGGCCTCCCATCCTGTCTCCAGTGCCTAGTGGTGTGACCTTGTGCAGGTTATTGAACCCATCCCTGCCCCAGTTTCCTCATTTATAAAATGAGATGGTTAGACTCTGATCTTTGTGGTTCCTCTCTCGCTCTAAACTCAGTTATTCCCTTAACCCCATTTTCCTGATAACTCGTTAGTAAGTGGGGTTCAGTGACTTGCTGGTGATTTGACAGTTGTGGAATGTCAGAACCAGGACTTTCATCCCCCCACCTTGGGTTCATCTCTTTGAGGAACTTCCTCTCCCACTGCCCCTTGGCACCTGGTTGGTTCTGCAGCTCTGAGCAAGAGCTGTCTGGGGCAGCCTGAAGTCACCCTCCTGGGAGTGTGACAGGAGCAGGACTCAAACCCAGCATTCCCAGCCTCTCTCTGTTACGCCAGGGGCACTTATGGTATCCCTTGGTGATGAGAAGATTCTCTGGTAGCAATTAATGGACTAAATCCTCTTCTCAGCTTTTTTTGACAAGCCTGAGTCTCTCAATCAGACAGTGCTGCCATTTTTAATGACACCGTGACACGTCCTTGGTTGGAGGGAACTCCAGTAGGAAAAAACTTGTTCTGCTGTGCAGAGCATTCCTTTTTCTCCACCTTACAGTTTTAGAGGGTTAACTAGGACACTGAGATGGTTAATGACTTGTCCAGGGTCATTCAGCCAGTTGGTGTTAATCACGGGGCTTGACCATAGGTCTAGCTTCTGGGAAACCACCTTGAACCCCACCACCTCAGAAGCTCAATGTAAGAATTAGTATGTATTTATTGAATTCCTGATATACTCCTACTGCTGTCCCTGGCACACTGGGGGAGACAGAAAAGCATAGGGTAAAATTGTAGGGGTGCTTGGGGATCTACACTGAGGAGAGACCTCCTTCCACAGAGTTGGAAGGCTTGAATTCCAATCCCAGTTCATCCCTAGCCTGTTAGCTGTGTAACCCCAAGCACTTGAGAGAGAGACATTGTGTATGTGTGGGTCTGAGTGTGTGTGTGAGTGTGACTGAACTGTCCATGTGTCTGTGTCTATATCGGTGACTGTCTAGATAGATATGTATATGAATTTTGCCCCTTTTTAGTATAATAAGCTGCCTTGACTAACAGTGGATGTGAGGAATGGATGAGGTGATCCCCATGAAAGCATTTATGTAGGAGACAAGTAAAGACTTGTTTAATTTTTATAAAATCCACCTTTTTTAAAGCAGTTTTTGTTTTCATATCCTTTTTATCTGCCAGTATATCATTCCTCCCCCCCAACAAAAAACCACTCCTTTTAACAGAGATTTTTTTAGAAAGCAGTTTAATGAAACCAAAACTTCACTTAAGACTGAAGAACATGCTGTGTTCCAAACCCATAGCCCCCCACCTCCAAAAAGAGGAATCAAATTCACCTGTGTCTTTGGAATCACACTTGCTCTTAACTATACAGTGTTGATGAGGTATAGGCTCTGGGACCACTCCCCCCCTCATTGAGCTCTCCTTGAATCTTTGAGGTACATGCTCTAAGAAACCCATTGCCTGTCAAAAAATCAAGTCACCCTAGCATTGACCTCATTAACTCCACCTGAAGTCCCTCCCCAAACTCATTACTGGAGTTTGACCTCATTGGCTCCTCCTGAAGAACCTCTCCAGGCCCCTAGACTCCTCTTTATATAAGACCCCATCTTCCCTCCATCTGGGTAAGAGCACCGTGGAATAGCTTAGCACAGACTTGCTCTGTGTGAAAGCTCCATAAAACAACCTAGCTTAGACTGGCTCCTTAAGAGTCTACCCCATATCTTTCAATAAACTTTACTCTTTTTTTTGGCTGAGAAGACTTGAGTGGAATTCTTTCAGCAGGACCTGGCATGTTGGTATTTTGGGGTCTCAGGCAGCCCTAACCCTCTTTGGGTACCTTTTCGGTGTAATTATCCCTGTGATAAATACTTGTTGATTGATTAATAGGGGCTTATCACATGTTCCTAGCAGTAGGAAATACTGAGGAGTAAAGTGAGTCTCTGCCTTCAGGGAGTTTTTATGCAAATAGAGGAGCCAGCCAGTGAGTGAAAGAGAGGGAGAGGGAGAAGGAAAGGGAAAGGGAGAAAGTCTGTATCCACATACACAGGATAAATGGAAAGATAAAAGGGTAAAAAATTCCAAGGCAGTTTGGGAGGGAGGGCATTTGCTGCTTCCTGTACAAAGTGATACCTAAGCTCCTTGAAGGGAGGGAGGAATTCAGAGATGCAGGTGAGGACAGGCAGCCGTTGCAAAGGCACAGAGGTGGGGAAATGAGAGGTGTCTGAGGAGCAGAGAGCAGGCAGTTTGTCTGGACATTACATGCAGTTTCTGCACCCATGATTCTCCCACATCTGCCAAGAAGTGGGGGGAGGGGCCTTCTTTGGGGCCAACCTTGGTCTTTACCATTCCACAGCTTCTGGTTTTAATTATTGCTCTGTTGCTGCTATTCTTCCCGTTAAAAGTATTGCAGTCATGGTGCATGTTGTTTTCTTGTTTCTGCTGACTTCACTTTGGATCAGTTCAGTTAACTCTTCCTCATGCTTCTTTTTTTTTTTTGAGGGGGGAAGGCAAGTCAATTGGGGTTAAGTGACTTGCCCTAGGTCACACTGCTAGTAAGTATTAAGTGTCTGAGGTTAGATTTGAACTCAGGGCCTCCTGACTCCAGGACAGGTGCTCTGTTCGTTGTGCCACCTTTCTATCCTTCTAATGCTTCTCTTGCTAGAATTTGGAAGAATATTCCTCTCTCTTTGACCGGGTCCTTCATGATGAATGAGTTTTTGAATTGTGAACTAGATGAGAGTATAAGGTAGGTGGATTTCAGACTAACTGAATGACCGGCAACAAAGAGTAGTTAGTTGATGGGTCATTGAATCTGCTTGGAAGGAAGTCTCTAGTGGAGGACCACAGGGATCTGTCCCTGTCCCTGTGCAGTTTGTCATTAGCACTCAGATGAATGAAATGTATAACTGACATAAAGCTGGAAGGACAGCTAACTCAGTGGATGACTGTCAGGCTCCATAAAGGTTGCAATGGGCTAGAACACTAGGCAGAAACACTGAAACACTTCAATGGGGAGAAACGCAAAGTCATATTATTATACTGGCATTTAGAAAGATTGATCTCCTTAGGGTGGAGGAAGTGCCTGCTGAATGAATAGAAGGAAGGCTTAGTTGGTCTAAAAAGGAGCCGGGGTCTTGGTGAACTATAAGCTCTGTAGAAATTTGTAATGAAAGCCAAAGCGGGAAAAGCCACACGAACGGTTAAAGGCCTAGCACTAGTGGGCTTGGTCAGCTGTATCTGAAATGCTGGGTTTAGTTCTGGGAGACTCAGGTTAACAGGCAGCCAGGGGACACAATTTAAAGCAAAAGCACTTATTAAATCACTTAGTAAGAAAAGTTGCAAACAAACATTTCCTGCATATGTCTCTCACAAATACATATGCACTCTTATATGGGAAGTGGACACAGATGGAGAGCATGTACAGAAGGACATATGCATGAAGAGTATGTGTGGCTGGTGGGGGGGGGCAACTCATACCTTCATAGCTGTGGGACTCTCTCTGCCTCACAAAGAGCGGGCTCTGCCATGCTCTTTAGTTCAAAACCAAAGCCTTTTAGAAGAAAATTGTTATTGTAGAACAGCAGCCTCCCTAATCATGGACATGCAGAAGCTTTCCCTGAGGAGAACACTCTGCAGTGTGACTTGCATTGCTCCCTTCAGGTGTGCGGCCTCTCATCTCTGACAGGTGTTTCCCAGCTCTAGGTGCCAAACTAACTTTGTTTTTTGCTTTTATTTTTTTTTTTGAAAGGGGGAAGGCAGGGCAATTGGGGTTAAGTGACTTGCCCAAGGTCATGGCTAGTAAGTGTTACGTGTCTGAGGCCAGATTTGAATTCAGGTCCTCCTGACTCCAGGGTTGATGCTCTGTTCACTGTGCCACCTAGCCGCCCCCAGGTGCCAAACTCTTTAGAACCAAGAGGCACTCCTAAGGAGGTCTTGATTATTCCTTCAAGCTGTAATCTGACATCAGGTTTGAATGTGTCACCTGACTGACTATTAAAAGTAAACAAACTGATGGGGGCTTGTGAGCCCAGGTTTTTGAAACAAACATCTTGGTGGCTGACATGACCTGCTCTGGCTTATGGTTGACAGTCTGCCTGTCTTCTGCTTTTCATCTCTGGAAGCTGAACAACTCCAACAGCTACCCAACGTTCTGAGGTTCCTGGATCCCCCCCTGTTTTTCAACTTCATGTCCCTTTCAGTCACCAATAAAAATGAATGAATGAAAAGACATTTATTAAATACTTACTATGGGCAAAATACTGTGCCAAGTGCTACAGGTGCAAAGAGTTCTGTCCTCAAGGAACTTATGTTCAGATAGTGGGACCAGCATACTTGGGACAGGGTGATTGGGGGAAGTTGAAGGCACTGTGAGTGGGGGCCAGTCCCACGCCACTTCTAGGCACAGCAGCAGAGGCGATTTGATCTGTGCTTCCAGAACTTTGGGTCATCAGCCCACAAGTATCTATTTGTTAAGCACATACAGGGCTACAGGCCCTGGGGAGACAAGTACGAAGGAGAGTGCCCATCATTCCAGGTATTGGGCAGGGCAGGGGCTGGGAGGAATGCTCAGAGATGAAACTCACCCTGGGGCCCCAGGGCTTCCCAGGGGCCCTGGTTCTTTGGTTCTGTTCTCTTACCTGGCTCACCCCATGCCTGGTTGATCGAAGCCCTTCTGTACCCTCTGGACTTCAGTTTTGCTGGCTGTCTGTTAAATGACCCTGAATAGGAGACCTGGGGAGATATTGCAAGAGGGTGAAACCCTTCTGATGGGAGAGAACCAAGGAAAGGAGGAAGGGAGGAAGGAAGAAGGGATGGGAGGGAGAGAGGGAAGGAAGGAAGAACAGATTTTTTCCAAGGAGGGGAGGGACTCCCATCTCGTTAGAGCTCCATGGATGATGGAGATAGAGTAGGAGATTTGTGATCCCAGTTTTACAGATGGGGAAATTAAGGCTTGGAGAGTCAACCTGATTTGCCCATTGCCACACAGGGTGTAAAGACTTGAACCTGGGTCCTCGGCCTCAGCATCCAGGGCTCTTTCCATTGCACCACCCAAAGGATGGCTTGAGTCCAGACAGTGTGAACATGAGTGCTGTGGAAGTTGAAATCATGAGATCTAGATTCGAATCCCCATTCTGACACTTCAGGTCACTCTAGGCCTCAGTGTTCTCCTCTATAAAATGGGTCTAGATTGGACAAGGTGACCTTCAGCGCCCCTTCCAGCCCTAACTATACCCCTGTAAACAGAGGATGCCATCTGGCTGGTTTGGAGTCAGACTGGGGAGGGGAGAGCTGGAGGTCCTAGTGGATCCCAGATTGAATGCTGGTCTTTTCCCTTCCTTTAGTAACCAAGGCCCAGAATGGGGGAAAGGGCTTGTTCAAGGTCACACAGAGAGCAGGTGGCAGCTGAGATTTGAACCCAGGCCTTGGTCTCCAGCTCTTCCATCTCTTCTTCCCTTCACATAGCCTTGAAGGGCAGGCCACAGGGTCTGCCCTTATGCTGCTACATCTGCTGCCAGGGAGGTGGTGGTGGGGTGGCAGGGAGAGATCAGGGGCCTGTGAAAGGAATAACTGCTTGCTCATCCGGGCTTTTCCCCATAGCTGCTACCTCCTTCTCTTTCTCCCCCTTCTCTTCCTCCTCCCTCTTCCTCATCCCCCTCCCATTCTTCTTTCTCCTCCTCCTCTCTCCCTTCTCCCTCTCTTCCCCCTCCTCCCTCTCCCCCTTCTCCCTCATTCTCCCCCTCCTCCTCCCTCTGCTCTTCCATTATCCCTTCTGCCTCTCTCTGTCTCTCTTAAGTGCTATCGAGGGGTGCAGGGAATTGCAGTCTGTAAATCGCATCCAGCCACTCACAGGCTGCCTTTCTGGCGGTGGCGGGTGGCAGTGACTGCTACTAATTCATCCAGCTGAGCCCTGGCCCCCTCCCAGCTCCCTAGCCCAGCCTGTTCAGTTTTTAAAGAGCCACCACTGAGATCACAATGGTGGGCTCCCCCCTCCCAGGGCCCCGGGGCCTCTAAGTCCCCCGGCTTGGCAGCCCCTGGCATCCCAAGCCCAGGCCCGTCTCCGGCTCTAGCTCCTCCAGCCTTGGTCTTTCACAGTAATTGAAGTAAATGACTCTCCTGGCAGAGCATGCAGCTCAGGGACCCCTCAACTCTCTGAAGTCTGGAGGTTTGCTTTGGGGCTGACTGGCTTTGTCTGTGGGACGGATGTAGCCCTGCCGGGGGCCCAGGTAAGAGGGCTTGGGACCTAGGGAGTTAGCAGGGGCTCCCTTGGCATGCCCACCCCTCCGAGTTGCCTGGGGGAGGGCCAACCTCACCTGCTGGTGTGACCAGTGGTGTGGCAAGTGGGCTGTAGGTCCCTCAGGGCAGGCAGTCCCTTGTGGGCTCCTCTCTGGCCCCTCCTCCCATCCCATCAGGACTCAGCATAGCTCAAGAGACAATTCTCCCTCTCTCTTACTGGCTCCTGGGCAGCTGGGAGGCCCATTAGGGACTCTCCGGGCAATCCCTGGACCCTGTGAAGAGGGGAGCCCCATTCATCAGTCAGCCAGCACTGGCAGCTTTCCCGGGAGGTCCCTGGCCCCTAGGGGGATAGGCAGGGAGTTTCATGACCAGCCTGAGCTGAGGTCAGTGGTGGGACTCCTTTGCCCAGCTCAGGGTGCTCCCTGAAGGGCTCTCAGGCTCACAGCAGGGGAGGAAGCCAACCTCAACATTGGATCTCAGTGACACAGTGCCCCATCACTCCTGTACTGCCAGGAGCAGGGAAGCGTTGGGATGTGGTGGGAGGAGGTCTGTGCTTAGGAACTCAGGACCAGGGAGCCCAGTAAGGGTTGGATGGAGAAGGGAATCTAGGAGTCCCCAGCCCTTCCCCTCTGCAGAGGGCTCAGTGACCTCATGCTGCTTTTTCCTTTTTTTTTTTTTTTTTGAGGGGCAATTTGGGGTTAAGCGACTTGCCCAGGGTCACATGGCTAGTAAGTGTTAAGTGTCTGAGGCTGCATTTGAACTCAGGTCCTCCTGACTGTAGGGCTGGTGCTCTGTTCACTGTGCCACCTAGCTGTGCCCCCCATTCTGCTTTCTGAATGCCAAAAATGATCTGGTGGGCTTTGAGATCCCAGAAGAAGGTAGCCCATCGTGTCCCCATGGAGCTGAAGAACTCCTCTGCCTAGTACGAAGGGCCTCCCCCAATACTGGAGGACTCCCCCAGGGTGGAAAGACCCTCTTCAGTACTAGACTCCACCCCCCATTACAGAAGGACCTCTCCCCAGTACGGCAGACCCTCCCAGTACTGAAGGACCCCCAGTAGTAAAGGATCCCTCCCCAGTACAGAAACACACCCTCAGTACTGAAGGATTCTACGCACAAGTTCAGAAGGATCCCTCCAGTACTGAAGGCCCCCTCCCCAATAGAGAAGGTCTCCCAATACAGAAGGCTCCCTCCCCAGTAGAGAAGTCCCCCCCAGTATAGAAAGATCCCCCATTACTGAAGTCCCTCAATACAGAAGGACCCCTCCCTCCCCCCCAGTCTACCACGTAGGTGGATGTGCAGCTTTGCTCATCTCTGAGTCCCCCCTCTGATGTCAGAATCGGGGTCTCAGAGCAGGTCTTCCTGGGCTTGGCTCTTCTGCTCTCTTCTGTGGCCCCCTTCCCAGCTGGACTTGCTGCATCTGCCCAGGTGGCCCTGGCCATGGAGCTGATTGGCAGGACGATGGATGGGTCGGTGTCAAGCAGGCCCCAGGTTCCCAGTGGTGCTGTTTCCTGTCCACCTTCAGGGGCTAGCAGCTTCTTCGGGCCTCTGCTCAGCTGCGCTCTCACCCTCATCTCTTCCCTGGGAAGAACAGGGAAAGTTATGTCAAACCGTCTGGCTGGGAGCCAAGGCTCCCCACGGAACTATAAATTGACCTGTCGGGAGAGGGAAGAGATTAATGGTGGCCATCTTCATTAGCGAATCCCCTGAGGGAAGCCAGGCTGCCATGAGCTGTGAATGAGCCAGGCTGATTGGAGAAGGAAGAACTTATGTGCTGGTGGGGCTGGGGGGCCTGGGCCTGGGGGTAAGGGAAAGGCAGAAGAGCTGATGGCCAAGAAGAGGAGGAGGGTGTATGCCCTGGCCAGGTCTGGGGCTGCTGGTCCATGGGAGGGACAGAGGGCTTGGCATGCTTATTGGGAGCCCAGGTATCTATGGAAGTGTGTGTGTGGGCGGGGGTGGGGATGGGGGTGGGGGACTGCCCGGTTCAGAGAGCTAGAGTAAAGACATTCAGGGAACGCTCACAGTGTAGGGGTTTGTCCCCAGTTCTAAAAATAAGGCAGGGACCTTCCCCCTCCCCATCTCTGGGGGATTTCCCACCATACCTGGATTGTTTAGGGCTCAGATATGTTCTCTCTCCTTCAGATTGAGGGTGGTCTGAAGCAGTGCATGATTGGAGAATGGGCGAAGGTCATCCCAAATCTATGGTTAGAGTCAGAGGAGCTGGGTTCAAATCCTACCAGTCTCTGCTACTGACCAAGTGATTTTGGCTAAGACTCATGCCTTCTCTGGGGCTGTTTCCTCCCCTATAAAAGAAGGCACTGATTCTCTAAGGGTCCTGTCCCAGCCAAGCAGATGAGCCTGGGATCCTGGTGTGACAAAGTCCTCATCTCTCCTGGAGAATGACTCTTGGCTAGGGGTGGGGGGAGGGGGGGGACAGCTTCGTAGGAGACCTTTAAAAGGTGTTTGTTGATTGATTTGTCTGATGGTTAACTGAAATATCAGGTATTCATTTGGGTTCAGAGAGGCTACTCCTTAGTAAGGGAAGAGGGAGGGGTAGCTAGGCGCCACCTTGGATGAAGGCACAGATAGAGAGGTGGGCTTGGGCAAAGGCTACCCCCATTACAGCTCACAAGTACCCAGTCCCCTGCACCACACTGCCCTTGAAAAGGGCCCAGCTTTCTAGGGGCCTGCCTTAGAGGAGAGGCCCAGGAACCTCGCCCAGACCCACTTGGAGACCATGGGAGAAGAGCAGCTTTGGCAGGCCTGTGGAAGGAATGGTGCCATCTTGGAGCCTTGTCCAAATGAACCTGGGCTCTGGCAGAGGGAGGCAGTTTGGCCCTGGGCCTGGGCAGCTGGCCTACTGGCGTGTGTGCTGTCAAGGCAGGCGTGTGCAAGGCTGGGGAAGGGGGCTGCACACAAGCTCTCTGTTCCTTCACAAGGTCCCACTTGTGTCTACACAGCCCAGCTGGCTGTTCAGTTCATCAGCTCAATTTAGCTAGCATTTATTAAGTGCTGACTGTATATAGAACCCCCTGTGGAGGAGACACTGTTAGATCAGACCACGTTCCTGCCCTCAAGGAGCTCCTGGTCATAGAACTAGGTCAGCAGCAGAGACAGATCCAGGAGATACTTTGGGAACCTAGTGTGAGCAGCCTGAGGGCAGGGACCAGTTTTTCTCTTTGCATCCCCAGGGTCTAGCCCATAGAAAGGAATTAATAAGGTTTATGGAGTTGTCCTGATGGTTTGGAGGGGGCACTGGTAGACACAGGACGACTGCTAAGGAGACTGTTGTAAAGGCCTGGGCTGCTAGTGGTCATGAGGGCCTATCCGCCTGCCCCAGAGCCCAGGGCACCTGGCCCCCAGAGGGGCCACTCAGTCCAGCCTGTCTATGAGCAGGAAGTCGCCTCTGTAAAATGGCAGATGAGGCACCTCCTCCAGTGATGGAGGGTTCCCCTCTCCCCATCCTTAGGGAGCTGTCCTTGGTTTTGAACCCAAGACAATCTCCACTGTTCAAGAAGGGCATTGAAGGGAGGCTGATGCCTGGGATGGCGTTACTACAGGCGTATGCTCTGCTCCCCATCCCTGCCCTCCTCTCCCCTTTTGGAAGTGACCCCCTGTTAAGTTTTCTCTCAGGTTCCTGTATATGTGTCCCCTGTTACTCTTTCCCCAGGGTAATGTAAGCTCCTTAAAGGTAGGCCAGCTTTGGCTTTTGTTTTGTCTCCCCAGTGCCTGGGGCATGAGAGGGGGTATAAATGGAACCTCAGTAACCATCACAGACCAGGTACTGAGTGCAAGGTGGTCCCTGGGAGAGCCTCTTCCTCTGTAAAATGGGCATCAGATGAGGTTGGGTGGGAAGGGCTGTGCTAGAGAAGAGTGCTACATTAGACCCCCCCACCCATCTAGAATAGGGAGAGAAGAAGGGGGTGTGTTAGCCAGACCACAGACACCACCTCTGAGCCACGCCCTGGGTGAGGCCTAGGGATCAACCTTTCCTCAGCCCTCCCTCCCTTAGACCAGCTTAGCCCACTCCCAATTTCCCACGTCTGCTTGTGGGCAGCAGGCATGGAGAGAGCACAGCGCCAGACTCTTACTTGCTCTGGGCACATAATGGAGGTGTCGGCCATCAGTTCCCCTTCTCTTGGTTTGCTGATGACTGCTGGACGGCGGCCAGTGACCTGGCAGCTCCATGTCCTTGGAGGTCCTGACCTGAGCCCTTGCTGCGAAGTCTTTCGAGCCAGAGAGATGCTTGGCCAGTTGATCCTGTGCCTTTCTACTTGGGTGGGCAGGGAGCAGGGTGGGCAGATGGTCCCCGGGGCTGGGGCCATGGGGACTTTTCTGTGATGCCTTGCTCTGAGTGGAACAGACAGTCTGTCTCTCTGTGTGAGATGTGGGTATCATGCAAAGCTTCCTTTTTAAAAACATGATTTTGAAAGGTTTGCTTAAGGGTGAGTTTGTTCCATAAACATATTGCCTTTATATATAGCATTAAAATTTATGACAGCGCGTCAAGGTGAGTCCCGGAGAACAGAATCAACACCTATTAGAGCTGAAAGAGACTTCTAAGGTGGGGAAACTGAGGCCTGAGCAGCTGGGTGGTACAGTGGAGAGAGTCCAGGGCTTGGAGTCAGGAAGACCTGAGTTCAAATCCAACCTCACACACTTAGTAGCAGTGTGGCCCTGGACAAGTCACTTCATCTCATTTGCCTCAGTTTCTTCCTCTGTAAAATGATTAATTAAGCCGTCTAACTCCTAATTCAGTGCTTACCTCCTTGTGACTTCTTACAGTGTCTTGTCTAACGTTCTTTGGAGAGGCAGCAGGGTGCGGGAGGCTCAAAATAGATGGGAACAGGGATAGTTTGGGTTTTGTCTCTGTCCCCCCAGTGCCGACATCCACTTCTGCTCATTGCCTGGTGACGTTGGCCAGGTCCCATGCCTTCCCTGGCTCACTGGTTCCTTCTCTGTGAAATGGAGGCCTCTTGGGCCCTGGATTTTATGATAATTCTCCCAATGCACAGAGGACAGTGAGGGAAAGGTGGGGGGGGGAGGCACATCAGTCAGAGAGCATTTATCAGGCTCCGACTGTGTGCCTGACACTGAGAATCCCAGAATAACCCTCAGGAGGGTTATGGTTTTCATCTCTGATGAGGGGCCACAGATGCCTCCCCCAAGGATTTCCAGCAAACCGCTTCTCTGAGAGCCAGCTCCCAAACTCATCGTGCTGGAACCTGGAGATAGAGAGGCCAAGGGCATAGCTCTAGGCCGCCCTAGCCAGTTAGCCTTGCTCCTCTGAAGGGTGCCCACATTTGTCTCACAAATGGCCCTCACCGCTTACCATCTCTGGACGCACCAGGAGAGAGGGCGACCTGACCCAGAGAAGTCAGGCAGTGAGTGGCCATTTGTCACATGCTGGCCAGTGGTGGGGAGATAGTCACCCCAGGGGAACAGGCCTGAAATGAGAAAAGACCCTTAGAGAATATTCAGCCTGACGGTGAAGGAAATTGAGGCCCAGGGAAAGGACTTCTCTGCCTAGGACTGTAAATGGGACACTAATGAGGAAGGTCCACAGTCAGGCTTGTGCATGAGAGTGGAAGCTTCCTGAGGCCAGGGACTGTCTCCTCTATGTCTTTATACAGTACCTGACCCAGAGCAGGCACTTAATAAACGCCTGTTGATTGGTTTTGGGAGATTGGCTAGAGTGGTTCATGGTGGAGGGGTTCATAGGCCCCTTTGTAGACACTGTGGATTCTAGCTCCCTGATTTTATGGAAGGAAGAGAGCGAGATCCAGTTTGGGGGAGGGTCTTGACCAAAACCATTGAGCTGAGTTCAACTGGTATGACAACGGTATGCCAGCGCAGTTATTAAGCACCAACTGTATGCTGCCTCCTCTCCCCCCACTGTGCTAAGCTTAAATGATCGTTTTTCTAGCCTACTGAAAGTTACTGCCCCTCTCTGAGACTCAGTTTCCTTATTTGTAAAATGGGAGGAATGGGATGATGTGATCTTTCAGCTCTAAATCAGTGATCTTACTAAAATCCTTTCCTCTCTCTGCCTCAGTTTCCTCTTTTGTAAAGTAAAGGGATTGGAGTTGGTGGCCTCCCTGAGGTCCTTTTTAGCTCTGAGTCTCATGATCCTAAGACAGAGAAGTTGCTGCTGATTTCTGAAACATTGTTCCCTCCTCTTTTAAATCCAGGGGTTGGACTGAATGATTTGTGTGGGATCTTTCAGCCCCCGAGGGAGGATTCTCACCCAGGACTCTGCCTCGTGTCAGCTCTGCATGTGCTGTGCCCTGTCTCAAGCTGAGGAGCGGGCCCTGAAGCCTCGCTGGGGTCCTGCACAGTGCCTCCCTCCTTTCCTGCCACCCCTGAGGTGGGCTGAGCTCTGGGGCCAGCCAGGATCCGGCCCTCAAGCTCAGTGGCAGCTGTTTGGATGACAAATTGCATTCAAGCTTCATTAGAGTAATCACAGCTTCCCCTCCCTGGCATCCTGGCCAAATGTGACTGTCAGCTCCAACTAATCAAATCCCTTCCCGAGCCCTCCAGCCACCTCCGTTGTTGCCCAGCAGTGCCTCTAGTTCCAGCCCCAACACATCTGTGTGTGACCCTCAGGCCCAGAACAGGTGAGCCTAGGCAGATGAAGGCTGGTAGGTATTGCCTCACGTGACAGCTGGGGAAACTGAGGCCAGAGCCAAGGGCCACAAGGCCCCGGGCCATCTGGTCCAGTCTGCTCATTTTACAGTCAGACAGAATGAAACCAGTATAGGCTTGGCAAAGTTCTTCCGGCTGAGATTTGGGGACTTTGGTGCTGGTCCAAGGTTCCTGGCTCCCTCTAGTGAGAGATGGGGCAGGGGCTACCGAGGGGCTCCTGGGCTTTCCCTGAGGCAGCTGCTGCCACCTGACATTTCATAAGACACTGAGATCCAGAGCTGGAGAGGATGGAAATGGTCTAATGATAATGACTGACAGGCCAGTGCACACTGGCTCCTGGCTGGCTTTGTGCCAGAGCTTTATTGGATTTTCACAGCAGCCCTGGGCAGCGGGTTGTTAAAGTACTGCTCTCCATCCCAGCCCCCATTTTACAGATGAGGAAGCTGAGGCATGCCATACAGGAGAGAAGAGACCTGCTTGAGCATTTTTAGTGGCACACAGGTGGTGGCAGAAGCACAGTGGAGGCTTACTCCTTGGACTGGTCCAGATCCGGGGCTGTCTCCCAGACAGTTGTTCTGGTGACTTAGCCCTGTTGAAAAACAAGTGGGCTGGACCAGATGGTTGTTGAAGTTCAATATTCTGTGTTCTAAAGATGCTCCCAGCTCTGACATTCCCTCTTCTGTGTTCCAACGTACTTGCCACTCTCACATCCCCTGTTCTGAGCTCTCTCCCAACTCCTATGCCCTCTGTTCTAAGACCCCTCCCGGCTCTGACATCCCCTGTTCTAAGGCTTCTCCCAGCCTTGACATTCCTGGGTTCCCTACACATAAACTCATGGGAGGAGAATCATTGGGAAGAAACAAAAATAAGTTTTAAGTCCTTATTTCAAGACTGATCTTGATAGAAATTTGGAGGGATTGCCCCCAGTGCTCTCCCTGGGGTCCCTTTCTGAATCCCCAACAACCCTATGACTGGACCTTGCTCATTCTGTCATGGTGGCAGTGTGGTTTAATGGAGAGAGCCTTAACCATAGAGGTGGAGGGCAGCTGGGTCCCATGCCACCTGTGACCTTCCTACCTGAGTGACTTTGGGTTCCCCCCTCTGTCAGACGAGTGGATTGGGCCTTTGTCCACTCCCTCTGCTCTCCTGGAGCTGAGCTGTGACATAGCCCTGGAAACTTGGACACCACAGCCTCATTTCCCATCTCTGTGCCTTTGCACAGGCAATGCCCCGGGGCTGGAAGGCTCTCCTTCCTCCTTTCCCTTCTGAGTCTCTGCTGCTTTCCTAATTCAGCTACAGTCCCCGCCCCACCCCCCTTTGTTCTGGAGGCCTCTTGGGACTTTCCCAACTGCCCATCTTCCCCTTCAAAAATGCCGTCTCTCATCCTCTCTGAGGCTGCCTTCTCTCAGCACTCAGAGGTGCCAAACCTGTCATCTCATTGTTCTGGCATGATCTGGGGGCTGGGGCCATTTTGCCTTAACGCGCAGGATACCCCAAGAAAGGCATTTTCATTCATTCATTCATCATTATCTTCATTATCATTATGAAGTAATTTGGCTTGGTGGCCAGAGAGCTAGCCTCGGAGGGAAGGAGAGAGGAAGGGAAGAAACAAGCATCATTGAGCACCTGCTGAGTGACTTACAGATTTGATTCTCAAAGCAACCCTGGTGGGTATTTTACAGCTGGGGAAACTGAGGCAGACAGAAGTTAAGTGACTTGCTCAGGGTCACACAGCCATTAACAGTCTGAGTCAAGATTCAAACACAAATCTTCCTGGATCCACTTTCAGGGTCTTGGAGTCAGAGGTTTTTCTGAGATATCTAATGGAGACAGGGCAGGGAGTAGCCACTTGGATTTGACACTCAGGGGGCAGATTCATGGGCAGTGGGGCTGGTGGGAGGCACAGCGTCAGGGTGTATGTGGTGAAAGGCGAGCGGTCAGGGCAGTCCCAGGAGAGCCAGGCCCTTGAGAGGGTGTCTAGAGAGCATTAACCTCATCTGGGGAGCTGGAAGGGCAGGACCTGAAGCTGAGCCCACCAGGTGTCACTGCCGTGTAAGGCCTTGGGGACCTTAGCTCTTCTTTTTAGCCATTGCCTCCCCTGTTACATGGGGAGTTCCTTGAGCACCGGGCCTGGCTTTCTTTTTATGAATTATGTCCCCGGTACATAGTAGGCACTTACTAAATGTGGCTTGGATTGGATTGGAGAGGAAGTGGGGCTGGGCCAGGAGGTGAATCCCAGTCTGGCAGAGACCATGTGATTGACAGAGGAAGAAACTGAGGCAGCCTGGAGAGGGCTGGCAATGACTGGCTCAGGAGACAGACAGCAGAGATGGCTTGTGAAGCGGGGGCCCCAGCCTCCCTCCTCCACCCGTCAGGATCTCACAGCCATCTTCTCTGGGTGGGTCCTGTTGCTGGATGCCCTGGGGTTCCCTTGTCCCGCCACCTCGGGGAGCAAGCCAGAGTCCAACCCTTGCCTGGGTCCTCCCTCTGTCCCATCTGGAGCACTCTTCAACCATGCCCTGGCAGGAGGCAGGGGAGCTGACTGGGTGCCTTTGGCCAAGTCACTTCTCTGTCGGATGCCCAGCCCATGAGACATCCCATCTGCCCTCCTGTGCTTTGGGCTTATACTTTGTATTGATTTTCTTTATATGATGCTTTTCTACTCATTTGTCCTCATCTTCTGAACCTTTGCCTGGGAAGAGCTGAGAACTTCCCAGAAAGAACTTCCTGAGGCAGCCCACTGTGCTGGTGCAGAGGTGACCACAGTCCAAGTGGGGGGGCTGGAAGGACGGTGGTGCCCTGGACCATTCAGAAGAAGGGAGGACAGAGGGGATGATACAGCCAGATCCCTCTGGAGATTCGGGTGGGCAGTCCGACGAGCCTGACATCACCATCTTCCCCATAGCAGTTCTCTGGGCCCCTCCTGCCCTATGGAAAGTAGGGTTCTAAGGGGAGGGGAGAACCAGGCCCCCAAACCTAGTCAGGTGGTCCCAGGAGAAACTTCCCATGACAACCTGTTGTCACCAGCTGTGGTCCTACTGTGCATCTAGCCCAGGGCCTGACCAAAGGAGTCACTTAAGTGTTAGCTGAATGACTGACAGTTTCCCAGCCCAGCCACCTCTTGAAGCTCAGTCCTGGTGTCGGAATCCTAGGATTGGGCATGGAAGGCCTCTGGCCTCCACCAGCCTCCCTATTAGTCTTCCTCTTGGCAGAGTGAGAATGGGCGCTCCCAAAGTCTCCCAGCATATGTCTCCTCCCTCTGTAGCCCGTTTTCTTCCTTCTGTGCCATGATGCTTCCTCTGCCTCTTTTTCCTTATCCCCTTCCTCGCCAGTGAGCCAGGTTGGTCGCAACCCTCTGGCCACCATGCTTTGGTTGTTTCCTCTAGCCAGCCTGGCCTGCTGCATGCCTCTCTCCCTGGGCCTGGCAGGTGGTGGGAGCCCCCCACCCCACACTGAGTGGTTGACTTGCCCTCGGGATACAGGCATCTGGTGGAGTCTGAATCATCACATCTCTCCAGGGCCCCCAGCCGCCCCCACTTTTCATTACCAATGTCCTGCTCACACACAACTCATTCCAAAGCCTGGGAGTTCTCCAAAATTGTCAGCTTTATCACATTGGGTCGCACGTGGGTTGGGACCCTCGGCTCAGAGCAGCCCACTTGGGGCCTCCCCAAAAAGAGCTCCCGCCACTGCCGGGGGCACATCCCCCCACCGGAGCAAGGCCTGTGCTTGCTTCTAATCTGACTCTAGAGAGAAGACTCGGGTCTCATTCCTCAGGGCGAGCCTGTTATGGATGCCCGTCGAGACCCCCATGCCAGCTCTCTGGGAGGGACAGGCTCTCTAGAAATACACAAGCGTTTAAATGAACCTTTATGGAAAAACCCCGGTCATTCTGGGGGGCGAAGAGGGCATGCATTTATTCATTCATTCACTCAGCAAACATCCTCTGGCTGCCCATGTGTGCCAAGCCCTGTGCTAGCCCTATATGCCTACCAGAGCTGCCTCTAAAAGAGGGCATCCCCAGAGGCTGCAGTACACAAAGGAGGGGGGGGGGTGTTGTTTCTGATATGAAAACAGAGGCGTGGGTAATGATGCAGTTAACGCCAGCTCAAACCGTATATTCTCTCGATGGAGTCCTTGGTACATTTACTCACTCATACAGCAACGTTTTTACTTCGTTATTTTAATAGAATTCAAATTTCTGCCTTAAAATGATCCCCTCCCCCTCCTGCGGCAGGCACATTTTCCTTTCTTGTCTAGGCTGTGGGATTAAGGGCCTTCCAAACCTAAGATTCTGTGTTGGGAGGAGTCGATAATTAATGTTGAATGCTGTGCTTCTGTGATTTTAAAATTTGGGGATTCAAGATTCAAGAATCACTCATAAGAATGAGTGATTCAGCAGCTAGATGGTTATTGGATTCACCAGTGCACCAGTCAAAAGCATTTATTAAGTGCCAGTTGTGTTTGTAGCACAGCACTAAGCATGGGAAATGGAAGGAAGGAGATAAGCATTTGTTAAATGCCTATTAGGTGCAGGCACTTCACAAAATAGCATCTCATTTGATCCTTATAAAGACTTCGAGAGGTAGGTGCTGTTACTATCCCAATTTTATATTTAGAGAAACTGAGGCCGGCAGTGACTTGCCCAGGGTCACACAAGTAGTGAGAGTATGGGGCTGAATTCGAACTCAATTTGCAGTCAAACTTCCTGCCTTCAGACCCAGTGCTCTATGCACTGTACAACCCCCAGCTGCAAAGCCAGTAAGGAACTTGAGGGGCTTCTGTTCTAGTCCATCCATCCTGGGTTTTTAAGAATGTTAGGATCCTGAGATTAGGAGTCTGAAATCTCGAGTCTTTGACCCCAGCAGTTATAGGGGTCCAAGATTCTCCCATGCCAATATGGGTCAGATCCTAGGATTTGAAGATGCTGAGATGGTGTGCCTCTGATGAGCCCAGGACCTGATGATCCCACAAAGCTGGGATTCCCTGCTGGGATTGGAGCAGCCCCCACACTGAGCAGGAAGGTCTCTCGGGGTTTCCAGGGGCCTGTGCCCATGTAGAGGGAGGCAGCTTGGGCCAGTGCCATGCATGGCAAATGCCGGGAGCCACCATGGGTGCATCCCAGATAGCTAGGGTTTCCTGCACTTGTGTGGCCTGCTGCAGGGGAGTCCTCTGACTCCTCCAGCTGCTGCTGGTTAGCTGGGGTGGGGGGGAGTGGGGAGAGGTGCAGAGGTGTGGAGGCCACCTTCTCTCTCCGCACACACACCAGGGTCAGGAGCTGGATTCCCATGTGGGCCTGTTGGCTCCTGTTTCCCAGGCCAGCAGACCATACCCAGGCTGAGCTCAGCCAGCTGTTTCCCAGATATGTGGGGGATGTGGGGAGAAGGTGGGAAGGTGTTCTGCTTATGGCAAGCAGCCTCCTCTTTGATCCTCAGTTTCCTTATCTCTCCACACTTTCTGTCTATACATATACCCTAGCATTCCTCTCCACCAAGGGAGGAAGCAGTCAGCCCACTCTCCTTAGATCGTCAGAGCTTGACTTGAAGAGACCACAGAGCCCCTCATTTTGCTGATGGGGATACTGAGGCATAGTGATGTGAAATAGTCACATGTGGTCCGTGTCTGTAGCAGGATCTGAACTCAGGCCCTCTGACTCCAGATTCATGCTGTTTCTTGGGAGTTGGTCATTGGTGGTTCATTTCACAAATGTTTGTGTGAGTGCATAGATCCATACACAGGAACAGCCAGGCACATTGGGAAAAGCCCTGGTTCCAGAGTCTGGGGACCTGGGTTCAAATCCCACCTTTGACACTCACTGCAGAGAGTGCTTAGTTTGGGGTTTTCTGTTTCTTACTCGTTGATTGACACTGCCCACCGGGCTCCAGGGGCCCCTTGGTCCTCTCTGCCAACAGAAGCCAAGCTGGCTAGGGCTTGCCAGGCACACCCTCTGCCCAACAGGACTGCCTCCTCACTTGTTCCTCATACCAGTGGGCCAGACTTTGTCCCCCTCCAAGCCCTTCTTTCCCCTGCCTTGTCTCCTGGACCAGAAACCCCTCTGCAGGGGATGTAGCCCTTTTCTGGAGCTCCTGCCCAATTGGTGGGTGGCCCAGTGTATCTGTGTTTCCCTCTATGTTTCCACCATTTTATGGCAGCAGAGTCTGAGACCATACTCTAGGCCTTCATTTACCATCCCTGTAATTTTCCAAGCTAGCTTTGTGACCCTGGGCAAGTCACTTTTCCCTGTTTGCCTCAGTTTCCTCATCTGTAAAATGAGCTGGAGATGGGAAACCACTCCTGTATCTCTGCCAGCAAAACCCCAAATGGGCATGACTCAATAACAACACACGTTCTGAACACCTGCTTTCTCCCCCTTAGAAGACAGTTTCCAGGCTTTGTGTTTGTACGTCTAGAGGAGCTGACTAGCAGCTTTTTCTTAGCAAAAACGAAGTAATCCCTTCTCTTCTTTCCCTCCAAGCTGCCAAGAGCCATCCAAGCTAATGGGCAAGACCAAGAAGCCTGCTTCCAGAGTACTGGGTGCGGGCTCCAAGGACCTGGGTTCCAGTCCTAGATGTGCCACTGTTGCCCATGTTCTCACCTAAGGAGGTTCTCTGTACCTCAGGTCCCCCTTCTAATGAATGAGGGAATTAGACTACATGGCCTCTGAGCCCCCTTTCTCCTCTAACTCTATGAGAATATTTTAAAACGTCAGCCTGTTCTAAGTGTGGCCTTCTGGAGACAGCAGTCTGGCCTGCCCCAGCAGTGCCTTTCCTGGTGTTAGTCTAAGTCCAGGGGAGGGATGGAAGGACAGAGGGAAGACGGACCCATTTCTGGCACCTCCCTAGTCACTTACCACAGGGCGCATCCATTCCAGAGGCTGCCCTGACCCCAGGGATTCCCGTGACATGACATGAACTAGAACAAAAGGAAGGCTGAGGGATGACTGAGGGAGGGTCTTCAGGAGCAGAAGGGGAGTTTCCTTCTTCCCAGGAACAAGCGAAAGAGCTTTAAACCACAAGAGAAATGCTTATGAATGCAGAGAAGGCCAAAGGCCCATGTGGAAGGGGAGGGGGGAGGGGATGCTGGGCTTTCTACGACCTCAGCCATGCACTGAAGCAGCTGGGACAGTATAGGCTGGGGACTGGGGGGGAGGCAGGAATAGGTTCTCCAGGAACCCTAAGAGGCATCTGGTGGAAGAAGCTCAGTTATGATCCCATTAGCCCTGAGAACTGAACTGCCAGGGGTCAGTGGGCAAGGCAGAGAGGTATGGCAGTGTCAGGGACAGCCATCCAGGGGTGAGCCTCTTGGGCCCAATAGGTAGGCTTGGTCAGGAGCCTTGGAAGCTTCTTGAGCCCAGGAGAGACGTAGTCAGGCTGGGGCAGCTGTCCAGAAGCTGCCCTGGAGAGGGCAGAGCCTGAAGGCTCAGGTGGGGGGTGATGAGAGCCAGGGAGCATAGAGAAGGGAAAAGGGACTGATCAGAGAGAGTTCCTGGAGGCTGGGTAAGGCTTGGCCTCGGATGTGGAAGCGGGGAGAGGACTTACAGGTGCTATCCTATGGCCCCATGTCTCAGAGCTGCCACTCAGTGAGACCAGTCCACAGAGGGAGCTCTGGGTCCAAGCCTGGGCTGACCAAGGCCATTGCTGGCCAGAGTTGCTGCTCTGGGGCCTGTTCAGCAGGTGCTTGGCACCCCCCCCCAGTGGGGACCTGCCTGGGTCTTTGCATGGGTGAAGCTGCCAGCCCTGGGTACTGTAGGTGGATACCCCCTCTGCTGGGGACTGACCTGGGTCCATGCAGGGTCAAAGCCTCTGGCCCTGGATAGTGCAGGTGCTTGGTACCCCCCCCCCACAGTGGGGGACCCATGTGGGTCTGTGTACGGGCCCTGACTGGGTTCTGCAGGTGCCCTGGGAATGTCAGAAGGAAGGCTTCTCCTCAGATCTGGCTCGGAGCAGAGCCAGCTGAATGCCTTCCATGTGCCTCTCCTCTGGCTCTTGCTCCAGGAGAAGATGGAGGAGTCAGGCTGGGATGTGCAGGAGATGGAAGGCCTTAGCTGCTATGGTGTGTGCTGCTTGGGGGGGGAGGACAGCTGTCACTTCAGAGCCAGGGAGGCAACTTCCTTTTACAGGGGAGGAAGCCAAGGTCCTGAGAAGTGAAGAGAGTGGCCTGAGGTCCTGCAGGTAATGGGATTTGAACCCAGGTTCTCAGACTCTTGTGAACCCCCTGGCAGCCCACACAGCAGCGAGGGATCCAATGCAGGCCCATCCTCAGCACACGATAAAACAGGCTCTGCCTGGACCCAGTCACATCAGGAGTCTTCAGTCCTTCTGTTGCCTGTCAAGTTACTCTTTTTGCCTAGCATTTAAGGCCCTGTTCAGGGACTCCTGGACCAGGGCCATTTGTCTTCCCAGAACTATCCCAGGTGATAGTCACCTCTGCCTCAGGGTGCCTGGGAGTGTGGCTACCCCTGGCCACTTTTGGTCCCACTAACTTGTGTCTCCCCTTCCCTCCCCCCTCACCATAGTCGATCTCTCCCTCCTTGGCCTTCACCAGGAGAGTGACCCGGAGGGGAGGGAAGGGGTAAGGGTGGGGCACTCACCTTCTTGCCTTGCTTATTTTAGCTTGGCTGTTTCTCTGGATGAGCAGGCCCTGGGGTGATGGGTGCCCCAGAAATGGAGGGAGCCAGCTTGTTAGGTTTGTAGGACAGTCCTAACCATGCTTGCCTTGGAGATCCTGTAATGGGGAGACTGGATGGTGTGATTCACCATCGGGGAGGTGGGGCCTGAGAAAGAGCTTAGAGTGGGAAAAGCAGGGAGGGAACTTAGAACAGGGGATGTCAGGGCTGAGAGGGGCCTGAGAACAGGAGGTGTTGGTGCTGGGAGGGGCCTCAAGGCAGGGGGTGTTAGGGCTGGAAGGGGCCTCCAGGCTTTACCTCTGAGGACACTGTATCCCAGAGAGGGGCGCACAGGGTGAAGCCCAGAATGCCCTTCGTAATGACTCTGCACGATCTGACTTGGGGCACCTCAGGCCATATTTCCCTCTCTCTGCCTCCTGCAGGGCTTCCATCGATGGTGGAGAGTTGGGGCCCGTGGTCAGTAGCTTGGCTCTGGAGGCCCCGAGCTGCATACCTGGGGATCAGGACGGATTAGGAGGCAGCCCCTAGTCCCACCCCCAGTTCTTTCTCCTGAATGGCTTGTGCAGCTTTTACAGTTGCTTGGGGACCTATAAGTCTGAGCTGCCTGACTCCTGTGTATTTAAATTTCAGCCGTAATGTTATATGAGGGCCTTCCTGCCCTTTCCTTGGTGGCCCTGCCTGCATTAAAAGGGAGTTGGGAAACGTGTGGACTTCAGTGTCCTCTGACTGCCCTAGCATGTGGAGCCCATGCTCTCGGGTTCTAGGGCTCCTTAGGCTGCTAAAGGTCTGGCAGGGGCCTTCAGGGGCACCCACGCAAGGTGGTGTGGAATGACCTGAGAGCAGAGCCTTGAATGTCATGTCATCTGTGCCTGGCTCAGGGTCCAGTCCAGGCTCCGACATATTCAGCATCTTCCTGCTCATGCCCTCCTTTGAGGCTCCTAGTGGCAGCAAGGGGGCAACATGCCAGAATGCCAGACTTGGAGTCAGGGTGGCCTGAGTTCAAATGCCGTTTCAGATACTAATTCACTGAAGCCTGCTGTGCCTCAGTTTCCCACTCTGTAAAATGAGGACCTTACAGGTTACTTCCAGCTCCAAATCGATGATGCTACTGCCCCTGGGTGAGTGGGTAGAGGGCAGGTAATGTCCTTTTGTCACCCCTACACACACACCACATGACTAGCCCTTTTCCACTCAGACTTTTCTCTTGTATTAGGGATTTTTTACACACATTGCCATGAAATTCTCCCTTGTTTGTTGGCTGCATCCTGCTCCTGCTGGCCTGAGTAACTGAGTAACCTGCAGTTATGATTCCTTAGAGACCATGACATACCATGGTCCTTAGCTGCAAGACCTCACTAGAATCATGTTGGTATGAAAAAAACAGTGGGTCTTTGTTCTATGGAGAAGCAATTTAGGGCCCAACTCAGTGTCTTCCTGCAATATCTTTCCAAGATAGGTGCACAGCCTAAATGATTGACTCTCTTCATCCACTTGGTTTTTATTATATGAATGGTAGGGCGGAATTCTGTTTAGTAATTACACTTTTCATGAAGGAGACTCTTAATGAAATTGGCAAGGTAGCATCTGTAAGGAAGGATCTCTGGAGGAAGTTCCTACCATGTGCCAGGCCCTGGAGATAGAGCCAAGAAAGAAATCTGGTGGTAGGAGTGTGTGTGTATCTGAGTAAGGCGTCTTACCTGTATACATAATACCTGTCCTCAAGCAGCCGACTTCCTAAGTAAGAGACATTGACTTGGGGTATTCAGTCATTTTTCAGTCCTGTCTGACCCTCCATGTGGCCATTTGGGGCTTTCTTGGCAAAGATACTAGAGCAGTTTGCCATTCCCTTTTCCAGCTCATTTTACAGATGAGGAAACTTAGGCAAGCAGGGTAGAATGACTTGTCCAGGGTCACATGGCTGGCAAGAGTCTGAAGCTGGGTTTGAACTCAGCTCTTCCTGACTCTAGGACCTGCACCATTTGGCCACATGCAGGCCTCGAGGAAAAATATTGCAGGTAAAGAACTGTGAGGTCCTTAGTGTTCTCACAGGCATGAAGCTCTCTTTCATTTGTCTTCAGTGCTGGCCCTTCTCCATGGTGCTGTCAGGTGACCTTGACCAGCATCCTACTCCCTGCTTTCTGACTGTCTTGGCGTTAATAATGGGGGGAAGGGGATGTACTCTTTCTCAGAGAATCTTGGGTGGTTTTCACCTGTATTTAGGAGGAGAACACCTCACTGCTGGGCTCTGATCATGAAATCCCCGTAGCCGGGGGGGGGGGGGGGCCGTTTGCCCATCTCAGCTGCCCAGGGCCGGGGAGCAGGGGCGCTGTGCCCTCTTCCTTCCCCCAGCCAGAGGTCGGGGCCTCAGGCACAGGGAAATAGGTAAATGTTTGCTAATTGGTTTCTGTCCTTGGACACATTGGCAGAGGTTGCTGCCTCTGGGTAGAGCTATCCCAGCACTGGCTCTGCTGTTTGGGTACTGCCAGCTCTTCGGAGAGGAAGGGCACTGGCTCGTAGGGTTGAGAAGGCCTGCGGTCAGATGCTGCTGCTTGCATATACTGGCTGGGTGGCCCAGGGCAAGCCCCACAACTTCTCTGGGGTTGGGCTACTACATCTATGAAATGGGGGTAACATGAGCACCTGTTCACTCTTACCCTTGTTAGGACAAAGACCTTGGAAGGGTCCTAGAACTTAGATTGTGGCAGGTAGGGAGGGTCCTTGGAACAGTGGATGTTAGAGTTGGGAGGGGCCTGAGAACAGGGATGTCAGAGCCAGGAAGAAGTTTAGAACAGGGAAGGTCAGGACTAGGGAGGTAACTTAGAGTAGGGAATTTCAGAGTCAAGAGGGGCTGTAGAATAGGGCATAGGCAGGGCAGATGTCATAATGGAAAGGATCTGTTTGGTTTGGAGTCAGAGGACCTACCTGGGTTTTTCACTCTACCTATCTGTGCCTCATTGTCCCTGTTTGTGGAAAGGGGTGGAAGGGGGCCCTCCCTGTTGCCCAGACCCCTTACTGGTCACCTGTGGGGGGAGGACCCCAGGACCAAGCACTCCTCCCTGCCCTCCTCTCCAGTTGCACCTCCTTACTGGGCCCTGCAGAGCAGACCCTGTCCCCTGGTTGCATGTCAGGCGCCTGGCAGCCTGGGTGGGAGGGAGTGAGGAGGGGGCAGCCACCCTGTTCCAGAAGTTCTCATATCAGCCTGCCTGTGACCGAGCTCTGAAGCTGTCTTCTCATGTCTGCCTCTTTCCTTTCCCTTAATGGACTGCCTCCTTGCTCCCCCTCCTTTGGAAATGGATTTCCCATTATCCTCAATGCTTTTCTTCTCTCTTCCTCCTCCCCATCTTCCTGTGGCTCTTCAAAGCCTGGGCCTGGGAGGGCCGAGCCAACATGGTGTGTTTTAGCCCTGGCTTCATGGAAGTCCAGGTTGCTTTGGGGTGAATGAAGGGATTGGGGGTGGGGGGGAAGGGGAGTAAGTAAATTATATATTGAACTCCTAAGTGATGCTGAGGCCTTGTGGTTTCCATGGCAACGAGCCTGGAAATAGCTCTGTGTGATATCAGCCAGCTACAGGTATAGTCAGATCCAGCTCTGCTCCCCCTAAATGAGGGAGCACAGAGGGGAGGAAGGATGCTCTTGTAATTAGCATATGCAGATATCCACCCAGAGGGGAAACCAGGACTGGGGCCGAGCATCCTCCAGTACCATGGGTCTAGCCCTGCGGGGGGGCCGCCTGCAGGTAAGGAAAGCGGGAGTGGGATATGGAGGGAGGACCAGGATGAGGGGGACAGTGCCAGTGCTTAGGGCTCCCAGTGCCATCCTCCAGCTCCTGTCAGCTTGAGGGCCAAGGGGAGACAGTTGCCCCAAGCAGGAAGAAGGATCTTGGCCACCCAGCTGGCCTTGGGGTTCTTCCTTGGAGTCTCCCTGGACCCTTCAGCCTGGGGACTCACCCTGGAGTTCCCAGGGTTTCTCAGTGACTCAGTTCAGTCTAGAGAATGCAGCCTGGCACAAGGCTTCTAGGAGCTAACTTTGTGCCATGCTCCCTTGGGCCTGTCCTGGCCTGTCCCAGAGTCTTATTAAACCCAAGAATGTTCAGCTGGGGTGGGGCGATAATGCTGTTGATCAGACACAGGCCTGTCAGGTAAACCTAGTGCTAGCCAGAGGCAAAGGGGGCCCTGGGCTGGGGTTAGGCCTGACCTTTTGACAACAGCAAAGCAGCTCCTGAGCTGAGGCAGCTGGCCCCAGGGGCAGAGAAGTGGGCCTTTTTGGCCTGGCTCCAGGGGCCACTAGAGGGACCCCCCCTACAGCCAGAATGCCCACCTGCCTACCTTCTATGCCAGTTAAGACTTCAGTCTTCCCTCCACGTGTGTCCTTTCCTCCCTCAGCCCACACAGCTTGCCGCCCAGCTGGCTTGAAGCAACAATGCATTTGCTGGTGCTTTTCCAGAGCTTGGCTTATGGACATTGAAGCTGTCAGCTTCTGTGGCACTGGGGTTCTTACTGCTTAGCTTTCTTACTCTGTCATACAGAGCTTGATGGTGAGCTCACTACTTTACTTAGCACTGGGCCTGTGACATTCATTGTTAGTGCTGTTTCAGTGGTCACCACCATCATAATTATTCATTATTTATCATTACACAGGGTGGATTTCAGCCCTCACCCAGTCCCTGGACAGCTGTTTCCCTCCCACACCTGCCCTTTTTTCTGATATCCAGAAGATACAATGTCCTTGTCTGGCCATTTGTAAGGTATTTAGTGTAACCTGCACAGAGCAGACACTTCATAAATATTTGTTCCCTTACTTTCTCTCACATTCCCTCTTAAGCTTCTCTGGGCACCTCCTGTCAGCTCTGTGAGGCAAAGGCAAAGTCTGCCCCTTTCATAGATAAGGACACTGTGTGCTGGTCAGACTGTAAGCTCCATGAGGGCAGGGCCTAGGTAAATTGGGGGGGGGGGGCATCTGCAGCACACAGTAGGTGATTTATAAATCTTTGTCCTGGTCAGTGAGCACCTCTCTGTAAAGTCTTTTTCTGGTGTTTCCCCCTGGTGTGGTGTGGGCCCTGGGGCCTTGAGGGCTTTGCCAGTGGACCTTGCCCTCTGCTGGGTCCTGTCAAGTTGAAAGAGAATGTGAGGAGAGGTACACAAAGGGGTTGCAACCAGTCCAGGTGAAAGGTGTGCATGTCTGTAGGGGAGGGACTCAGCCAAAGATGGCGCTAGTTCTCAAAAGTGTAAAGACAAGTTAGTGCCAATGCTCTCGACTCCATTGCCTGACCCGGTCCCCTAGGAACTCCCTGCGTGTTTTCCCCATTCACAGCAGAGAAGCAAGAGCCAGGGGCATACAATGCAGGGTCCCTCCGGGGTGGACTTTCCCTGGCTTCCCCTTGGCACCTCGGTGGGCCCTAAGGTGCTGTTTGTGAACTTGACCAGCTAGATGCAGGGCCTTTCCTTCTTTGCTAGCTCTGCAGACCCAGTGGTGAATGTTGTATGGTGAGGAGTCCAGCTCAGGGGAGACCAGGAGGTGGGGGCTAGCTTCCCAAAAGGCGAGGCTCCACGTAGGCATCTTTGGGTGTGTCTAGGCTTCAGTGCACAGAGCTGTGTGGAAGGATGTTATTGAGGGGAAGAGGGGGAGGGGAAGGAAAGCCTGTTAGTGTCACATGTACATTCTGGGGAGGATGTGGGGGGGTGGGGGGGTGGATGGTAGATAAGGAGGCCAAGCCTGTTCCTGGAGAATTAGATTAATGATAATTAATCATAGTAATCATAATAACAGTAATCTGAGAATGAGAATTAAAATCTAAGAGGGGTGAAGGTATTTTCCCATCATCCTGCCCTAGTGGCTGTTTATCTCTTGTTCAGCAAGCTCAGGAAATCTTTAAAGTAGGGCAGAGACAGAGAGAGGGAGAGGAGACAGAATGAGAGTGTGTATGTGAGAGGGAAAAGGGGGAAAAGGGGAGAGAGAGACAGAGATTTGAGATTGAGATTCTGAGAGGTGGGGATGGCATCTGAGGACAAAGCTGACCCAGGCTCCTGGAGGCTGGGAAGTGCAGGTGGGGGTGGGGAGTAAGGGCAGGGGAGGTTTCCCAGGGGCACTGTAGGGGGCTTTCATAGAATCAGGAACTGGAAGTTCGCCTGAGACTCTTAAACAGCATGTTAAGTCAGAACAGCTGAGGGTTTGGAGACAGACCACCTCATACTCTGCTATTTCATTCATATGCTACTGTGGCCAAATCTGGCCCAGTTTCCTCTCCTGTAGAATGGAGGTGCTCCTGAGTTTCCTCCCAGCTTTGAATCCTTACCCCCTAGTAGGGGAAGGCACTCACCCAGGGTCATACAGTCAGTAAAGGACCTGAGTCAAGATGCTAAGCCCTAGAACTAGAGTTCCTTCCCGTACTGTCCTTGACTTAGACTTTTGGAGTGGGGGTGTTGAATAGAAACCCCGTTCATCCTTCCTGCTCCCTGACAATAAAGTCCCCAAGAAATACTTTTTGTTTATTAAAACAAAGGGTCATCAGCTTCCAGTGGCCTGGACAACAGCTCTGAGCGATGAGTGTGGAGCTAGTGGGCTGGATTCTGAGCAGAACTGACCACCTGGGAGATTCCTTCAGTGTAATAGCAGCTGTCAAGAAGTCAGAGTCTATGGGATTCCCCTGAGCATGGGGGCTCATCTTCTCTGTGGGAGCCAGGAAATGGAACCAAGAGATCCTCCTCCTCCTTTTAATTCAGTTTGTAGTGTAACTGGGGTCCCAGATGACCTTGGGAGCTTTTGCTTCATCCCAAGCTCAAGGCAGACTGTTTTGGGGATTGTAGTTGCAAGCAGTGACTCAAGCCCTGCATCGGGTGTGTTGTCTTTCTGTCAACAGAAAACAAAGTAAATGACTTGGGGAAACCCCCTGCCTTCCCTAACCAGTGGGAGTACAGCCTTTCACAGGTTCCTACTCCCTCAGCTCATGCCCCTGAAAGTGCTGCTTGTTACCTTCAGAGTTGGACAGGCTCTTCTCTGCAGCTGTTTTTTTCTCCTTCAAAGGGAAAGTTACCTCCCTTCTGTGAGACAGTCCCACCAGTGTACCTTGGGCTGATCAGCATCATGCCCAGTACAAAAGGGCCCTTCAGGTACCATCATGATCTTGTTTTCAGCCACTTCACCTGCACACAGACCTCACCCAGGCTCCTGTGAAATTTAGCCTGGGGAGCAAATTTCTTTGATCTTCTTTAGGTCCTTGGTGTTTAGCTCCAGGGCCCTGTCAGTGAACTTGAAGCTTTAATAAATCTCAAGGAGATTCTTAGCAATCCTAAAAAGGTTTGGAGTTGGCAACCTGTGTCCTGTATTTCTAAGCCCACTATGCCCCTGCCCCTTCCCATAGTATCATGGGATGTCAGAGCTGGAAGGACCCTCATTTAACAGATGTGGAAACCCAGGGCCTAGGAGGTAAAGTCAGATCCTGGATTCTGCTCTAAGTCCAGTTCTCTCATGGCACCCCATGATAAGGATGTAGGCAGGTACCAGGATAAATGAATTAAACATGGAGTCAGGCACCATGCCACCATCAGTAGAGTTCTGAGGTGCCATGGGCTACACTGAGGGGTGTTTTCACAAACATCAAAGGGGGATACCAGTCCAGATTGGAGATGGAGCAGGTGGATTGGGTCTGTGAGTGGCCACTGCTTTTCTGGTGTGAGAAGGAAGACCCAGCCTGACCCCAAAGAGTAGAGGCTTGAGTTCAGAGGTCTCAGTTATGCACATCAGATGGTGAGAGCAGATCAGAAAATCAGATTGGGGGGTGAGGGTGTGAGAGGTATAGAAATCCAGGGGATGCTGCATGGCGTACAGAGGCATGGGAGGGTAGCCCATGTGCCAGAGCAGGCTTAGGGGCCTGAACCCCTCAGGTGTTTCTTGTCTTGGGTAAACTCAGGATCTCAGAGATTCACAGTGACTGATGAAATCTATGAAGGAGAGCATAAATTTCCTCTCTGCCGGTGATTACCTGAGCCCTCCAAGTGATGAATTTTTCAGGGCCCTCCCACTGGCAAGAGCCTTGACCCAGAGCTTAGTCTGATGTAGGACCAGCTAAAAATAACCGCTGTGGCAGGACCAGTCAGAGCAAACTCCCTCAGTACTAGGGAGGTTGAAGCATCCTTTTTTCTACTTTTAAGGAGACAGAAAAACTCTACAAGGGGTGGAGGGTGATATCAGACTGCTTGTGAGGGACCACGGCTCCCAGCAGGCATAGCCCTGTGTATTGTTCCCCTACCCAGCATGCCGTGGGCCAGAACCTACCCTAATTTTCATCATACTCCAGAATTCCAACTCTGCTCATTAAAAGAATTTTCCCACCACAACAGGAAAACTAGAGCTGAGATATGAATGCTTGACATTCATTTTCCCACAATAATAATTTGCATTTACTTTATGCATTATGTGTCAATGGGCTGCTGTGCCTAAAACATTCCTTGCCTGTTTGATGAGCTGGGCACGAGCTTGGCATTTGCCTAACTGGTCTGGTCATTGGATAGCAGAACCTTAGAATGTGCCCCAGACTCTAGTCCTTCCTTGTTTTGGCGGAGAGTGTATTTCACTGGTCTAGCTTTTAAGAACCTGGGTATTGCCTTCAAACCATGATGAGGCATCAATATAACCTTGTACAGTAGGTTGTATGTGTGTGTGTCAGGGTCCTACAGCCTCTGACTGTCAGTCTCCTGCTGCTTTTGACCTAGGCCTTCCTGAGAGAATTGGGAAGAGTTCCAAAAGGATCCTTGCAATCCTGTCCTAGCTCTCCTTACTTCCCTGCTGGTAATGCCTTCACTTCTTCAGTATGAAGGCCACCTACGAAGCCTGGGCTGTCTTTGCTTTCATGGTCTGGGTACAAGTTGCCTCCTTGGGACAGGTGCCCTTGTCAGGATTATGGGCGGCAGCTGCTGCCTTCCTGTTCCACAGATCAGTTGTCCACCCTTCCTGACTGTGATAATAGCAAATACCTTTACCCCTATTTTATGAGGGTAACAGAGGCCAGGTACCAGAATAAGTGAATGGAACATGGAGCCAGGCATCATGGCACACCCCCAGGGAAGCTGAGGCCTGCAGAGATCTTGAGTCTGGGAGTCCTGAGTGGCAGTTGGGTGTTGTTTGCACCTTGTGGCTTGCCCCATGTTGCATGTATAGGACTGTTTCCAGTTGTTTGTTCACTGACCAACTGATATATGGCAAGTGTCAGAGCTGGAGCTTGAACCTGGGTCTCCCAACTCAAGGCCTAGCTGTGGAGTGAAGAGAGCTGCCCAAGAAATCCAGGCCACCAAGGAGGATTTAAGAGTCCCTTTAGACTCTGACCCAGGGGCACAGATTTAAGGTCTGGTGTATTGCACTCATTTTTACGCTTGGGACAAAATTCCTTCAAAATGGGACAGATGAAGTTGATGTAAAATGTATTTATGCATGTATATTCATATACTCTGCTGCTGACTCACGCCCACTGTCTGGCATTCCATTGCCCTGTGGGGCACCCACAGTATAGATTCTTGGGTGATTGTGGTATTGACCTTAACTTTTATACAAGAAGGTGGAAGGGTGCCATTCAAAAAGGGGGTGGATAGTAAGAACCAGGAAAGGGAGAAACAGGCCCAGTCAGAAAAAATCACAGTGGCCAAGGTGTGACCTCGAGTCACCAGACTTGAATTCTGGTCTTCCTGGTGCATAGTAGCCTCTTAATAAATGTTGATTGATTGGTTCTCCCTGAAAAGACTTCTGATTCAGAATTAGGGTGAGTGGCTAATTAGCTGGCAGCCTGGCTCTAGGGAGATGAAGCTGCTGTCCTTCCCTGTCTTCTAACACACTCAACTCAGACAGTCTGATTCTAGACCCAGAGGAGACCTAGAGGCCCAGAGATTGACCTCCACAGGGGACCCTGCCAGAGTCATTCATTCAACCTCCCCATTTTACAGGTGAGAAAACCGAGGGGAAGTGATTTGCTCATGGTCATTAGAAGCTCTGTGACTTTCTTCCCTGGTTCTCATTCTGCTCTCTGGGGCCAACAAAAGCCAGTTAAAATCTCACTTCAGATCTTTTCTGCCTTCTTTGTGGACCTGCACACATCATGTTCCCTCTTCTTGGGCCTCAGTTTCCTTCTCTGTAAAAGGAGTGGGGATTGGGCTGGATCACCTCTGAGGCCCCTTCCTTGGCTGGAGCTTTGGATATCTGTTCACTTGGTAGCCTGGTGACATGAAAAGATTCCCATTCAGCCCCTTGTGATGTCCCCCTTGTCCATGTGGCGCTCCCCTGCCAGATGTAGCCTGCCCAGCACCATCCGTCCCAGCCAGGCCACTCTGCCCCCAGACAAAACGGCCACCCATCACTGCTTGACCCAAGTTTATCTCCTCATTAGTGTGGCAGAGGAGAGACAAACGAGCTAGTGGACTCAGGGAGATGCTTGGGCTCCTTTGGTTTCTAAGGGGAAGGAATGTTGTTGTCTTGACAGCACTGGGCACGGCAACCCTGCTGTGCCCCTGGGTCAGAGGGCACTGATGGCAGCTTCTGTGTCTGGGACCCCTGGTGGAATGGAACCGTGATGGCAGAACTCATCCCCTCCCCCTCTTGTGGGATGGGTTGGATGGAGAATTCCCTAAAGCTTCAGGGGGCAGGGGGATAAGGGTAGATTCTTGCCTCAGAGCTTCACAAAATCACAGAAATAGGAGAGCTTTGGGGACTCTTAGAAAATGTCAGAGGGACTGTGGAATCTGATTTCTTCATCTTACAGAAGGGGAAACTGAGGGCAGGTCATATGTTGGGAAAGCCTCAGAGCAGAACTTTCTGTTCTCACCGATGCCACCAAGGGCATATCCAGCCTCTCCTAGAAGACCCACTCTCCACTTTCCAAGGCAGACCATCCCCCTCTTGGGCAGCTCCCGTCATGGGAAAATTTTCCCTTATATAGACCTGAGTAGAAAACCTAGGCCTTCGGACCCCTGAACTATGGGCCACCTTCACCCCTCCTTCCTTCCTATCCCCTGCCTTTCTTGGTCTTTGGAGATTAGAGATGAGCCAGCTCCTTCCAAAGGGATAAGAGGAAACAGAAAAAAATAACTAGGGATGTACAGATGGGGTGATGGTAACAGATGTTGTGCTGAATGGGGGCAGGGAGGTAGGGGAATATTACCTTGAACACTACAGAAAAAGATCAAGACCAGGCCTTGCCCCTGTAGTCCAGAAGACAGCTTAGGAGTGCTGGGCTTGGAGTCAGGAAGCCCCAAATTCAGATTTAGCCTCTGCTATGTGACCTTGCTAAGTGACCTAGTCACTTCACTTTTCTTGGTCTCAATTTCCTCATCTCTAAAATGAGGGGGGATGGACGTAATGGCCTCTAAGGCCCCTCCTAGCTCTGGGTCTGTGATCCAAGCTCACTTTTGGTCATGTGTTAATAAATGTTTACTGACTGCTCACCCAATGCTTCCATCCTTTACTTCTAGCTCGAATCAGGGGAGGGAAGGCAAGACCTTGGATCTGACCTTTGGTTACTGGACTCTTCAGGCCTCAGTTTCCTCATCTGTGAAGTGAAGGGGGTGGGAGGTTCTTAACCTTGTGTATGTCTTGGCCCCCCTTGAACTGTCGGCTGAAACCTACAGATCCCTTCTCTGAACCAAGATGTTAGATGCTGAAACCAATTATATTGAAATGCAGTGATCAAAAGTTTTTTCTTTTTTTTAAATTAACTTTTGTTTATTTTTTGTTTACATTATTCATTTCCACAAGATTTTGAGTTAGAGATTTTCTCCCTGTCTTTCCCCTACCCACCACCCCAATCCCACTGTATACCCCCTCCCCCAATCTGCTGTCTCCTATATCCTCCCCCATTACCCCTCTGCCTTTCTGTTAGGGCAAGATGGATCTCCCTACCCCAGTGCCTGTATATCTTATTTCCCAGTTGCATGTAAATAATAATTACATGTTATGTGTGTGTGTGTGTGTGTGTGTGTGTGTGTATATTTAAACGTTTGATTTTAAAACTTTAAATTCTAGATTCTTTCCCTTCTTCCCTCGTCACCCATCCCCACTGGGAAGACAAGTAATTCAATACAGGCCATATATGTGTAGTTACGAAAAACATCTCCACAATGGATACATTGTGAAAGACTGACTATATTTGCCTCCATCCTATCCTACCCTCCT
>CM053597.1:237997231-238096714 GCA_028646575.1 Pseudocheirus occidentalis | reverse complement strand
CAGTGAGAGTCAGGTTGACCCATTCCCTTTTGCCTTCCTGTTCTTCCCCTCCATTGTAACAGTTATCCCTTGCCTCTTCTATATGAGATAATTAACCCCATTCTGTGTCTACCTGTCTCTTCTCATTCTATTCCTCTCCCACCTCTCAATTTCACCTTTTAAAATATCATCCCTTCCTATTCAGTTGATCCTGTACCCCCTATATATACCTGTACACATATATACACACACTCATATATGTATTCATATGCATATATACCCTCCTATATAGATGTATGTATACATTTACATTACCTTCGACTATCCTCATACTGAGAAAAGTTTCATAAGTTACAATTATCGTTTTTCCATGTAGACATATAAATAGTTCAACTTTTATAAGTTCCTTACGATTTCTTTTCCCTCTTTACCTTCTCATGCTTCTTGTATTTGAATGTCAAACTTGTTATTCAGCTCTGGTTTTTTCCTCAAGAATATTTGAAAGTCCTCCACTTCATTGAACAACCATATTTTCCCCTGAAACATTATACTCAGTTTTTGCTGGGTAGGTGATTCTTGGTTTTAATCCTAGCTCTGTTGATGTCTGGAATATCATTCCAGGCCCTTCAATCCCTTAATGTAGAAACTTCTAGACCCTGTGTTATCCTGATTGTGTTTCTACAATATTCAAATTGTTTCTTCTTGGCAGCTTGTCATATTTTCTCCTTGATCTGGGAACTCCAGAACCTGGCTATAACATTTCTAGGAGTTTTCTTTTTGGGGATCTTTTTCAAGAGGTGATTGGTGGATTCTCTCAATTTCTATTTTGCCTTCTGTTTCTAAAATAGGGCGACTTTCCTTGAGAATTTCTTGAAGGATGATTTCTAGGTTCTTTTTTTTTTATCATGGCTTTCAGGTAGTCCAATAATTTTTAATTTATCTCTCCTGGATCTATTTTCCAGGTCAGTGTTTTTTCCAGTGAGATGTTTCACATTGCCTTCTATTTTTTTCATTTGTTTGGATTTGTTTAATAGTATCTTGATTTCTCATAAAGTCATTTGCTTCTATTTGTTCCAGTCTAATTCTGAAGGAATTATTCTCTTCAGTGAGCTTTATTCTCTTCAGCTTCCATCTGGCAAATTTGACTTTTTAAGGTATTCTTCTCCTTATTGGCTTTTTGGGCCTCTTTTGCCATTTGAGTTCATCTATTTTTTAAGGTGTTATTTTCTTCAGTCAGGTTGTTGACTCTTTTTTCGTGACTTTCTTGCATCATTCTCATTTCTCTTCCCAATTTTTCCTCCACTTCTCTTATTTGGTTTTCAAAATCCTTCTTAAGCTCCTCTATGGCCTGTAAGCAGTTTATATTTTTCTTGGAAACTTTTGGTGCAAGAGTTCTGACTGTGTTGTCTTCTTCCCATGCTTTGATCCTTTTTGTCCCCAAAAAAGGAATCTAAAGTTGGACTGCTGTGCTTGCTTTGCTTCCTTTGCCTGCTCATGTTGCGAGTCAATTAACTTGACTTTTGAGCTCTTTGCCACAGTAGAACTCTGTTCCCAGAGGGGAGAGCTTTGTCCCAAATCGCTGGGGTTTTAGCAGCTGCCGAAGCTATTAGGAGGCCACCACTCTCTCTGCAGCCTCCTCCAGCTTTGGCTCACTGAAAACACACCTTAGGACCACCACCCAAGATCTCTATCCAGATCCAGGCAGCTCAAGGCAAGAATACTTAGCTTCTGAATGATCGCTTGGCCTTTCCTGCCGATCTGCAAGCAGGAGCTCTGAAGCAGCCACGTGGAGGCGGCGGCCCTCAGCCACTTCTGGCTCTGGGGGCTTAGGGCTGGCCCCGCTTCTCCGTTCTCCCCCCCACCCCAATTCAGCCGAGTTCCACTGACCTTTCACTTTGTCTTTGAAATTTATGGGTTGATAATTCTGGAAAAGGCCACCACTCTCCCAAGTCCTCCAGCCGGCTGGTCTGGGCTGTCCTGGGGCTAAAATCAGGCTCAGGCAGGTTGGGCTCAGCTCCCAGCATACTGTGATGAACCCTTTCTGTCCACCTGCCAGGCTGCCTTCAGTGGGAGATTTGTTTCTCTGTCACTTTGTGGGTTCTGGAACTCTAAAATTTGTTTAGAGTCATATTTTATAGGTATCTGAGGTGGCTATGGGGGGAGCCACAGAGTTTTCCTGCTTCTATGCCGCCATCTTGATTCCACCCCTGACCAAAATAGTTTTTAAAAAAGGAAAGAAAAAAAAGAAAGTCCAGAGGGGAAGTGATCCTGGTGATCTGGGAAAGGTGAGAACCTGGCTTGGAATCTTGGCTCTGATCTCCCCTTCCCCAGGGGTTTGGACTAGACAGTCTTGAGCCCCACTTCCAGCTCTATCTGTGGTCAAGCATCATGACTCTTACCTGGGTGGGAAGGAGGGCCTCACAGCCTGATCCAGGGCAATGGGTCAGTGAAGCCTGTGGGCATTGGGTGCTTTGGCCAGCCAGGGGAGGGGCTGAAATTAAGAGACCAGACAGGGAAGGAGGAAGAAGCAGAAACCAAGTGTAAGCCCTTTTCCTTTTGGAAAGCTCATCAGCTAGCATCATCTGCTACCAGAAAACTGGGGTGTCTTGAGTGAAATGATGTATGTGTTGGGGATCTTGTCTCATCTGTGCCTGGGAGGGGTGGCCCTCCGTCCACTGCCTCCACACACTGCCAGGTATCCAGGGACCTCAGGGACCCCATTCTGCTTGGGCCCACAGTCACAGCTGGTAAGGGGTAGAGGCAAGTTCTCTGCCCCAGAGGGGGACCTGGTGCCCACCATCCCAGGAAGTTGCTTCCCTGAAGGGTGGGGGACTCTGGCTCAGAATCCCCTCCTGTCGAAGCTCATTGCCAGACTCCTTTGCCTCTCAGAGGTTGTAAGCAGCCAACTGGCTTTTCTAGCCTAGCCATTCACTCTACCAGCATCCAGCATCCTGCTGGGCTTTTATTGGAGGGGAAGGCACAAGCGGGTGCAGGCACCATGAAATGCTGCCTTCATCCATCAGATATAATGCATTCTCACCCTTTCATTTTTGCAGAGGGGCCAGTGAGTCTCCCTAGATCTGGAAAAAGGAAGAACCAGCAGCACCGGGAAATAACCTGGAGCCCTTGAAGCTGGATGATTGCTAATATAGGGATGCTCGGCATGGCCATCCCTAATGACTGACTTACATCTGGTGGCTGGGGGAAGGAGGAAGAGAAAAGGTAGCTGCCTAGAGCTTAGTTAATTCCTTCCTTCCTTCTATTATCACAATTCTGGGAGGTAGGCAAGGTTATCCCCATTTTCCAGATGAGGAGACTGAGGCCCAGAGAGAAGGGATTTTCTTGAGGCCATGGCAGAAGTCTGCCATGGCAGACCCAGGATTCAAACTCAGGTCCTCTGACTTTTCAGCTGCTATCCCATGCTGTACTACCTCCCCTTGGTCTGCCTGTCACAGCCCTGCCCTTCTGTCTCCACCAGAAACTTGGACCCTGATGCTCACCACCTCCTACCTAGGCTGCGATAGATGGAGTCCTCACCAGCAGCACCCACCTTATCCACCAGGCCTTCTGGCTTCTTTTCTGTGTCCTCACCTCCCCACATCTCTTATTTCTCTTATCCTGCACCCTATTTAGAATATAAGCCCCTTGAGGGCAGGCACTGTCTTCTTTGCTTATACATCTGTTCCTTGTGCTTAGGACAGTGCCTAGTGCATAGTAAGTGTTTAGTAAATGCCTGTTACCAGCCTCTGTTTCTGTCTCTCTCCCTCTTCTTTCTCTTCCTGTTCCCCTTTTCCCCTTTTCTCTTCCTTCTGCTTCACATGCTTACTAGTCGGATAATCCTGCAGAATTCATTTAAGTGCTCTCAGCCTTGGTTTCAGCATTTGTAAAATGGGGGTGGTAGTAATAGCACCTGCCTTCCAGGGGCATTGTAAAGATCCTACATGTAACAAAACCTTAATGTGTTCTATAATACTCATTTTCCTTTTTCAATGTGGCTGTTACCCCTAGTAAGGGGGGGGGGAATCATGCTCTCCACGGTTTCTTGAGGTATTATTGTGAACAGAGTGGGGAAATGTCTGGGATGTTGGAACTTGATGAACTCTCAACATTATTTCAGCTTTGTAGATGATGGCTCTGGTTAGGTAAGTTCTGAGCTACTTGAACGGCTCTGCCAGGACTGCATTAATGAACAGATTTGTGAATGTGCTCAGGGGATGTCTTGAAGTTGCCTTGATGAGATGCAGAGTTTTGGGGGTGTTAGGCTTGGTGGAACTTTGGGGCCAACAGGATCATCGCCTTCAGTGATATAGGCTCTCCTTGAGTTATCTGAATGCCTCTTGTGTGGGAAGAAGACTTTGATTGATTGATTGATTGATTGATTGATTGATTGATTGATTTGTTCCCCACTCCTGAGAAGGAACTAGGACCAGTGGGTGAAGGGTATATGGCCATGGGGCCTGTGAGAGAAGAGCAGGCGTCTTCATGCCTAGACCTGATGCGGCAGGAGTGACTGCCTCCTTAAGAAGTGAGTTCTTTGGTGAAGCCAGTGTGCAAGCAGACTCTGGTTGTGGGTCTGAAAGTTTGAGGAGAGACCTACCATGGTCAGATTCGGTCATACCTCCTCTTTGATGCTCAAAACAAATTCTCCCACTTGTGGGCTACAGGCCCGTGTGTGTACAGATACACACACACACACACACTCTGTCTAGAGACCACTTGTGGGTGGCTGGGCTGGTAGGATGAGCTGAGAGCTTCCCATCCCTGACAGCTGTCCTATTTCAGAGCACAGCCATAGCATCAGATAAGCAGCCCAGGGGTGATGAGCACCAGGGCTGATTCTGCCACCTGCTACGGCTGCTTCTGCTGAGGGCGTAGAATTTCTTTTCATTGGCTTCTCACATGTCTCTAATTTACCACTCATCGAGTCCCTTTGAGCCTCCCTGTCGCCCAGCCCAGCCACACATTCATGGCAGGGAGGACCAGATGTCACCACTCCCAGACCCTGGCCGTCAGTCCGCCAGCCTCTGGTGGAGTCAGGGCCTGACCCTGCCTCTCCCCTCTTGTAATGTCTCCCAAGGTTGACAGTGATCCATCGACAAACACTCCCTGGGCACAAACCTCAAGACAGTTACTCAACCACCTAATCGTTAGGCCCTCTAGGCCATATTTTCCCATTTATTGATGAGCACTGGCTGTGGGAGAGGACTGAGAGCCTGGCGGGAAAGAAGAATGATTGCAGCCAGCGCTTGTCAGGTTGCCAGGCCTGCCTCAGGCTTTGGAAGGGATTAGACCCCCTGCCTGGAAGGAGAGAGGCCTTGACTGAACGGCTCATTAAGGGGGCATTTTGGTCTGGTGGCTCAAGCTCTGGGATGGGGACCAGGAGACACCTGCATTTGAGCCGAAGTCTCTGCTTCCTTCCCTGTAGACAGGGGACCATTGCACCTACCTCCCAAGGTGCATCCCCTGTTGGAGAGATACTCTGCAAAGCTTTGGGGGTGCCATGCAGATGTCTGCTGCCGGCATCATTCCTGCATGGGGTGCACCCTTCCTTCGGGGTCACAGCCCAGGCCAGAGCGCTGCTGTGGGCTGGTCATTTCTCTTTCTATCAAGCTGAGGGCTGCCCCTCCCTCACCACCTTCACGTCTGGCCCTGTTCAGTTCCCTTTAACGCCTGTTTGGTGCTGCACCCTGGCGATGATGATGAGGCTTATCAAACACTTCCTTTGAGTAACTTACTTGGCACTCCCCATCGCCTGGCTTGCAGGGCATAGACCAGGGGTGCAGGGAGCTCCTTAAAACTGGGTGAGGGCAGGACCAAGGGGGAAGGGAATCGAACCATGTCCTGGAGGAGCCAGCACCAAGCTTGGAAGGAAGCTGCGTGTCCTCTGAGGCCACCAAGGGGAGAAAGGGAGTGGCTTGTGCCAAGTCCAGGGTGAGAGATGGAAGGACCCATGTGGCACACAGACTGATGAGGAGAGTGTCTGTGTGGGCACCGGGCTTGTGATTGTAATGACCATTCTTGGCACACCAAAGAGCTGACCAGTTAAAGCTCTCCCCTTTCCTTGGAGAAGTGGGGAACTGTGGGTACAGCATTGTGCATATGCTATCAGATACGGCTCCTTTGTAGGCAGGTTTTCCTCAGTTATGAGGAAAGGCTTATAGAGGGCAGGGAATTTGCCCAAGTGACCATGCTGGTAAAAGCATTAATAAACCTTTGGGGCTTTTTTCTTTTAATAAATCTTTGTTTCTCATCATAAGAGTTTTTTTTTAAGGCAGTATTAGACCCATTGCCTGGTGAGGGCACTGCTACATGCCTGGTTCCCTTTCCCTCTGGTTCTCCAGAGGGTTGGCAAGGTAGGGCCCTAGCCACCCAGAGCCGCCAGCTTGGGAGGGCTACCCTTGGCCTCGATCTTATAATGATGTGTATGTATACCTGTTAGGAGAAGAGATGGCAAGAGGCTCTTTGGGTTTCCTGGACTCCTTTCTTCTTCCTTGCAAAATGGAGGCCTCCTTGGAATGCCAGCAGCCCCGTGAGCTGGGCTCAGTGCCACAATAGCCTTCACACTGCTTGGCTCAGCACCTTCAGACCCGGGGAATCATTGGACTCTGTGGTGAGGGTCCCAGCATCCCCTTCTGGTGTCTTAGTACTTAACTAGTAGTAGCCTTGGAAACCAGAAATGTGAGGACCATCATCCCCATTTTATAGATAAGAAAACTGAGATCTTGGGTAGGGAGGGACATTGCTCATGAAGCCTCTCCTATTGAGGGCCAGAGCTGAATTCATACCCAGGCCTTCCTTGGATTTCCAAGTCCAGCTCTCTGCACAAAGTCAAATGGGAGAATATAGTGAAGCTCTTTGCACAGTGCCTACCAATAGTAGGTGGTATATAAATGCTATTCCTGTAGCTAGCCTGAGGTCTTGTCCTCATAGCGTTTTCTTCCCAGGCCCCCACTTAGCCCAAAGTCTAGACAAATCAGCCTTCTTGCTGGGCCTCTCCACCTCTTTTGTCCAGACTTCTCTGTGCCAGGAAGGCCCTCCCTCCTTCCCTGTCCCCTAGAATCCCTATTTTTAGAGCCTAAGCTCCTTTGGGAGGCCTTTCCTGGTACCTCCCTTTCCCCTGGGGGGGGCATTCCTTTCTACTACCCCCCAGTTTCTTAGTATTTGCTTACTGGCCTGTGTCTGGTTTTCCCTTTGGAATGTAAGCTGCTGGACAACAGGCATTGTCCTTTTGTCTTTAGCACAGAGCCTGGACTATAGGAATAGAGATGAGGCTAGGACCAAATCAGGACAGCCAGCCCGTGCCAGGCTCTCTGTTAAACTCTGGGACTCCAAAAAAAAAAAAACCCAAAAGACAGTGCCTGCCTTCAGGGAGCCCCCAGTCTAATGGGGAGATCTCCTGCAAATGCCCGTGTGAGAGCAAGATACAGAGAGGATGATTGGAGACAATCACCCAAGGGAGGTGTTGAGGGGGCTCAGAAAGGAGGGGTCTCAGCTGTGTCTGGAAGCCAGGAGGGGGAAGTGAAGAGGGGCATCATTCCAGGCCTGGGGCACAAGCAGAACATGGTAGAGGTCTCGTTCATGGACCAGCTGTGTGACTGGGGTCACCAGGTGGAAGAGAAGAGGGTTGGGGGGTGAGGTGTCCGGGAAGAGAGGAGGGGCTGGGTTAGGAAGGGCTTTGGATTTTGTATCCTATCCTGGAGGTGATAGGTGAGTGACACAGTCAGACCTCCACTTTCACTGGTAGAGTGTACTCCTAGGTGGGGAAACTCCCTCTGCCAATGCAGGTAGCATCCTCTGATCCTAGGTTCTACTCTTTCCACACTGGTCTTGTCCTGACGGAGAGTTTTCTTCCTAATAACTCCTAGGCATTCAGCCTGATAAAGACTTGAGCTTTAGGACAGATTGTGAAGAGAGAATAATAGAGAAAAAGAAGATTAATAAAAACCTTTTTAAGTTCAAGATAATTATGTAAAATGTTCAATTTGGGTTGGGTTTCAGAACAGGGGATATCAGAGCTGGGAGGGAGCTTAAAACAGGGACTGCCGGTGGTGGGAGACGAGAGATGCCTTAGAACAAGGGATGTCAGAACTGGGAGGGGCCTTAGATCAGGGGATATTGGGGCTGGGCAGACCCAGCATAACATGGTAGCTAGGACACTGTACGCTATTAGGCCACACAGAGACATGTTCCTGAATGGAGATATGCTGGACCATGTTCCCACCCCTTACTGCCCTGCTCTGACCCCATCTGGCACCACTGTGTTCACCTCTGGACACTTTTAGGAAGGATGAGGCCAGAGCCCATGCAGGAAGGGTTATTGGAATAGTGCTGGTATTCATGCCCTCTGAGGGGCCCAGGCTTGCCTGACCACTTGTGGACCTGACCGCAGCCACAGGGGGAGGCTATGAGGATGTCCAGTCCCGAGTGCTCTAATCCGTCCCACGATGGAAGGGGCTGTGTCATGTGGGCCAAGCTCCCCGTCCCTGGAGGGCTTCTCCTAGCTGGGCCTTCTCTAGGGGAGGTGCTTGTTCAGATGTGGGTCTTTGGGGCCCTATAATCTGGAGGCCACCAACCCCCACTTCTCTGGGGGGGGCCTGCAAGCCTGGAGGGGACAAGTGCCTTGCCTGGAGTCTGGAGCCAACAGGATCATCCCAGCATCTCCTACCTTCCTCCTTCCCCAGACATCTCCTGAAGGCTTTGATCTCTCCCTGGGAGGCACAGCTATAGCCCTACTAGATTCTCATCACAGTGAAGGTGGGGGGATTATGGGGCTCTGGAGGCTCCCTCCAAGGACAGACCTCTGGGGTCAGCCCCACAGAGCTGTGGTATCCACACCCCTCTCCACTCTTCCCTGCCTGGAACTTCTGGAGAGAGGGCTTAAATCCCAAGCCTGCCTTTGTTGATTGTGTGACTTTGGGCAGTCACTACGTGAATGGCACCTGGGGCTTCTACACAGAATAACAGGGTTGGCCTGGGTTCCCTCCAAGCTCCTTCTCAGGCCTAGGTCACCAAATTTGGGGGTCACCTGGTCTGTCAGTAAATATTTATTAAGCTCCTACTGGGTGCTAAGCCCTGGGGATGCAAAAAGAGATCAAGGAGCCTACAGTCATATGGAGAAGACCACAAGCAGAGCTGAGGGCAGACTTTCCACAGAAGGTGGGATTTTAGCTGAGCCTCCAAGGAAGCCAGGGAAGGCAATGGAAGGAGAAGAAGCCAGGTGGTGGGAGATGGCTGAAAGAGGACTTGTCAGAAGATGGGAGAGGTGGGAGGGACAGGTACACACTAGAGAGAAAATCTCCCCAGCAGTGACCTACAGGGCTGGATGAGGGGTACGTATGACCTCTGGGGTCTGGGCAGTGTGGTGCAGTGGGAAGCACAGGGTGTGATGTCAGAGAACTTGGCTTTCATGGTCACCTTAGCTCCCTGGGCCTCAGTTTCCTGCCCTGTAAAATGGGGGGGGGTGGACTCAGTGACCTCAGAGTTCCCTGCTGACTCCAGATCTGGGAAGGGGATTGAGGAGGGACAGATTGAATTGAGTGATCAGGGTCATTCTAGCAACCTTAGGACAGGTCCCCCAAACCTGCCTACATCCTCTCCCATTGTCTCACCCCACTTGAGAGGTGGGGCCCTGGCACAGATTGGAACAGGGGAGGTTGGGCAGCAGGCCCTGGGGGTAGGAGCTGGGACCAGGACCTGATAGATGGATGAGTGCATGGGGTCCACATCTGAAGCCCCCTCTCAGCCTTCAGAGAGGAGGATGTGGGTGGGTTGTCCAGTCAGGAGGAGGTGCACAGGGATGCCAGGGGCAGGGAATGCCATCAGTGAGCAGTCACCTCTGTGAAATGGGGACAGTGGCACCTTCTGGACCTGTTGTAGAGCTCACACAGCACCCTGTGTGGGTGGAGGGCTTGGCAGACTGGGTGTGTGCAGGAAGGCCAGGAGCTGTCCTCAGAGCTGGTCCTGGAGCTGGGTTTGGGAGCTCCTCTTGGCCACCCCCTCGTCTTTATAGGCAAGGAAAAGCAGTTGGCCAGTTAAGGGTCTGGCAGGCCACAAAGTCAGCTCTCCCTGACCCTAGGCCACCCCTGGCCCTTGGCTTTCCCAGGCCTCTGCCCTGAAGGGAGTGTTGGGGAGGGTCCCCCTCCTCCTCCCCCCTCCCCCAGACTCAGATCTGGAGACAGAAAGCTCCCCTGCTTCAAAAGCCAGTGTCCTGGCCTGCTTCTCTGCCGTCTTTGCTTTTCAACAAACGATTTTCCTCCAGTGTCTGCCATTAAAACAAGCTCCGAGAGGCTTTGTGGGCCTGGGAGGTGTGCTGAAACACACTTCCCCCTCCCCTTCATCCCACTTTCCTCCTTCCCTGTCTTTCCCCCTCCTCCCTCCCCCTCCTCTCCATCCCTCCTCCTCCAATCCTTCCTAATTGCTTCCCAGCTTGGGTGGTGTTTATCTCCTTCAGCCCAGGGGCCCTGAGCCTTCCAGAGAGCAGACAGAACAGATCCCCTTCCCCCATTCTCCCAGCTTGCAGGGGTCCAGCTGCTCAGAGAGCTGTCTGGGAGGTCTTGGGGTAGGTGGGGACACTTGGGGAGGAATTAGGAGAGTAATTGGAGGCCCCCCTGCCCCCAGGCTTCAGAGGCTGAGCAGGGGACCCTGTGCCTGGCAACATCCAGAGCTGCCCAGGACTGATGGAACATTGGGCAATGTGCCTTGGGCATCTTAGTGGAGGAGGGGAAGGCAAGGCTTTTCACTGCCCAGCCAGGGCAGACTGACTTGGGTGAGCTTCCCCTGAGGTTGAGTGCTATTTCTTAGGCTAATGGAGACCCAGAGTTGGAAGGGGCATCAGGCACTGTGGAGTCCCCTGAGATCCAGAGAGTGTGAGAGCTTGGTAGAAGGGGACCTGAGAGCCCACCTGGCCCAAATCACCCATTTTGCAGATTAGGAAATGGAGACACACTAGCAGATGTCTAAGGCAGAATTTGAACTCAGATCTTCCAGACATAGTGTTCTCCCCACTATGACTCATGGTCACCCACATGAGAAGCCTGCTTGGCCTGTACTGGGTCTCTTGGAAGGAGCCTCAAATCATCCGGGGCCAAACTGAAAGGAGTCTTGGGAACAGCAAGGCCCAACTTTGTCGTTTTGCAGAGTGGGGAAATTGAGGTGCAGAGACATGGTCACACTACCTGTCAGAGGGGGGATTCAAACCTGGGTCATTCAATTCCATTTGTAATTTAATAAATATTTCTTAGGTGCTTACTGTATACCCCAGAATGTGCTGTGTGACCCTGAGTAGGGACCTCACTGGGCCACCTACCAGGACATGTACCAGGCATTGTTCTGGGCACTAGAAAACAAAGATGGGGCAGGGCAGTCCGGTCTGCCCTTGAGGCACATGCCAGCCTAGACTGGGCAGGGGACCAAGAAGAGGAAACTGGGGCCCCAGAGATGGTCAGGGACATGCCCAAGGTCACACAGCATCAGGGATTGGACCTTGGTGGGGAGGGGGCAGCCTGCCCAGCCCACACAGGTGCAGGGGGAGGCAAGTGTGCTGGAGAATCCAGGCAGGCTTCATGTGAGCCTGTGTGTCCATACATGGGGGGGCGGGGTCTGGGTGGAGCCCCTCCTCCCAGCCCATTCTGTTCGTGAGCCTGGAAGAAGGGGGACTGAGTGAGGCTGCCCAGCCTTCCTCTCCTTCCCTCCTCCCCCTGCCTCTTTCCCCTTCCTCTTCTTCCCTCTCCTCTCCTTCCCTCCTCCCCCTGCCCCTTTCCCCTTCCTCCTCTTCCCTCTCTCCTCTCCTCCTTCCCCTTCTCCTCCTCTTCCTCCTCTCCCCCCTCCCCTCTACCTGCAGTTCCTGGTCTCCTCTTCTCCACCTGCCCCCCAAACCTGATCACTTTCCCTTTCCCAGAGTGTGGGCGTTGTGGCCCACAGCATCTCTCTCCAGCTCTCTCCCTCCTCCTTCCATTCTTTCATCTATTTCTCCTCTCCCTCCTTCCTCTTGCTTTCATCCCATCCCCCACCTAATTACAGCTCCTCAGCCTCAGAAGCCGAATTCTGCCCAAGCTTGGAGCTCCCCAGGGAGGGGGTGGGGTGCCTGGCTTCCCTCCCCCTCTTCCCAAGCAGCCCCCCATCTCTGCCCCCAGCCTTTCAAAGAAGAAGCTGGAGGGAGCGCTGGGTTTGATCAGCCGACATTTTAAGCATTCTCTTCGATCTCTTATTAATTATGCCCTGGGGAGCCCGCAACAGGCCTCCCGCCCCGCCCCCTCTCTCTTTCTCTCTCTCTCTCTCTCTCTCTCTCTCTCTCTCTCTCTCTCTCTCTCTCTCTCTCTCTCTCTTTCGATCTCCTTCCGGTCCCCCATAGGCAGCCACATGGATCCCATGCCTGATCCCTATCCTTCCCTGCTGGGTGTCCTTGAATGTGGTTTCCTTTCTCCAGGCCTCAGTTTCCCCATCTGTCAAATGAGAGACAAGGTCTGTGACCTGCAAGCCCCCTTCCAGCTACAGAGTCCCCTCTCAGGGGAGTGGAGGGTGCTGAGGAGAGAGCTGGGGGGTCCTAGCCTCATTTCAAGCCAAACATCATCTTCATGTTGCTGGCTCTGCCCACTCTGGGGTGCAGAGGTCTGCTGCCTCCCCTTCCTCCATCATGATTCATAAGAGGAGGCCTCTGCCTTGCTGGGGTCCCGCCCTGCTGACAGTCAGGCCACCGACCAATCCTCAGAGCCCGAAACACATGGAATCACAAAGGAAGCCCCCCCCCCCCAGCTTCAGATACTTCCAGACTGAGTGGCCCCAGGCGGGTCAGTGCCTCTGGCTGGACTCAGTTTCCTCATCTGTAAAATGGGGTCAAAAGCAGAAGAGCCTGGCACCGTGTCCCTTTTGCTCCTCTTCCTTCTCCATCAGTAAAACTCAAAGGAGATCGAACTAGACCCCTCAGCTTCCTGGAGGTTCTAGGAAGTGGTTCTCAACCTGTGGGTCGCAACCCCTTTAGGGGTCAAACGACCCTTTCACAAGAGTCACAGGGGTCACTTAAGACCATCGGAAAACATATTTCCAGTGGTCTTAGCAACCGAGACACCGCTCCTCTATCCATCTCCAGGCAGGTCCGCCCACATGCAGATACGCCCACATACGAGTATTAAAGGGTCCTGGCATTTGGAAGGTTGAGAAACACTGTTCTAGAGCGATGATGGCAGAGCTGTGTGACTATCCCTCCTTCATTCATTGTACAAACTCCTACTGTGTGCAGAAAAGGAAAGCAGGCCTTGCCCTTCCATGTTAGGGGTAGAGGGTGCCCACCCCACCAGAAAGTGGTATAGGAAATGGTTCCAGTGGAGAAGTCACCTGGTGGTGGGGTGGGGGCAACTCAGAGGAGTGTTTTGGGGGGCTCCCTTCCTCTTCCTTGGGGAGTGTTGGATGATCTCCAGCTTGTGGTCCCCGGGTGCCAACACTACCCTCCTCCCCAGACCTATTGGTACCAGTCTGCTGATGGCACAATAGAGAATCACCTCCAGAGGATACAGGACAGATAAGGAAACCAAGTACTGAGGAGGAAGTGACGTGCTGGGGATCACTGGGCTCATGAGTGTTAGAGGCTGCATTTGAACCCAGGTCTCCCTACCTCTTGCCTCCACATCAACTGCCCCCCTTTTCTAAACCTGAGGATCCCCTGGATGGGCTCCTTGGCCCCTGGAGAGGTGCCTCATGTCATTCGGCACATCCAAGGGCTCAGTTTCTCCCTATTCTGCTGGATTATAAAGGTTAGGACTGCTTGGGAGGGAAGCTGGATCTTCTTCAGCTTTGTCTGACCTTTCTCCTCCTTTTCTCTTCTCCCTTCTCCTCACCTCTTCTCCTTTTCTCCCAGCCTTCAGTCTTCCACACAGTCTGGTAATTAAAAACCTTGAAGGGGGATTTTATTGCCTTAGCGTTACTGATTTTGCTGGGCTGGGAGCAGGAGGGAATGATCTGTCCTAGGGGAATGGGGCTGCTGTGCATGGGTGGAGGTGGGCCCAGATCGGCAGGTGCCTCCCTGCTTTGGGGAGCTGCTCCCTCCCCTGGCTCTCCTTCCATCTCAGCCTGCACCACAGGGACCAGGTTAGTGAGGGATGGGTGGAGGTGGCCAAGAAGAATGGCAGAAGGACTCCTCCTGCCCACCAGCTGACAAAACAGTCAGCTTCCATTGGACATTTTTTATGAGTAAGGGGGTTTCTTTTCTATCCCCCAAATTAAGTTACTTAAAGTTTTCAGTGGCAGGGTTGTGTGATTTTATTTTAATGGTACGTTTTGGAGGGCAAGGGGGCAAGAAATCAACTTTTAACAGCAGGCCTTGTGAGGTGATGAATTCCTGATCACCCAGAGGTATTCAAGCAGAATCAGATGAAGAGGGGTAAGGGGAATAGGAAGTATCCTGGATTCTAGTCTTAGCATAGATCCAGTGCAAGCCCACTGCCCTTCTCTCTGCTGTCTCTTCGTCTGTAAAATATTTGGGACAGGGGCTGGGGGCAGTTGGACAAGGTGATCCCAAGGGCTCTTCGCCCCCTGGATGGATCCCTAGTCATTGATGTTCTTAAGAGGACTCCCCTACAGCCCCTTTCTAACAGAAATTCCTGAGACCTTGGACCACAGGCCCACTCTGAAAAGATTGAGTCTCCTCACCTCTGCCTCGGTGTCTCCTAGTCCAGGAGGCATTTCCTGATCACCCCCTCCCCATTATTTAAAAATGATTATTTTTACACCTAGAATGGAAGCTGCTTGGAGGCAGAGGTGGGGGTTATTTTGTGTGTATGTCTGTAGAATGCCTAGTGCCTGTGGAATGGGAGTTGGATTGAACACAGCTTGGACTATCCTAACCCATGGGACCTAGTTTCCTCATCTATACAGTGAGCAGATTCAATTCCTCTAGTGTTCACTGAGCCACTCTACACCAGGGAGTTAGGGGAGCAGAGCCCCCAGCCCAGGATTTCTAGCCACTTGCCATTAATGGCAGCCCTGGGAAGGATTCCTAGAAGACCGTTGGTATCGAGGGATAAGCAATGGATTTGGAGTCTGAGAACCTTCTTCGTTCATTATTCCTTCATTCAGTATATATTTATAAAGCCCATGTGCCAGGCTCCAGGCTAAGAAGGATACGCAGCTTAGATAAGACATGGACCTGCCTTCATGGAGCTTACAGTCTAGCTGGGTGGGTGGGGAGATATGACATGCCCTGTATCTGTCTACTTTAGGTCACATTCATTTGTGCTCATGTCTTCTGCTCCATACTAGATTGTAAGTTCCTGGAGGGCAAACATGAGGGTGGTCTGGTTGTGTTTTTTTGTCTGTATTCCTGCTGCCCAGCACAGTGCCCAGCGTGTGGTTAAGCACTTCTAAGCAAATTTCTTAAATGGAACCGAACCCACAGAATTCTCTCCATCCATCTGTCTCATTCACTTTGTTAGAAAAGACTTCAGCTACCATGACCTGTGCTTGGTGGCCCCTTGAGGCCTGGTGGTTGTTGCTCTTTCCTTTTCTGAGTGATGATGAACCATCCTTTTAATGGTCTATTTGAAAGTGACTTGTAGTGTTCCGGCCTCTGCATCGAGGCAGAGACAGTGGAGACCATGTGTGTTCTTGCACCATCTTCCCAGAGAGATTGTTTTCTGAGCGTTATTGGCTCCATCCCACCCTGCTCTCCCCATCCTTCTTGTGTTGTAGCTGCTTCTTTGGGCAGGACTTGGCCATTGTTCAGTTGTGAGATTTCACTGGTGTAGGCAGATGAGGAAGTGCTTTCCTCTAGGGCAGATCAGTAAACCTTCTGTCTTACAGAATTATTTGGGGGGGACTAAGGTAGAAAGTAACCTGCTCTGGGTCTCCTCCGTGTCAGAAGCAGGACTTGAGCCCAAGTCTTTCCTGCTCTCTTTGTAGAGCTCCAAGTTGCCTTTCTGGCTTCTCAGGTGTAAATGGACAGAAAAAACTGTCCATTGAATGAGACAGTTTTTTCCATCCTCCTCCTCCTCCTCTTCCTCCTCTTCCCTTTTCATTTTAAAGTTCTTCTGATCTCCAGGCAAGGGCAAAGGGAGATGTGGCATGGCCCCATAGGGACATGAGTCCCCTAGGCCCAATCTAAATGCTTTTTTCCTGGTGACACCATCAGGAAGGTCAGTGAGCTAACAACCTTGCTTATCCAGAATGCATGCCAGAACCAATGTAGCATATTATGTGTATCTATGGGGGGGGGGAGGTGTGTGTGCACGCGCATGCGCCTGTGCAGGAAATGAACAGCCTAAGCTCATTTACTAGAAGACCTCCCCAGTTAATCCCATTGCTAATTAATTCATTCATGAGCATTATAAAGTACCTCCTCCAGTCTGGTTGCCAGAGGCCCAAAGGGGCTGCAGGGCCTTTGCCATCTGCCCTGCCACTGAGCTGGTTTTTATGGGTTTTTTTGGACAGGTTGTCTTCCCAGGATGTAACCTAGCATAGGCCTTGGCACATAGCAGGTGCTTTTTCATTCGTGTTTTAAAATGACTTTTAAAAAGTCATTTTTCTCTAGGCCCTGGTGACACCAAGCTCTTCTCCCAAAAGGAGGGAGCTCCAGTTACTGTTCCTTGTTAGACGGCAGTACCCAGAGTCCTTGTGGGTGGCCCCCTGGTCAACATTGAGAAGGAGTCTCTAGGTCTAAGAGGAGAGACAGAGAATCTGGGATTATACACTGAAAGGGGCATTTTACACATTGGGGAACTAAGGCCCAGATACCTTGAGGGATGTGCTCAGTGTCACATGAGTACTAAGTAACAAAGAAGGGATTTGAAACCTGGATCTAAAGGACTCTAAGAGATCGAAAAACTCAGCCTTGATCTGTTTTATCAGTGAAAGGGTTGATTTGTGGTGTGGAAATGTTGATCAATGGCCCCAGTCCATGAGGGGATCATAGTGACAGAGCCCACCAGAATAAAACATGTTCCCAGTCTGGGTCACCAAGAAAAGGTTAAATGGGGTTGAGCAGACTCAGCGTTTCTCAAATCAAGCACATTGACCTAATTTTCCATAAGTATGCAGACTCCTCTGCCACTGTCAATGGAGGCCATCCCACCTGGCCTCCCACACTCAAACCCATGAAGGGGCTTCCTGGCCTCTGCCCTTTCCAGCTAGGAAACTCTAGTCTGGGAAATCCCGCAGCCTCAGGTCACCTCTCTTTCCACCCTAACATACGTCCCTCATTACCGCTCCGATAGACTATTACCATCAGCCTCTTGAAGTCTTGCCCTTTAAGTCCGCAGTTCCCACCCATCTGCAGCACCTGCCAGAATCAGCTTTCTTATGCAGAGATCTGATTGCATCCTTCCTCTCATCAGTGATCTTCATTGGTTCATGATTATTCCCTGGCCTAAGTAGGTTTTGCCTAACATTTAGGTCCCTCACTCAAAATCTCACACCACCTGACCTTTCCTGTATGTAAGGAAACAGTGGATCAGAACCAAGGTGAGTCACTAACCTGACCTTGAACCTGGGGTTATTATTGTTCTTTGAAATGAGAGATTTGGGCTGATTTCAAGGTACTTCCCAGGCCTGACCTTCCCTATTCTAAGCTCCCTCCTAGCCCTGACATCCCCTGTTCCAAGGCCTCTCCCAGCTCTGACATCCCCTGTTCTAAGGCCTCTCCCAGCTCTGACATCCTTTGTTCTAAGGCCCCTCCCAGTTCTGACATCCCCTGTTCCAAGGCCTCTCCCAGCTCTGACATCCCTTGTTCTAAGGCCTCTCCTAGCCCTGACATCCCCTATTCTAAGGCCTCTCCCAGCTCTGACATCCTTTGTTCTAAGGCCCCTCCCAGCTCTGACATCCCCTGTTCTAAGGCCTCTCCCAGCTCTGACATCCTTTGTTCTAAGGCCCCTCCCAGTTCTGACATCCCCTGTTACAAGGTCTCTCCCAACCCTGTTATCCCCTGTTCTAAGGGCCCTGCCAGCCCTGAATCCCAGGATCCTGTGTGGTTACCCCCATCTAGACTCCCCAGTTCTCTAGCTTACTTCTCAGTTATTGGCCACACACAACCAGTTCTGTTGATGAACTCATAGTCATGAGATGTCTGAAGTTAGGAGGGGCCTTTGAGGTCATCTCATCCCACCCACCCTTTGACAGGTGAGGAAGCTGAGAATTGCTGAGCGTGCCATGTGAGGACAGCACAGTATCCCTAGAACCCAGATCCTCAGACCTAGATCCTGTGGGTTTCCTGTCACACATGAGGGTTCTGCCAAAATAGTGGTGCCTTTTCAATGTACAGATGGGAAAAGTGAGGCCCTCAAGGAGGCGGGGAGGAGGGGGAAGGTCCGATCCAGGTCACCCAGCAGGCTGATTTGGTGATAATACCTGAGGTTGCTTGAGTCCTGCCTTCTTGGAGCCATGTCATGACCGGCCATCTGTTGGGCAGTGGATGCTGGGCTGAGCTTCAGGCCAAGGGTCATTCATTGAGTTCCTCCTTGGTCTGACACCATGGAAGCATCCTGGTCATTGGTGATACTTGGGACTGGAGGAGGGTTGAGGTGCCTGGCCAGTATAATGCTGTGTAAGTCTGATGGGTCTGAGGTCTGGTCCAGGCAATGCCACAGAGACAAGAAAGGCCAGACCTTGGGATCCGGCAGTCCAGGAGTTTAAGAACAAGGACCGGGGAACCAGACTATAAAGGTAGAGAACCCTCAGGGCTGGATTCCAGCCTACCACTTCCTAGCTGTGGGACCCTTCCTGCCTCAAATTTTCCCAGGTGTAAAAGGAATAACTGCCATGGATGATCCTTCAGGTCCCCTCTGACTCCAGCCGTTTTTGCTGGTCCTCAGGATGCAGTTGCTCTTGACTGTGCCAAGCCTCATCTCTTTGACACTCTGGGCCCCCTTCTCTGACTTCCCACCAGCTTCAGGTGCTTCCTTCTGTCCCCAGTGTGATCCCAACCATTCCCACAGCTGGGCATCCTGAGCAGGAAGGCCTCCCAGCTCTGTGGAGCTTCAGGATTGATCAGGGGGAGGCATCAGCACTGGGGTGGGATCCCTCCTCTCCTCCTTCCTAGCAGTGTGACACTGGGCATGTTATTGAGCCTTTTGGCCTCAGTTTCCTCATCTGTAAAGTGAGGATTGTAATCACACCTCTTACACAGGCTGGGGGAGGCCTGGGCTCCACTGGAGAGCCAACTATCAATTCAAACTGCACAGCCCCGAGGCCAGTTCTGAAGCAAGAGCATTCACCCAAGTCATGATGCCTGCCCTCAGCAGGCTTACAGTCTAACTGGAGAATAGGGTACCTGCACCAGAACCCCAGTACCCAGTATTTTTCAATATGTCTCTTTAAGGAGCCAGCGAACTATGAATCCTGAGACATCCAAAGGGGAGGTTGTTATAGGTGGTGGTATTATTGTTGTTGAGGTCTGAAGAGGGGATTATTGTAAATGTTGTTGTTGAGGTCTGAAGGGGAGTTGTTATAAATGCTATTGTTGTTGTGGTCTGAAAGGGGGATTTTTTGTTTTGGAGGGGGGATGTAGGGTAATTGGGCTTAAGTGACTTGCCCAAGATCACACAGCTAGTAAGTGTGTCAAGTGTCTGAGGCTGAATTTGAACTCAAGTCTTCCTGACTTCACTGGGCCACCTAGCTGCCCCAGAAAGGGGGGTTATTGTAAATGTTGTTGTTGAGGTCTGAAGAGGAGTTGTTATAAATATTATTATTATTAATGTTATTATTGTAGGTCAAGGACGTTTTCTGAAGCAGGATGGGCAAAGAGGGAAAAAAGGTGGTCCAGGTAGAGGGCACAGCCTGAACAAAGGCATGGCAGTGGGAAAGCACAATTCCTGTTCCATATCATAGGATCATTGCTTTCAGGCTGGAAGAAAACTGAGAGACCACTAAGTCTGACCCCCTTGTTGTACAGGGAAAGAAATTGAGGCCTGAAGAGAAAGGAGTGGTTCAAGGCAATTCAGGTACAAAAGGAACCAGCCTTTAAGACTACTAAATCCAGCTCCTTCATATGATAGGAGAGGAACTAGGGTACAGAGAAATTAATTGACGTCTAAGGCCATAAGGTAGAATGGAAAAAAAAAAAAACAAGATTTGAACCCAGCTCCTTTGAGGCTAGATCCAGCTCTCTCTCTAGACAGAGCTGTTCAGTTTGAGGTATAAAATTCATGTAGGGAAGGACCATGAGATGGGGAGAAGGGGGTCAGGGGCCTTGAATGCCAGGCAAGAGAGCTCAGACTTGGTTCATTTGGTCAGCAGTAAGGAGCCATGGAAGATGTGGGAGCTGAGAAGGGCCTGAGGCAGATTTGGCAGCCTTATGGTGTCTGAGATTTGGACCAGAGGAACAAGTCTTAGAATTGGAATCATTGGACCTGGATTTCATTATCCCTCAACTGAGGGACTTGGATTGGGTGGCCCTGGAGGCTTCTTCCAGATCTTTGTGTTCCTGTGAGCTGGGTTCAAGTCTAAACTGGGTGACTATGGAGTTGACAAGCATTTATTAAGCACTTACTGAATGCCAGGCACTGTGCTTAAGCATTGAAGATGAAAAGAAAGGTCAAAACAAAGCCATGGTCCTTTGCCCTCAGGGAGCTCACTTTGGTGAGGATGAACATTGTGCAAAAGACTGTGTGGCCATCTCAGATGGGAGACACTAGCAATAAGGAAGTTCCTCTGGGTCTCAGTCTTGGTTTCTTCATCTGGAAAAGGGGATGATGAAGTATTTGGTTGGTGCTATGGCTCATAGGAGGCCCAGTCTGGAGTTAGGAGGCCCACGTTTGAACCATGCCCCAAACACAGCATGACCTTTCTGTGCCGTGATTTTTTTGAAGGTGAGACTGGGCAGCCTCTAGGGTCCCCTCCAACCCTTCAACCCCTCGATAGGGGTGAAATTTCCCAATGGTGCCTGAGTTTCCTCATTTGTAGAATGAGAGCATTGCCTCTGGGGGCCCCTCCAGCTTGAGAGCTCTGCACCTATGAGCTGGGCTGTTGGAGGCCTCCTAATAAGGATGCAGGTGTTTGGTAGTGAGCTTGGGGGCATCCATCAGGGCCTGGACAGAGATGCGCTTTTCTCAGTGTCATCTGCCTCTTTGTGGACCGTTTTCTGTTTGGAAAAGATGAAAGGCGGGTATTTTTGGTGCGGTTCAGTTGGTCCCTAATTGGCCGTTTCTTCAAAGAAGTGTTAATGCCTCCCTTAGTTGGATCACTTCAGAGAACAGCCAGATGTCCTTCTGGCCTGCGTGCCTGTCCATCTGTCCTTGAGGAAGCCGGCTCTGCTCTGGGGCCCAGGCTGGGCCGTGGGGGTCAGCAGCTGGCAGACCAGGCAGGCAAGGGAATGCAGGGACTTTCCTTTTTGAACCTGTGTGTATGGAGGGGGGGCTGGTATCCTTGCTAGGCCAACCTGGCCCTGCCCTTGGGCTGCCAGCCCCCACAGAGGATGCCGGTACACCCATCTCCCTGGGTCCAGCCACCCTCTCTACACACACCTCTCCCTCAGGTGTCTCTGGCTACTCCCCAGGCCTGGAGCTGGTACATTCGTGAGCTGGTGGTAGAGCATTAGCATTCCTGGCGCATTGCCCCAGCATCCTGCACACGCTGAGGAGAATATTACCGCTATTAGCTATGGGAGCTCGGCCCGCGTGCAGTATCTGGATGGAGAATTCACTGTGATTAATCTGCCTCTAAGTAGCAGCCTCCGGGGTCCTGAGATTCTGTGGCATGTTTGGAATGGGAGAAAGGCTTGGGAAACAGAGGGATGCTGGGGCCAGGGGCAGTACCCTGGCTTGGGCCAGAGTGCTGCCTGGGGCAGAGGGGCCAGGAGGCCTGGCCTTTCTGGCTCTCCCTGGGCAGGCTTCAAGTACCTAATCCTTAGGGGTCACACGGTCCTAACTCAGGCCAGAGGAGTCAGCTGGGGGCCACAAGGTCACAAGCGGTAAACTCTTCAGCTGGCAGCAAGACCCCCAGCGGGCATCCATCCAGCCCCTCGTTTTACAGATGAGCCCACAATCACAGTCAGTCCACAGGCAGAGCCCAGACCTCTGACTTCAAGTACTCCACCAAACCTCAGCACCTCCTTCCTTCATTGCAGAGTAAGGACAGAGTTTCTGTTCTTGATACCTCGGCCTTGTAGCACAGTGTTAGGCACAGATTACAAATGCTTGTGGACTTGACTTGGGATGAATTCTCTTCCTTCCAGGATGGGCAGGAATTCCTGAGGGAGTTGGTATTAGATGGCCAGGAGCTGAGCTGAGCAAAGGAAGGGGGCAAGCACAGACCGGTTTCCTCACCTGAGCTCAAGCTGCAGAAATGGGCTGGCACCACATTGTTCCCAACCTCAGAGTATCATTCAAGGAGATTAGAAACCGACTTGGGAGACCCCTGGGAACAAGGATCCAAAGTCATTGTAGGTTCCTGGTCCAGTCCTTTCCCCTCTGGGGGTCCCTGTTTCTTCCTCTATAAAGGGAGGGGTAGGAACAATAATCCCTCAGGCCCCTTCCAACCTTGTGTCTGTCCCTGGGCTTAGCCCAGAGCCAGGGCAGGATGGGGAGGGGAGAATGGAGAGAGGCCAGGGCCCCAGAGAGCTAGTGTGAGGGTCCTAAGCTGAGACCTTGGGGGTTCTTGGAGACCCTGCAGGCCAGCCCCACCTCATTTTACAAACTAAAGCCCAGCAAGAGGAAGGACCTTGGCTGGGGTCACCTGAGGGGCCCTGGATCTGGGACCCCAAGGGCCATGTTGTCATCTTCCTCCCCCTCCCCCTCTCCCCTCCTCCTCAACATTTGAAACAAGAGCAGCTCAGTCCTTCACAAAGGCAGTGCCTCTCATTTCACTTCAATCCAACAAGCTTATTTAGCCCTCTTGTGTGTGGGGCTGCCCTGTGCTGGGTGCTAAGCATACAGAGGCCAAAACCCTTTGGTTTAAATACAGAGGCTAAATCCCTTTGGATCATGCCCTCAGGGACCTTATAGTCTATCAGGCAGATTGAGCAGGTGTACAGACAAGTTATTTCTGGGAGAGAGTAGAGAGCTCTTGGGGAGGGGAAAAGAGAAGAGGGAGAAAATTCTTATGCAAAGGCATGGAAGTGGGAGATGGGATGTCATGAGGGTGACCACTGTTTGAGTCAGGGCCACTAGGACAGGGTGAAATGAGTCCACAGTGGTCAGAGCCTGGCTGGGACCCATATTCATGGATAGTATTAAACACATGGATGCTGATGTCCCTCTGGGGGAAGAGAGAGAAGGGGGAAAAGAGAGACAGATTGGGGGAGGGAAGAAGAGAGGGAGAGAGACAGACAGATGAGAGACAGAGAAAAGAGAGAGGGGAGGGGGAGGGAGCTAGAGAGGGAGAGAGAAGGGAGAAAGAGATACACACACAGAGTGGGAGAGGAGAGAAAGAGAGCTGGGGGAGAGAGACAGAAAGATAGGGGGGAGAGAAAGAGAGAAGGGAGGGAGGTAGAAAGAGTGGCAGAGGAGAGAGAGAAGGGAGAGACAGAAAGAGGAGAGACAGAGAAGGAAGAGACAGGGGAGAAGAGAGAGAAAAATGTGGGGAGAGGTAGAGGACTCAGGGCAGGGGCTCAGGAGAGGCCCACAACTGGGAGGTTTGGTGGGCCAGTTAAGGAGCTGAGGTTTCAGCCTGAAAGATTAGGAGAGCCAGGAAGAGGACAGAGACAGGAGGGGAACAGCAGCATGAAGCCTGGAGAATAAAAACTGAGAAGAAAGCCTTTGGTTTCCCAGAGGGGAGATCTTCCTTGTAGGGTGTGGGAGGGGTTGAGGGTGCCGCCGGATGAGGGCTGCCACCCTGAGGAGAGATCCCTTTCTAGACTGGGCTTCCTGCATCCTCAGGCCAGGAGCCTCCCTCCCGTCCACAGTGAGCCCACATAAAGTGAGCAGATCAGAGCCTGTGGAGGTCAGCCGAAATCAGAGGCAGCAGCCCGTCCTGTGACCAAAAGATGCACAGCTGAGAGGGATGCTGGGGAGAGGCTGGATGAGATCAGGTAGCCAGCTGTGTGCCTGCTGTGTGCCGGCATGGGGATGCAGTTACAAATACAAAGGTCCCATTCTAGAGTGGGGTACTAGCGCTTTACCCAAGTTCCTGCTGTTCACTTGGACCCTTTTCACACTAGAGGGAGACCAGCCCTTGACCTTGGGCTCTCTGGGTCTCAGTTTCCCCCCACCCAAGTCATTTGTTCTGGTAAATAACTGAATCCTGGGGCCTCGTCCTGGGCTCTGAAGCTTTACTGAGGGTTTCTTGCAGGTGGTTCCAAAGGGATTCTTCCTCCCTGCAAATTCTCCCATGAAAAGGGACTTGGCCTTTCCATCCTTCCAGGCCCTGGCTACCTCTTCCCCTTAAGGACTTTGGGCATCTGAAAGGGCTTCCTGGAAGAGGTGGCCTTAGAGTATGGGGCCAGAATTCAATAAAGAAGTAGGACAGGGCAGTGCTTCTGAAAGCCCAGGGGGAAGAGAATGTCCATGGGGGGAGAGTGGTCAGCATTGTTGGTAAAGGCCCAGGGTGCATTTTAGGCAGGAAAGGGGGAGGAAGTAAGAGGGAGGGAAGGTGACTTTAGTTGACTGAAAAAATAAAATGATTTAAAAAGCTGCATAGAAATCACGGAGGGGAGAGAAAGGTCATTTCTGATTGGGAATGAGTGAGAGAAGGCACCTTGTAGAAGGTGGCACTGGAGTAGGGACCTTGAAGGAAGGGGGAAGAATCAGGAGGTGGAGTGATAGAGTGATGGGCATTATGAGTATGGAGGTATTGAGAAACCTTGGGAAGGAGGTTGGGGGAGGGAGGGAGGGAGGGAGGAGGGAAGAGAGAGAGAGAGAGAGAGAGAGAGAGAGGGAGGGAGGAGACAGACAGTGTGTGTGTTTCCCAGGTAACAGGGCCAGACTTCCTGGGCCCAACCTTGCAGAGATCCCTGGTTCCACCAACATAACCCTGGGTTGAGAGGTGGACTGAGTTTGCCACCCAGTACCAAGGGCTTACCCAGAAGCAGCAGGTGCTGTCCCTTCCCTCTGGAGTCTCCCAGTTTAGCAAGAGCCTGCCAAGATGAGCTTCTGAACTCAGTGGGCGTCCTGCAAAGCGCAATGAGGGCCACTTCCTGGAGGAGGCAGGCCTCATTTGGACAATCCAAGGGCATGGAGAGGGAGGTGGCGTGTGGCAGCAGATAGTGCTGTAGGGGGCTGGAGTCTGTGGATTAAAATCCTACCTCAGACCAGACCCTCACTAGCAGTGTGACCCCAGCAAAAATCACGTGTCATCTATAAGCTGGAGTGATGGTGGCACCTGCCTCCAAGACTTCTCATGGGGATCCAGTGAGAAAGTGCACGTCAGACCTCTGGGGATGAAGGCTTTCCTCATGAGGGTCTCAGGATCTGATGGCATTTAGGGAAATGGGCAAAACGGTTGGGTTTGGAATCTGGAAGACCTGAATTCTAATGCTGACATTTACTAGCTGTGTTACTGTGTTACTTCACTTTCCTCGACCTTAGTTTCCTCATCTGTAAGATAAGAGCAACTCCTTCCTGGGGGTTGCTGAGGATCAAAGGAGATTTGTACAGGCTTCTGCAGACCTGGAATCCGAAGTCTTCCTTGCCCTACCCTGGGCCCCCTTCCGTATCTACTTGGGGAGCAGCCAGAGGTGGAGCCTCCTGGCTGTTGCAAAGGGCAACCTCCCCAGTTCTCCCACGACAGCTGTGGCAGTGGATGTCCTGCTCCCACCTCATGCCCTTTACTGGGGCCTATCTTCTGTTCCACCTGGTGGCAGGTGCACACACCTGGAGGGGGAGGACAGGACACTGACTCTGGGCCCCACCACCCCCTGCTTCAGCTTACTATCACTCCATCCCCTGGCCTCGGTTTTCTAATGGTCAAGATGGGGACAATAATTGGAGGAAAGGGCTTAAAGGGCTTTGTCAACCTTAGAGTGAGAGGGTGAGGACTTGTCTCCTTGTCTTTAAGCCAATTGGACTTTTGTGTGAGAGACTGGGGGAGAAAGATAGAAGGCCCCACCCAACTCCATAATTGGCTCTGTGGCCTAGCATCCCAGCCTGCACTCCTTGTTGTAAGGCCCCTCCTAGCTCTGACATCCCCTGTTCTGAGACCCCTCCCAGCTCTGACATCCCCTGTTCTAAGGGCCTCCCAGCCCTGGTATTCCCTGTTGTAAGCCCCCCCCCCCATCCCCAGTTCTAAGGCCCCTTCCAGCCCTTCCATTCTGTTCTAAGGGTCCTCTCAACCCTGATATTGTATGACTTTATGAATGTCTTTCTTCAGTTTTTAAGCTACTTGAGGACAGGGACTACCATGTCCTATTAAGTTTTGTATTTCCCTTATCACCTAGCTAGCAGATGTGTTACTAATGATAGGAGGGAGGAAGGAAGGAAAGGAAGGAGGAAAGAAAGAGAGGGAGGGAGGGATGGGTGCCTGGCTTTGGGCCAGGGCTTCCTGCTCCTGTTCCTTATCACCAGAGGGTGATGAGGATGGTCCCTAGTTTGTGGCCCCAGGAGCCCCTGGGTCACCTCTGTCCCCCAGGGCTCTCCCCTGAGCCTGCCATGCTTCTGTTGCCTGACTGACCATTGTGCCAGAGTACAGTTGATTTGGAAGGACCTTTAATGACCACTTAGTCCAGAAAGGAGGCTTTGAGACTGGCTATGACCTAATGATCCCACCTGCTGTTTCTATGACACCTTAAGCCATGTAGGTTAAGGAGTTATCCCCATTTCACAGATGAGGAAACTGAGGCTCAGACTTTGTTATTGGCTGGTGGTCTAAGAGCATATAATCAGCCTGGGAAGTAGGTGGTGTTATTATCCCCATTTTACAGGTGAGGAAACTGAGGCAGGCAGAGGTTCAGTGACTTGGTCAGGGTTACACAGTGAGGAAGTATCTGAGGCCTCTGCCAACTTCAGAGCAGGAGAGAGCCTTCAAGGCCTCTTTTTACAGAAGAGGAAACTGAGGCCTGGGGAGGGAGATCCACTGGCCTGAGGCTACTCAGTAAATAGGGGTCAGAGGCAGAATTTGGTCCAGGTGCTGCAGTGACCTTGGTTGCCTGGCCTGGGGAGGAGCTGGGTGAGGGACCTGGGCCTCCAGCTTCATGCCTCCTCCCAGTGCCCCAGAAGTAGGAGCTGCCCCAGTGCTTCCCGAGAGGCTGCGCAGGGAGGGGGTGGTTCTGCAGAGCCGCCAACCACTTGTTCTCTGTTCTTCCCCCCCCCCCCCTTAGCATGTTCACTCAGGGCTCACACGCATCGCACACACACACACACACACACACACACACACACACACACACACACACGCGCGCGCACACACACACACACACGCACGCATTCCTCTTCCTCCCCAGCAGTTTCCTAAGCCTGCCATTCCCCATGTTTCGCTTCCCACCGTGTGCTCGCTGGCAGACGGGGCCCAGACCCCGGCCTCCTGTGCCTCTGGGCTGATCTCCCGGCTTCTCCAGCCTGCGGCTGAGTCCCGGCGGGGCAGCCAGGTGTGATGTCATGGCCTGGGCCTTGTGACTTCACTTGCAGACACGAGCAGGAGGAGCAGACAGGAGCCTGAGCAAGGAGTCCCCCCCCCCCCCCCACGGCTGGATCCCGATCCGGAGGGGCCCTAGCTACAGGGGCTGGGAAGGATGCTGCCAGCAAGGTAAATGGGCTCATTTTAGGGACACTGCCTTTGCTAAAAGTTTTCTCTTGTGTGAAGAGCTCAATCTTGGTGGTGGCTGCGGGTGGGCACAGATGGCCCCTGGGGCCACTGCCACCAGGCAGCCCCCTGGGCCCAGCTGGGGGCAGGATCCAGGGTCGCAGCTGGCCCCCCAATGGTGCTGACTCCTCCATCCCCTCACGTCCGTCCCTGTCTCTCCCATCCCCTTTCAAAGGCCCCAACTGCTGCCTGGCTGGTTGATATAAAGAGGGGCAGTGCCGGGGAGGCAGGCACAGGCAGGGGCATGGACAGGGGCAGGCTCAGGTTCACAGTGGTGCCCAGGAGAGGAGGAGAGATGGGCAGGGGGCTTAGTTTTGGAGTCCTGCCGTGCCACCCCTGTGGCAGGAGCACCAAGGGCAGGGCCTGGGGTGAGGTTCCCAGGCTGTGGTAGCAGCCGCAGCCAGGCTCTCCTTTTAATTCTCTCCATCAGAAGCCAGTACAATACAGTGCAGTTTCAGGCAGATACCAAATTGCTAAGTGTTTGAAGGAGGGTCTGCAGCTTCTTCTCTTCTCCCCTCTCCCCAGCAGCTCTTCCCATCCCCCTGTTGTTGGGGGTATTTATTAGTGGAGATGTGGGACAAAGAAGGGGTCAGCGAGTTTTCTGGTCTGAGATCCAAAGGAGTGCAAGGGCTGTGTTCATTCAGCCTGTCAAGGGAGCCTTCATTTTGCATTAGACTGTGTGTGTGTCTGTAGGTGGGAGGAGGGAAGGAGCAGGAGAATGACAAGGAGGGATGGATGGATGACATTGTGTTGTCTCTCTTTGCGCTCAGTGCAAATTGGGGAGGGGGAGCCCAGCTCAGAACAATCAGGGGGCCCTGGGACAAAGCACCTCCGGCTGTGCTCCTCCCCCCCAGGAGTTGGCCCGTGAAGAAGCTGCTGGGCCCCCTCCCTTCCCGGTTTGCTTTGGCTTTTTCAACATTTATTTTTACAGTGAAATGAAGGAGACAGGCAGGCAGGCTTGGGGTGGTGGATTCCCCCTCCCTCCTCACTCTTGGCCCCAACCTGCCCACTCCCCTGGCCCCTGGCCCTGGCAGCCCACCCTTCACCGACGAGGGACCAAGATCTTAAGGGGTGGCACCTCAGCAGGACTCCCATCCTGGGGGTGATCCAGAGAGCCCTTTGTGGGGCTAGCCCTGGGGGGCCCCAGCTGCTCCCCCCCTCCCCAGCCCCCTCCTCTGGATCACCCTCTGTTGCATCCTAAGCTCCTTCACATGGCTCTCCTAACTCTGATTCTGGGATTCCGTAATGGTGGATGATGCCTGGTGGTAACAAAGACCAGTCCCCCAGCCCCAGCCCCAACTTGTCTCCTCCAGCCCTGGGAGTCAGAGAATTCCTGGTACACAGCCAAAGTCTCTGTGGAAAACCAGCCCAGGCCCTTTGACCTTGTCCATCAGGCCATGGGGGGGGGCAGGGCACCTTGTGTCAGGCTTTCTCTCATGTCCCCCCCTTCCAGAGAAAATGCTTCCTTTTCTGAGTGTTTCTGTGCTCTGGCAGCTCCACTGCCTTCTTCCCTCACCCTGGAATCCCATCTGGCCGACCCGTTCATGGAGAGGTTCCAAGCTCAGGAAACCCTGCTTCTTACTCATGGCGTCACTCCTCTCTGGACTCTCTCCCATGTGGCACCTTCTTGGAGTGTGGCTCACAGCCGCCCCGGGGGGACTCCTGCCCCCAGAACACAGCAGAGTGGGGCTCACGACTGCCAGCCAGGTGGTGGCAGCCAGGTCCAAGACAGCTGCTCCTTGGCTCCAGCTCCAGTGACTGCCACAGTCTCAGACCTGGCTCTGGCTCCTGCCACCCTGGAGAGCAGAGTGGTAGTGAGAGCCAGTCTGGGGAGGTGGGGGTATGCCCTCTGCATCCTGGGGGGGGGGAAATGGCAGCCCTTCCTCTTCATACACAGACTGAGAAATACCCCTGGCTCAAGGGCCTCCCTGGACCCAGGTCATCTTTAGGGCAGGCGAGCATACACATACACATGCACATGCACATACCCATACCACAAACTACACACACATATATTAACACTCGTACAACATATATACACACATTAGCAATATACATTAACACATAATATACGCATTAGCACACATTCACACATATTATACACCACAAACATATTAACCCACATTCACACTTACATTCACACTCACACAAACACATATTTACACATTAATACACAATATACACCTTAGCACACAGTACACACACACACAGACACACACACACACACCTCAGCCCCCATGCCTCCTGGTCCACCTGCCATTTAATATTGCTGAAGAGTCTCCCTCCCAGCTGTGGTGGGCAGCAGATGGAACAGAGCATTGATCTCCAATTTTTTTATTTTTCAGAGGGAGAGACTAAGGCCCAAGGCGGGGGAGGGATGCAGCTCAGCTCCCTGATTTTGCACAGGCTAGATTAAGTCTTAACCTCTTGGGGCTCTTTCCAGCTCTCAAATTCTGTGACTTTACAGAAAAGGAAGCAGGCCAGGGAAAGGAAGTGAGTCCCATGCTAGGAAAGGGCAGTGCAGGCTTCTCACTGTCCCGTGCCAAGGTCCAGTCATCCGGAACAAGGCTAGGAAAAGGAATGGAGGCCAGTGGGTTAGTGACCCAAGCTGATGGGCAGGCCTGAAACAAATGGCTTAACTCTTAGGACCCCCTAGACCCTTCTCCTGGGGCAGCTCGGGCCACGTTTTTATTCACTACTTGGGTTTTGTCAAGAAATCACTCAGATCTTTGGTGTGGGAGGGAACTGACCAGGGGTAGAGAGTACATTCAGATACTGAGCCAGCTTTGACTCTTGGCATGAGCTGGGGGACCTGGGGCCTTCTTTTCCTCCCCTCTGTGGGTTTGGATGAGGCTATTGTGGGGTCCCCACTGGGCTGGTGACCGGGCTGTGTGAAGTCTGGGGAAAGGAGAGAGGGTGTGTGGGAGAGAAGAATCAGGGATCTGTCAGTGAATGAGGAGCCGGCATGGGAAGGGGGAGCAGAGGACAGAGCCAGAAGCAGTGAATTTGGGGGACAGGTCCAAGAAGCAGATTACAGTTTCGTGGGAGGGAAAAACGTCTTAATTATTGCCATAGGTAAGAGAACTGAGTTGTAGGGGACCTTCAGAACCCACAGGTCTAATCTTCTCATTTTACAGGTGGGGAAACTGAGGCCCAGGGAGAGGAAGTGGCCAACTCAAGGACTTCTGGGAGGTAGAAGAGATTTTAGAGGCCTCTGATACAACCTTCCCATCTCAGAGACAGGAAAATGAGGCCCAGCTAGCAAGTGTCAGAGGTGGGATTTGAACCCACCTCTTTCTGTCTCCCAATTTTAAGTTGTCTTTGAAAGCCACTTGGGGACATTTGGAGCCCCTTCTTTGAGGGAGCATGGTTCTGGAGAAGAAGAGGTACCAGAATCCCACCTTGAAGGGGCTGGAGAAGAGTTAACAAAAGTCATGAACTGGCATTTGCCTCCTGAACTGTGACTGAAATCCCCTTTGGCTCCTCAAAGGAGGGTGCCTATCTTAAGAACTGTCATGCTGTCTGCTGCTTTTTGACAAAGTATGTTGGCTGGCTCCCCATCTGGGAGGATATCAGAGGGTGGGGATTCAAATCCTGCTTTTCTACCTGGGTGCCTGGGACAAGTCCCTTGACCTCTCTGAGCCTCAGTTTCCCTGTCTGTAAAGTGAAGGGGTGTACTGGAGGACCTCTGAGGGTCCTGCTCTAGATTGATGACCCCATGTGTTATCCTCTGGGTCTCAGTTTCTTCCCCTGTGAAATGGGCAGGATGGGTAGATGTAATTGTGTGGTCTGAAGTCCAGAGCCCAGCTCTGGCTCTGCACTGGGAGAGCCCAGAGAAGCAGAATCCAGACTCCTTAGTCTAAGGACCCCTCCCCCCTGGCCACACCCATTCAGGAAGTTCCAGAAACTTGCCCCTCCCTCCTTCCTTGATGTCTGCATGTCCTGTTTCCGGGCTGAGCATAGCCAGTGAAGGATGACAGAGCAAAGCCAAGACCTTTCACCTTTGGGCCTGAGTTTGCCAATCTGTGAAACAGAGGTGCTTCCAGGAGAAGTAGAACTAGAAGGGGCCCCTGGGACCAGAGGGGAAACTGAGGCAGAGAGGGGAATGACTTTCACAAGGCCCTGAGCTAGCAAGGCTTGAGTCTGGGCCTTCTAGTGTCAACTCCTGGCCCTTGCCCTCCTGATTGTATGGGGCTGATAGAGCTACAGCAGCCTGGTAGCTTTGCCAATATTGCAAAGTACCAGCCAAGGGGAAAGGCTGACTCTGAGGTAATCTGGCTTCCAGGGAGGCCGTGTAGTGTGATGGGAGGGGCTAGGCCTGGCTCTGCCACCCACATGGCAACTCCTGGCTCCCCCACGGGGCAGAGGCAGCCACCCTGGACACTTGCTGGGTGTAGCCCTTGGAAAAGTTGCAGAGTTTTTCATGGTGCCACTGTCCTCTGCCACGCAGGGGATAGAAGGCGTGTTTGCTGTCCTAGGTAGTGAGAGGGCTTATGCATGGAGAGTAGCTGGGGCCAGCTGTTATTACTGCTGATCATTCAGGCAGTGAACAAGCAACCAGCATTGGATTTACTGTAGTATTAGTATTGTTATCCCTCCTAGCTCTGACATCCCCTCTTCTCAGGCCCCTTCCAGTTCTGACAGTCCCTGTTCTAAGCTCCCTCCCAGCCCTGCCATTCTGTGTTCCAAGGGCCCTTCCCCCTTTTCCATTGTCCAAGTCTCCCTTAAGGCAGACATATCCCATCTCCATGCTGGGGAAGGTTCTGCTGCCCTTTTTGTCTCGGGCCTGGGATTGAGGCCCATGTCAGCAGACAGGCAGGCCCAGCCAGGGCTTTTGTCCTGATGTCTCCAGTATTCTCCCTCCCGGCCAGGGGCCAAGGCTGAGATTCTGGGTTCTCACAGAGATGGCAGAGAGGTTCTTCCAGCAGCCCCTTGGCCCTTGGTGACAGCTCCCCTCCCCCCAGGGAGGCCCAGAGTGACTTGGGAGCTATTTGCCCTGGCAAAAGATGGGGAGGGTCCCCCCACCCCCCAAGTCCAGCCCACTCCCTATGGCCTCTCCCCTTCCATTAGGCACACCAGGTGGTGGTAGTAATGAGGACTAAGAAGACCTGCTTCCCTCCTGCTCTGAGACACATGGTTCACTACCCCCCACTGACAAAGCAGGAAACTGAGCCCTCCCAATATCCAAGTCAGCATTAGAACCTGTGCCTCCTGGGTCTTTGTTCTTTCGTCCATATCAAGCAGTATATAATGGAGCCTCTTCTGGGCTTTGTTATGACCTGGGCCACTGTATAGCCTTGGTCAGATCACTGACCTCCATGGACCTCAATTTCCTCATCTGTAAAATGAGGGAGCTGCCAGCACTGAAGTAACTGGCATTTGGGAGGACATTTGTGACTGGCATTTGATAACTTTGAAGGGGCCACAGTCTGTCTCCTTAGAAATCTTTGGTATTTTAATTTTTGTATATAAAACCATGATTTAGAGAAAGGCCTTACCAGAGGCCGCGCGGGGGTGAGAGTGTCCATGACATACCCCAAATTAAGAAGCCCTTGTCCTGGAGACCTCATTGGTAGAGATGGGGAACATTGACAGGTGTGCTCTGCCGGTGGTCTCCCCCCTAATGAGAATGGTGAGGGTGGAAGGGGGTAAGTCAGAGAGAGAAAAGGAGAGGAGAGACAGGGGGAGAGAGAGAAAAAAAAAGAGGAGAGAAAGAGATGGAGACAGAGAAAAAAAGGGAGAGAGAGAGAGACAGGCAGAGAGAAAGAAAGGAGAGAAACCAGGGGAGAGAGAAAAGGGAGAGACGAGGTGAGAGAGACTGGAGAGAGACAGAGAGAGGGAGAGAGAAGGAGAAAAGAGGGGGAGAGAGAGAGAAGGAGGGGGAGAGCCCAAGCCCCTGAGTACTGCTGAGACAATGGCACCCTTCACCCACAACACATCTCCCAAGCAAGGCCAGGGCGGGCCATCCATCAGCATGACAGCTGGAAGTAGAGACAGTGACCTGAAGGGAAAAAAAATCTCCCTGTCTAATCCCCGATTTCCCTGGGCTTCCAGAAGAGGGCAGAGGCATTTGCAGTGAAAGGAGAACTGGGCTGTGTAGGCAGGGTCACTGGCACCCCGCAAAGGGAACCCGATTTTATCCAAGGGCCACACTGACCCTCCCAGAGTACCTTGGGCTAGAGCCCCTCCCTCTAGGGGACCCCTACCATCCTCAGCAAGTTTTCCTGGCCACAAGCCTCAGTTCACCTCCTTGTCTCCCTCCTAAGTTCTCCCCACGGAGGTCAAGCTCCCCTGCCTGGGTTGTCCCTTCTTGTTCTGCAGGGCAGCTATCAGGGTTCCCTGGGTGAGTTGCACCTTCCTCATCAGCCCTCTTCTGGCATGACCTTGAGGCTCATTGACTCCTACTGACCTCCCAGTCCAGCCCTGGTTTTTGGACACAGCCTGGCTAGCAAGTCTGTCTCTGTTTCCTCATCTGTAAAATAGGGATAAGACTCCTCACAGCCTCCTTCAGGCACTCAAGATATGTCTGTGTGCTTTTGCTCTCCAATTTTCCTCTTTTGAAATACTCTGGCCTCAAAAAGGGAGGTCAGCCCTGGTCCAGTGCAGTTTAGCAAGTCCACATTGTAACGGAGGCCTTGTGTTACCTGCTGTTTGGGGCAGGGTGTAGGGAATAAAATGCTAGTAAGGACACCTTGAGCCAGGCCTGGCTCAGACATGTGCTAGCTGTGTGACCCTGGGCAAGTCACTGTCCTCATCTATAAAAGGAGGGGGTTGGGCTAAATGGCCTTCTGTTCAGTTATGTCTGTGGCCCCATTTGGGATTTCCTTGGCAGAGCTCCTGCAGTGATTTGTCATTTCCTTCTCTGGCTCATTTTACAGATGAGGAAACTGAGGCAAACAGGGTGAAGTGACTTGCCTAGGGTCACACTGCTACTGTCTGAGCTGAGATTTGAATTCAGGTAGATAAGTTCTTGGCTCCAGGTCTGGAGCTCTGTGCACTATGGCGCCCCCTAGCCACTACCCTCGGTGCATACTGAACATTTAAGAAGTGCTTCTGCATGGCTTCCTTATGTACAGATTGAGGATGTCAGTGGTGTCTTTCATTGGCATCCTTGAGATGACAAGGGAAAGAAACCCTCAGTGACATGTGTACGGGAAGACCACTGTTAGCATGGGGAGGCCTGTCTGGGCTGTAGTGGAGGGGGTTGTTCTCCAATGAGGAAGAGTCTGAAAGAGGCCCATTAAGCATTGGGGTGTGTTCTATGTGCTTGGCACTGGGCTGAGCACACTGGGGGTACAGACTGTCTTTGCAAAGGGAGGCTAGAAAGCCAAGGTGGGGAGGGGCTCACAGTGATCATTCCCCTTGGGGGACTTGAGAGAGTCTGCTTTGGACATCCTACTGGCCACTGCTGGGCTGAGTTGGGTTTTTTGAACAGAGCATAGAATCATAGGTAATTCATGGTCTTTGCCCTCAGGGAGTTTGTATTCCTGATATTCCCATGATCCATATCTGATCAAACACTCCACCTTCCATCCTAATGTGTAAGGCACTTCGGCCTCCCTCACCACCATTTTCTTCCATATACAACAAATCATTTTGTTGAGATGCAGAGTGTAAAACCTGAAGTCAGGAGGTCCAGATTCAAATCCTGGGTCCTTAAAACTTCCTAGCTCCCAAGGCTGTAGGCAAATCACCTCCTTTTCCTAAGCCTTCATTTTGAAATCTCTCATTGAGATGGGTCCTATAAGATTATCCCCACTTGACAGCTGGGGAAACTGAGGCCCAGAGAGAAGAAATGATAGGCTCAGGGCTGCACACAGCTAATGAAGTCCTACCCTTCAAGGCCCTTCTGTTGGCTCTGAAAACCTCAAAGGGCTTCTCTTTTTCCTGGGGCTGGCTTGGATGCTTGAGAATCTGCAAATGAAATTTCCTCCCAGAGCTGGTGCCCCAGCCAAGTCTCCTGTTGTTTCCCTTGGAGATAGGAGCCTGGGATGGGATTATCTTCACAGCCTAGCTCTCTCAGCCTTCCTGGGGAATGGTCTGTACATTCCCTCCTCTGCTCTCTAATTCCCCCAGGCTCAGAGTCTCTAGGCCTAACCTGCCTCTCCAGATCCCATTGGGCGGAGGATGGCCTGAGGCATCTGGAGTGTGTGGGTCTCTTGTAGAGGGTGGAGGAAGGGAGGGGCAAGTCTAGTCCCTAGAAACCTAAAGGCCTCTAGCTTTCTCCCCTCCCTTCCCTATCAGCCCCCACCTGCCTCTTGCAAAGGGAGAGAATTTTAATATTTTCATTTTAACAGTCATTTCAAAGAATTTTCATTTTTTAAAGTCATCAGAAAAGGAGGAATGTGCTTCTGATCTAGGGAGGTTGTGCCATCTGAGGTGCAGGGCCAGAAGGGAGCAGAGGGGCCAGCTAGCTGAACCTCCCTTGGTTAACCTTTTACTGATGGGGAAATCAAGGCCCCAGGGACACCAGATCCTACTGCCCAGGGGCACACAGCTGAAAGCCTGAGCCCCCAGCCTTTCAGTTTTTCAGTTTGGGTCATCTTGGGAGGGGTCCCTTATTGCTCTGACATCTTGGCCCAGTTAATTGGCAGAACCTCCCCTTGCTGATTCCTGGACCCCTCAAACAGCTGGTGAAGCCCCTGACCCTTCTCATAATCATGTTTTTAAGTGTGTACAGTAAAGTCAGATTATTTTTAAACCCCACAAGTTCAGAACTTGACCCAGAGGATCTCCAAGGTCCCTTCAGGCCACTTTGCTGGGACCTGACTGAGCACAGATTAGTTGTTCCTGATCAAGCTGTATCTATCAGAGATTGCCATGGGCTTGGAAGAACCCATCTGGTTTCCTTGTCAGGAATCATTTCCCCCCTCACTTTACAGGGGAGGAGACTGAGGCCTGGAGGAGGCATGGCTGGCCAGGTCCCACAGCAGGTAGGCTGGGAGTTTTTGGAGGGAGTTGAGGCCTAGACCTAGAACCAGATCGTAAAGGCTTCACACCTTTGTCTCCGATTTACACGACGTTTGTGGAGCTAGAGGAGAGGGAAAGCTGCCCTGGGGAGCCCCTTCCCCGCCTTGGCTTCCTCCCAGCCCTGTACCCTCTGCAGCTCTTGGAGCCCCCTGGCGCCAATGGACGGCCCAGGGGGTGGCAGGGGGTCTTAGGGGAAGGAAGTGCGCCACTCCCTCTTCCCCCCCCCCCACCTTGGCAACGCCTCGGGCCCTCCTGGTCTGCTCAAGTGCCCCCCAGGTTTCTTCTTGCTGGCCCCTGCCCTCCCTGTTTCACCACTCCTCCCCCTTCCTCTTATCTCCCTACTCCCCACATCCCTCCTCCTTCTCCCTTCCCTCTCGTCTCCCTCCCCTCTTGTCCCCCTCCCCGCGCGCCCGCGTACCGCTGCCCGGGTGGCCCCTGATTGGCCGGGAGGCGTCACGTGACCCTCTGTTATTTCCTGTGTGTTTGGGAGAATGGAGAGAAGCAGCCCCGAGCGGAGCCGCGCCGGGGCCGAGGAGCGCGGCGGCCTCAGCCCTTTCCCTTGCGGCCGGGGGGCCCCGCACTGAGCCCCGGCAGGGGAGGGGAGCCCGGCCCGAGCCCTGCAGCCTGCGAGAGAGGAGCTAGCCGCGAGCGGGCCCGTGAGGGAGCGAGTGAGTGAGAGGGAGAGAGGAGGGAGCAAGCGCCTGCCGGAGGAGGGGGCCGGGGCCGGACTGACTGACTGACGGACGGGGGGAGGGGAGGGGCGCGGCCTGGAGCGCAAGCGCGCGCCCAGGTAACCGCGGCCCCGCCCTGGTCCGCCCCGCTCTGCCCTCGGCCCCGCAGCACCGGGTTGGGGCCTGTCGGCTCCTGGGCCCTTGGGGGGCGGGCGGGGGCCCCTTCCCAACCATGTGGACAGTGCCGGGCCCTAGCCCCTCGGCCGGGCTGCTCACTTCCTGGGTTGGGCTGCCCTGAGCCCCTCCCCCGGGGGAGGGGGCCGTGAGTACTCGAAGAGCACATGGTTGCCTCGGGCCCGGGGCGTGTTTACACTCGCGGCGGGGGGGAGTGGGGGCTCTTGGCTGGGAAGGAGGGCCCGGGCCACCCCGAAGCGCTTCAAGGTCACGTTGGCCAGGAAAGCGCAATCCGCGCCAACCCTGGCCACGAGCGCCCACTGTGTGCCGGCCCGGCGGGCTCGGATCTGCGCACAGAGGAGTGAGCGAGGCCGAGTGGGAGGGGCCCCGGGCAGGGGGGTGCTTGGGGAGCCCCCGGACATGCGGGCGCGAGGCCTCTGTCCCCAGGGGCGCAGCCTGGTACGAGCTGGCCGGTCGCAGTAGGGAGGACGCACATAGCAGTCAGATTGGCACCTCACTTTTTTTCCTGTAAAATGGGAGGCTCGGTCTAGGCAGGAGACCTACTCCTAGCCCTGTGCCCAATGAAGGTGCACCCAAGTGTGTGCTTTCCCCTGTGACACTGGCAGACCCTGGGGCAGAGCATCGGGAGGCTCTTCGGCTGCAGGGCAGGGATGGCATCCCCCTGGCCTGGCCTTGGCTTTCAGGGAGGACAGGCCTGAAACCGTTGCCCGGGCACCCTGGGGCTTGCCATGGGGCCAAGTGAAGGGCAACCCACAACTTGGAGGCCCTGTGGAGGAGGAGCCACGCGAGGGCCCCCGGGTTTTGCTGGGCTGAGCCCCGAGTCTAGGGCCGGCTCTCCTGCACTTAGGCCAGTGAGGGCTGCAGGAGGCTTCCCTCCAGAAGATGGGCTTTCACAAGGGAGGGCACGTTCCTGGTGATCCAGGCCCTTTCTTTTAGAAGCAGGTATCTCAGCATCTCCAAACAGTATTCCCTGCTACCTGAGGTTGCTGTTGGTACCAGAGGATCTGTGTTCTTAATACCACTGTCATTTCTGTGCTACCTGCTGGATGTGGATGATTTACAATTGTTATGCATGGATTTTTACAAGAAGGGAAGGAGGTTATATCATTATTGCCCCATTTTACAGCCTGGGAAACAAAGGCAGATGTAAGGGCAGTGACTCCAGTTCTTGTTTGAGGCAGGATTTGAATGCCTGAAATACCGGCCCTGAATAAATCAGGTTTTGCTCCTTCTCCTTACCTGTAAAGACCCTTTGAGCTGGGTCTATTGGGATTCTCCCCCCTAACTTGCATATTTTGTTTTATGTGTTTTAACACGAGGCTGCTTGGGCAGGAAGTCAGCACTGCCTTACCTGGAGTTGAGGAAGCCCTGTTTGCCAATGTCTAGGGCCTTTTCTCCCACAGCAGCTGGTGGAGACAGCCCTAGGGTAAAGGGGTCCTTTGATAGATTGAATTCAAGCAGTCCTGTCTTTCTTTTTGAAGGGGCTCTGAGCTTTGGTTGTTTTATGCCAGGGCCCAGTGGGAAGAGCCTTCTGTTTTCCACGGGTGCTTTCTGCCCTGACTTTTGGGAGGTGAATTTGGTATGAGATTTGAAGGATTGCAGTTGGCCTGCTTGGGAATGGAGCCAACTGAGGTGTTTAAGGCCTTCTCTCTGTCTCAGACTGGTGGGAGAGAAATTTGGGTGTTGATTTTTTAAAAACTAGGTTGTTACATTACAGCCCCCTCCATTGTTCCCCTCTCAGAAGCCATCCCTTATAACAAAGAATAAAAAGGGATTGGGGGGGGGGCAGCATCAACACCTGGGCACCGTCTGCATTGTGATGTACCCATCTCTGCCCCTGGAAAGCAGAGGGAGCCCATCTTCTGGGAGAGAGCTGTTCCCACAGAGGCTTGGTTATCTCCTCTACAGCTTCTCTTATGGAGTGGAAAGTCGGTGGGATTACTCACCCAAGGGTGTTTTAGGGCTTCTTGTACCTGATTTATTCCTTCATGGGGACCTGAGGCATGCTCTGGGAGGTACCTGAAGGAAACCAATTAGTTTCACTGTTTTGTTTTTGAAAGCTGTAAGCACCTGAGGCTTTGCTTTGGGGGGTGGGCAGTGGAGATAGGGGATACAGGCTTTCAGAGCAACCTCAGAATTAGGTGTTGGGCACGTATTGGATGTGCAGCTAATTTCACAGACAGGGTCACCTTTATTCAAAACAAAGCAGGTCAGACCAGCACCCAAATGGACAGCGCTGGAACCACACATGGAGTTTGATGCATCTGATGTTTGGGATTAAAAGCGCTGATGTGTGATCACCAGCTCTAGGGTTTGTCTGACACAAGAAGGCAGTATGATGGGGTAATCCTTGTGCTGGGCCTCTCAATCTACCCCTGGCCACATTGTGGCTGTAGGATCCCCATCTGTGAAAGGGAATACTGCCACTTTCCCCCCTCTCCCCCCCAGCAGAACTAGGCCATCTGGTAGGCATCCTAAGCACCTTGTTCTCTGCACTCCTGTGTTTTCATGAGGTTGCCTCTATTCAGCCAGCCAGCTAGCCTTCCTGCAGTTCCTCTTCCCCATTAGGCACTGAGACTTTCCACCTTCAGGGAGTTTCCATTCCATGTGCTGCCTAAAGACAGAACATGTACAAAGTCATGACAGGGGAGGGGTCAGGAAAGGTCTAGAAAATGACAGTTGTGGTTTGGAGAGATATGAGTGTAGAGGGCCCCAGGAAAAGCTGGAGGCTGGAATTTGGGCATTCCAAGCTTGAGTAGGCTAGTTAGTCTACTGGGAAAGTAATAGAATCTGCCTGGAAGCAGACTGGGAAGGGCTATAAACGCCCCTAATAGTTTGCATTTGATTCTTAAAGTAGTTGGTAGCCCCTGTTGCTTTTTGAATATGAGAGAGATGTGGTTAGACCCTGAAGACCTACTGGGCAGCTGCCATGTGGAGAATGGATTGGAGAGAGGCAGGATCTGGAGGCGTTGCAGCAGCTCAGACCTGTGGTGATAAGCCCTGAGACAGGCGGCTGTGTTGGGAGTAGAGAGAAAGGGGCTACTACAAGGGGAGAGAAGGTGGACTTGACAGACCTTGGTGAGGGTTTGGCAGGGTCAGAACAGCAGCGGAGACCTGAGAACTGGATGGATGGCAGTGCCCTCCCAACCAAAAGAAGAAGGTGAGCCAGCCGGCAGTGGCTTTAGGGGGAAACCCCAAGTTCTGTTTTAGAGAGACTGAGTTTGAGGTGCACTGAAGGCACCTGGAATTGTGGACCAGGACTGGCTTCAGTGATGAGAGAGAAATGGGGGGGGTGCAGGAGGATGGATCCAGGCACTGCGCAGAGCTGGGAAGACCAAAAGAGGCAGAAGACTGCCCCTGTCTTCAGGAAGCTTACAGTCTAAGAAGGAGACAAGCCAAGCAAGCCATGAAGTGGCAGCCTTTCCTCTTCTCTCTTGAGCCCAGTCCCGTTCCAATGCAGCTGCCCTAGATCAGCCCCTCATTCTGTCTCCTGTCTCACAGCTTGGACTATAGGCACAGTCCTCTCAATGGTGTTCTTTCATCTGGCCTCTTTAGTCCAACTGATCCCAAAGCACAGATCTGGTCATGCCTCCTTGAGAAGCTCCAGTTTGCATGTAGAATAAGATGCAGACTCTCTCCCTCTGTTCACCTGGAGTTGGATTGTGGGGGGGGCGGGCTTTAGATGCTAATCCTCTCAAGCTGATGACTTGTTCCTCAGTCCCCCTCCACCGCTGCCGTGACACCCCCATTGTGCTCCCTCTGGTGCCATTTTGAACTCTTCACCAGGGCTTTGGGAGCCTTCAGGAAACCTTACTGACTCCTCACTCCCTATCCATCACTTTGTCACTCTGGCTTCTTTTTCTTGCGTTTGTGACCTAGAACAGAGCCTGATACATAGTAGGCCTTTAATGAAGACTTGTGTTGGTCAGTTGGATTGAAGGATAATTATCTACTGTAGCACCCGCTTCCAGAACTTGCGTTTGGCCAGGCTTGGCAGTTGGGTCGCTACTCTGGACACTTGGCTGAGAGCAGAGGCTCTCCTCTGAGGAGCCGTTGGCCTCATCTCTGATTCTCCCTTGCAGTTGCCTTCCCTGGCTTGGCACCTGGATTAGGAAGTGGTGTCCATGGTGGTGGTTCTGGGCTATTTCTGGTTGTTTAAGCCGCCTGTGCTTGGCTGTATTGGCAGTCCTGGAGAGATATTTACAACTGGGCCAACACTTTTATGGCTGGGTGTGAAAGATTGCAGAGTTTCTAGAAACTGTGTTTTTAAAACTCTTCTAAGGTAATTCATTTGAGTTCATTTATATCAGTGGGAAGGGTGCCAGATTGGTGGGGGCAGGGGGTGCCTTTGTCCCCCAGCTCTGTTACTGACTTGTGCTGTCATTTGGGAGCGAGTCACTTAACCTTCTTCAGTTCCCTCGTCTCTACAGAGAGGGCTTGGACTGAGCGATCCCTGGAGTGTCTTCCAACTGGTTAGAGGTTGGACAGTTTCCTTTTCTTTCAGAATAGCTGCTGCCCTAGAAGCCAAGAAATCTCAAGTGAGATAATTCCTGCCTCAGTCCCTTTCTTCTGACCTGAAGGCCTCTGGGAGTAGGGGCACTTTATCTGGGGCCTGGCTCATCATTAGTGACTCAGTTAAGGCTGCTACCAGCTTTGGGTTAGGGATCCCATAGTCACCTGCCAACCAGAGTGGCTTTTCTTACAAATGATAGGTTTGGTCTTTTTTTGTTTGTTTGTTTTCTTAAGTGCTTTGGACACTTCTTATGGGTTAAAGTTTATCTTAAATTTGTAGGGAATTGTTCATCTTGTGAACTTATTGAATGGGGAGATTTGAAAACGAAGTGTGGGCCATCAGAAAGCAGGGTCCTCTGTCGGAGCCTCAGTCTGATCCTGCTGGTATGTGATGGGCTCCATGCAGGAGGGTGACCCCCCTTGACTGATGCAGGCTCTTGATAAAGCATTGTTAACTTACTTTCTAATTAGAGCTTGGTTTTAAATAATGTTAACATCCAATTTGAATAATTTTTTTCTGATTTTTATAGTCCTTTGTCTACTCTTTAGAGGAGGAATGTACTGCTGCCTTCAGGATGCCTGAGTGGGTGGGGGAGAGGGCCTTGGACTTTTAGGAGCCCTAAGAACCAGGCTCCAGAGGGACTTAGGTCTCAGCTCTGCCACTGACTTAGCCCAGGGCATGTTGCTTAGGCAGGTTGTATCCTGAAAGTGAGAGAATTAGACCAGGTCAGACTTTTTTTTTTAACCAATCTATAGTTTTTTTAAAAATTTTATTTGTTTATTTATTTTTAGTTTACAAGATTCTGTTCCATAATCTCTTGAGTTTCAGATTTTCTCCCCTCCCTCTCCCTCCACCCCCATGGCGGCATGCAATCAGGTATTGGATTTGCAAATATTTTCAAATTGGACATTAGTCTGGCTGTATAGAAGGGTTGTAACCAATGGAGTGAACAATGAGAAAAAAAGAACGATAGCATGTAGATTGCTTCAGTCTCCATTTAAACTCTGTTCTTTCTGGATCTTTCTCTGAATGTGGATATGTCCTCCATCCTGAAACTTACAGAGTTGTCTTCATAACTATGCATTGCTGAAAAGAGTCTAGTTTATCAAAGTTGGTCGTCACACATACTATGTGTCTGTGATTGTGTATAAATTTTTCCTGGTTCTGCTCTTCTCACTTAGCATAGGTTTGTATAAGGCTCTCCACGTGAATATGAAGACTGTCTCCTCCCCATTTGTCATAGCACAATAGTATTCCATTACATTCATATACCACAACTTGTTCAGCCATTCCCCAATTGATGGGCATCCCCCCCAGTCTCCAGTTTTTTGCTACCACAAGGAGAGCTGCAATAAATATTTTTGTGCATATGGGTCTTCCTCCCACTTCTATTATCTCTTTGGGGGAACAACCCCAGAAGTAGTATTACTGGGTCAAAGGGTATGCAGTTATTTATAGTCCTTTGGGCATATTTCCAGATTGCTCTCCAGAATGGTTGTATCAGTTCATAACTCCATCAGCAATGCATTAGTGTTCCAGTTTTTCTGCATCTTCTCCAGCATTTGTCATTTTCCTGTTTTGTCATCTTAGCCAATCTGGCTGGTGAGATGTGGTCAGGTCAGACATTCTTAACCTGGGTCCTGAGTAGACTTGAGAGGTCATGTCTGTGAACTTGGATGGGGGGAAGTACATTTTTTTTAATAAGTGTGACTGGTTTGTCTTTTTAATCCCTTTGCACTTACATGGCTTGCCAGACCAACTGCTCCAAGGAAACCAGGTTACAAACAAGGCTCAGAACCCCAGGACTGGATGGTCTTGCCCATGTTCTTCCTGCCCCAACTTCTCTTTGATGTCCTTTCAAGATCATTGATAGCTATGACTGCCTCCCTGATTGATTCAGTTATACTCTCTGATTTAGAAGGGAGCTCACGGCTGATCTTGCACAAACCCTGGCTGACTTTACACACACAGACCTAGCTGTGACTTGTCCAAGGTCAAATAAATTTGCTGCATTGCCCAGCCCCCAAAGCAAAGGCTTTAGTAGGCTGCAGCTGCCCCAGACACTGGCTTAGAGGGACCTAAGCTGGAAGTCCCATTAGCATTCCTTGATCTTAACCTCTCCAGTGCCCTTTTCTTTTTTCAAACACAACTCTGTGGATCTATCTCAGACTGATAGAAAATTTCTTGTTCTTACCTTGACCCAAAGGGTTAACATTCCCTCTCATTTCACTGGTTTTATTCTCTTTGTTGGGCTGATGCTACCCAAGGGTGATAACCGTCCGTCTGTGGAGATTTGCTTAAAAAGGGACATTGATCCTTTCTTGACTGTACACAGAGCCGTATGTTGGCTTCAAAGACATTTGTATGCAGGGCAGAGATGGGGAGATCAGGACCTGCCTTCAGCCCAGCATTAGGACCCAGGTCAAGTCTTCACTAGATCTACAGGGCACCTTAGGAGAGGTAGGGATGTTATCCTCATTTTAGAGCAGCAGTTCTCAACCCATGGATTGTGACCCCTTTGGGGGTCAAACAACCCTTTCACGGGGTTGCCTAAGACCAATGGACTGAGTCATTAAGTCACTGCTACTCTATTTGTCCCCAAGTGCCTGCCCACATTTAGGAAGGTTGAGAACCACTGTTTTAGAGGCACAGAGGGTGAGTGATTTGCCATGTCCAAGCCAAGACTTGAACTCTGGTCTTCAGTGTTCTATCCTCAGTGTCACCTAGCAACATCAAAAAGAACCCTGGCTTTGAGTTTCTGATTCTTCTGCTTTTTATTTCTGTGCAACTTCGGGAATGTCACCTGTCCTGAACCCATTCTCCTTGTGTATGGAGAAAGGAGCTTGCTTCTCTAGATCTCAGCCAGCATTTCTTCAATTTGACCTGAGAGGAGCCAGCTGATCCCAGATGTCTGGACTGGCAGAACCCTAGGCTTCTGTACCTTGGTGATGAGGCTGATGACACCTCTGGGTCAAGGCCTCCAAGGGCTCAGGCTCTAAGCACATGTGTCACTAGTGAATTGCATGCTTTGTGTGTGCTTGGTGTTTCTGGGAATAGGGCGGCATTAGTAGATTTCATTTTCCTCTTCTCCTAAATTGTTATGGGTTTTTAAAAAAACATTTGGAAGAAGAATACATTCAAGTTGTACATTTAAAATGGGAACTGTAGAAGAGAAGGTTCTCATGGCAACGTTTGACTTGCCCGTTTTACCCATAGAGTAGGTAGTATTTTTGATTACGAGTGAGGCTGTTTAAAGCCCTTCAGGATATACAGTATGTGCGGTGTGGGCGAGAGAAAGTTCTCATAGCAACGCTCACTTTCTAGAGTTCCTAAATTTAAAAATTAAAATTAGCCTTAAGCACCAAAACAAAGGAACCATTTGATTGAACTGGTAGCATTTTAAAACTTTTTGGGGGCTTTTTGGCTTTTGGGATGGGGGAATGCAGGGCAGTTGGGGTTAAGTGACTTGCCCAAGGTCACACAGCTAGTTTTGTGTTAAGTGTCTGAGGCTGGATTTGAACTCGGGTCCTCCTGACTCAGGGCCGGTGCTCTACTCCAGGTGCGCCACCTAGCTGCCCCTGGTAGCATTTTTACTGTACTTTTTATGGAGGAAGCCTCATTCTTGCAAGGACTGAGTAGGGTACTAAACTGAGTACCTTCTGGAGTTAGACCTGTGTTTGCTTTAGAGATCACACCAGTGGGTTCACCTCAAGCCAGACCATGACATGTGACACAGTGGTGGTGGTACATGTGGCTTCTGGTCATCTTCATTTTTGGAGATGGTTGGGAGAAAATGTCTTTATTTCCAAGAGACAGCTGCCCTTGGAGTTGGCTAGATTGAGTTCCAGACCTGACCCAGGCATGGTTAGTTGGAGTGTTCTGAGCAGAGAAATCATAGCTCCTTCCTGGATCGGGGGAGATGGCAGAAACACTTCCCACCTCTTAGGCTTCCATCCCCATTACACCTTACCTTGTTTGATCTTAATGAGAAAACTCTCCTAACCTGGCCTCTGGAGAGCAGCTACTAGCTTGTTTTTCATCTTCCTTTTTTGCTAGGTGGAAGAGAATGCCTTGCCCACAGTAGGAACTAATAAGTGTTTGTTTGGATTGTTTCCTTTTTCCCCCCAAATTCCTTTTGGTTTTTTCCATTAGAAATGTTTTTTTTTTTAATGTTATACCATTCTAAATTCTGCCTTCTGTTCTTAATATTACATTCATTTCCAGGTAGAGCCCTCCTCCCTTTTCCCCTGCTTTATGAATAGGGGTTTATAACAGGCTGTAAAAATGTGGAAGAGGATGGGGAGCAGCCCAATCCATCGCTTGTGCCCAGTGGTGCTGGACATCCCCCTCACTTGTGCCCTTCAGTGCTTGAGCAGGAAAGGACTCAAGGGAGGAGCACTCTCATCTCTTTCCCAGGGCCAGGCTTAGTCATTGTCACTGTGTCGTGTTTCTTTGGGGTTTCTTTTTCCCTTCCTTAGGATTCAAGTCATACTGGGTATTGTCTTCCTGGTTCTGCTGCCTTTGGTTGCCATCATTTTATATAAACCTTCCAGTGTTTTTCTAGCTTAGAGGATCATGGAAACCTAGCTTTGGAAATGGAAGGAACCTCTGAGGGGTCTTGTTCAAGATCCCTCATTCTGTGGGTGAGGCCATGCAAGGCCAAGTCAGTGGAAGAGCTAGGAGGTGAACCCAAGATCCCTGACTCTGAATCCTGAACTGGCTTTTTAAAAGTTTTTTTTTTTCAACTAACAAGCATTTATCTGTCCTCCATCGGGAGAAAAAAAGAAAACCTTTGTAGCAGATCTGTGTTCAAGCAAAACCATTGCCCACATGAGCCATGCTTCTAATGCATCTTGAATCCATCTTCTCTCTGTCCCAGACTTCTCTGGAAATGTGGTAGCTCATGGCATTATCAGAGTTCCCGAGTCTTTCACAGTTGTTTATCTTTATGAGGTGCTGGCACTGTTTAAATTGTTAGGCTGGTTCTGCTCACTTCCCCTTTGCATCAATTTATACGAATCTTCTAAGTTTCTCAGAAATCCTCCTTTTCATAAATTCTGGGGCTACAGTTGTATTCCGTTACGTTCATATGCCATAATTTGTTCAGCTTTTCCCCATTTGATGGTCATCACCTCCATTTCCTATTCTTTACAACTACAAAAAAAAAGCTGATGTAACTTTTTGTACATTATGGATCCTTTCTGTCTTGTTTTGATAATCTCTTTGGGGTATGGATCTAATAGTGCCATTTATCATTGAGTCAAAGGGTGTGCACAGTTTGGATTCCACACTGGCTGAATCAGTTCACAGCTTCATCAACAATGTATTAATGTGCCAGCATTTGTCCTTTTACTTCTTTCTGTCCATCTGCCTATCTATCCATTCCATTCGTTTTTGCCAGTCAGGGAGTGGGATAGAACCTCAGGTTTCTTCAGTTTGCGTTTCTCTTGGTAACTGTGGATAGTTTGGATTTCTTCCTTTGAAAATCACCTGTTTTTATCCTTGGGCCGTTCAGTAATTGCAGAATGGCTCTTGTACATTTAAATTAATTTCTTTTAGATCTTGGAAAATGAGACTTTTATCAAAGAAACTTTGTCCTGAAATTTTTTTTCTCACTGTATTTCTTTCCCAGTTTTAGCTGCATTGGTCTTGTTTGTAAATATTTGTTCATTTAACGTAATCAAAATTATCCATTTTATTTCCTAATCCTCTCTAATCTTTGTTTGGCTATGGACTCTTACCTACCCAAAGATCCAAAAGAAAATTTTTTCCATGTTCCTCTAATTTGTTTGGTGTAACCTTTTATAATTAAGGCATATGTCCATTTGGAACATAGTTTGGTATGGGATGTGAGGTGTTAGTCTAAACCTAATTTCTGTCAGACTGTTTTCAGTTTTTCCAGTAGATGAGACCCCTGTTGCTGGGATCTTTGGGTCTATTGAAAACCTATCCCCTCCCCAGCTGCACCCCTGAGTTTGGCATAACCAACAACATGTCAGTCACATCCTATAGTCGGCAGTTTCACAACTTTGGCATCCAGTGAAAGAGGTACTTTTTAGGATATTGTATTTTTCAGTAACATTTCCTTATATTCAGGAACCAGTTTGCTTAATCATTTCTCAGAGAGTGGATCTCTTGTGTGTCCATTTCTTTGCTACTTCAGAAAGTGCTGCTGTATGTGGACCATTCTCTTTTGGATCTCCTGAGGTTATATACCCAGTGGAGACAGTCAAAGGGCATGAAAATCTTAGGAGTATTTTTAACACACTTCCAAAATGCCTCTGGGGTGGAGGGACCAGTCTGTTGTTTCCTGGTGCTGTCCTACCATCTCACTTCCCCATTGGGGAATGGCTTTCGGTCTCTGATTGGGAGCTCCTTGAGGCTGCCTGGCTTCCTTCTGTATCCCCTGCATTTAGCACAGTGCTTAATAAATGCTTACTGACTGAAATAGTTGTGTTCATTCCCTCTCTATTTTGGATATAGAATATATTTGATGCAAAGCTTCTTTTCTCCCAGCAAGTTTCCCATATCCTGCATACTTTAGATTGCTTTTGTTTATTGCAAGAACCTTTCAGTTTCATGAATTGAAATGATGTATTTTGTCTTTTGTGATCTGTGTCCCTTGTGTGCTTAGGATTTCTCCCCCTAGCCATAGGTAAGAAAGATGCCTAATCTGATCTTCTTATAATTTTCTTTATGATTTGACCTTGACTTGAATTCTTTGAGATTGATGAGGTACATAATTTGCTTAATTCTGCTGAAAACATTCCTGTGCTGTTTGGCAGTGATGTGCACACATCCTGTCATCTAGAAGGGCAGGTAATGCCGACAGGCCCACACTGAACCAGTGACTCATGCTTAGGGAACCAGCAGGTTGTGCAGGTGTGATGATTCTCATTTTACAGATGAAGAAACTGAGGTTGGGACCGAGGTGGGGGTGGGGGTATAAAACCATGCCAGAGCTGACTCTCATAAATGGAGATTTTTCTCACTCCAGGACTGTCCTCTTTCTACTCTGTATTGCTTGCATTGACTATATGAAGGCAACAAAGAGAATTGAAGCAATCACACAGAAAAATGTGTTGATCCCCTTCTCTACCTGAATAATCAAACACAGATTGTTTCCCTGAAATACCTAGACCTTGCCTTCCTTCCTTTGCTTAATGGAGACTTGGCTGAATGGTTAAATGCAGGGGATAGTTTCAGGTCTCTGGTACTTGCTGGTATGTTGTGTAGGGCCTGAGCCAGAGGACTTTAGGGTCTGATTCTGAAGGAGTGACTCTGCTGTTTGGATATGAATTAGCCAGTGGTGCTGGTGGTTGGGTCCATTCTGTTTGTGGGAGTGTTGTTTTTTTTTTTAATTGGAGAGAGATGGAGCTGACAATCATTCAAACCACTGATATTGACCTTAATTCAGGAATTGGCAGGATCTCTCCTGAGGTGACTTTCTGCAAGACACAGTAACCTATTAAGTGTTTCCTCTATAAAATAAGGTCTAACTTTTTGTCTGTTTTTCTGCCCTCCAAAACCAAAAACAACCACCCTGTCATCTACTTTTTATTTTAAGAATTTATAGAAGGGGCAGAGCCAAGATGGCGGTATAGAAGCAGCAAGGTTTCGCAGCTCCCACATAGCTACCTCAAATACCCATAAAATATGACTCTAAACAAATTTTAGGGCTCCAAAACTCACAAAAATACAGAAAAAACATCTCTCACTGAAGGCAGCTCGGCACAAAGGGCTCAACCAAAGCTGGAGTCTTCAGGAGAGTGGATCAGCAGTAGCTGTGGTAGTTTCCAGATTTATCAAGCCAGAAGAAATAAGGACTAAGTGAAAGGTCAGTAGAATTCAGCTAAATTTGGAGGAGAAAAGTACTCCAGCCAAACTGCCCCAGGGCAAGGAAGCAGCAGAACCGGGGCCTCACCTCCAGGTGGCTACTTCAGAGCTTCCAGCCTGCAGACTGCAAGGGGGCCAAGCAGTCATTCAAGGCTAACTGCTCTTGCATTGAGCAGCCTAGATCCTCATTGTGGTCTTAGGTGGTGGTCCTGGGGTGTATTTGCAGTGAGCCAAAGCTGGTGGGGGCTGCAGCAGCCTCCTAATAGCTCCAGCATCTGTGAAAACCCCAGAAATTTGGGACAGAGCTTTCCCCTCTGAAAGCAGAGTTGCCACAGAGATAAAAAGACAAATAATTTACTGGCAACATAAGCAGGAAAAGGAAGCATAGCACGAACAGCAACCAAATTCTAGAATCCTTTTGGGGGGACAAAAAGGATCAAAGCATGGAACAGGAGGAAGACAACACAGTCAGAACTCCCACACCAAAAGCTTCCAAGAAACATGAAGATTCCCTACAAGCCATAGATTAGCTTAAGAAGGATTTTGAAAACCAAATAAGAGAAGTGGAGGAAAAATTATGAAGAGAAATTAGAATGATGCAAGAAAATCATGAAAAGAGAGTCAGCAACCTGACTGAAGAAAATAACACCTTAAAAAACAGATAAACAAATGGCAAAAGAGGCCCAAAAAGCCAATGAGGAGAAGAATGCCTTGAAAAGTCGAGTTTGCCAGATGGAAAAAGAATCTCAAAAGCATTCTGAAGAGAATAATTCCTTCAGAATTAGAGTGGAGCAAATGGAAGCAAATGACTTTATGAGAAACCAAGACATTATTAAACAGATCCAAACAAATGAAAAAATAGAAGGCAGTATGAAATACCTCCTTGAAAAAAACCACTGACCTAAAAAATAGATCCAGGAGAGGCAATTTAAAAAGTATTGGACTACCTGAAAGCCGTGATCAAAAAAAGATATATGTATATCTACACATATCTATATAGGAGGGAATATATGCGTATGAATACATATCTGAGTTTGTGTGTATATGAGTTCATAGAGGGCAGAGGATCAATTGAATTGGAAGGATGATACTTTAAAAGGTGAAATTGTGAGGTGGGAGAGGATTAGAATGAGAAGAGACAGGGAGAGACAGAATCAGCCCATATAGAAGAGCCAAGGGATAACTGTTACAATGGAGGGGAAGAACAGGAAGGCAAAAGAGAAAGGGTCAACTTTACTGTCATTGAATTTGGCTTAGAGAAGGAATGACAAAACTCTAAACTGAATTTCTTGCCACACAGGAGAGTAGGGGGGATGGGGATGAGAGGTGAGATGATGGAGGGGACGGCAGGGTGGGGGGGGCTGCTGGAAGCACACACTTATGTAAAGGGACAGGGTAGAGACTAGAACAAAGGGGGGGGCAGGATAGAAAGGAGGAACATATAATTGGTCTCTCACAATATGTCCACTGTAGAGATGTCCTGCGTAATTATACAAGTACAGCCTGTATTGAATTGCTTGTCCTTCTAGTAGAGGTGGGTGACGATGAAGGGACCGAAAGAATCTAGAATTTAAAGTTCTGTAATCAAATGTTAAAAATATAATAATTATTATTATTAACTACATGCAACTGGGAATTAAGATATACAGGCACTGGGGTAGGGAGACCCCATCCTGCCCTATCAGAAAGTTAGAGGGGTGATGGAGGGGGACATAGGAGAGAGCAGATTGGGGGAGGGGCTTTACAGTGGGATGGCTGTTTTGAGGTTGTGGGTAGAGGAAAGACGGGGAGAAAATTTGTAACTCAAAATCTCATGGAAATGAATGATGTAAACAAGAAAATAAAATTATTCAAAAAGAAAAAGAATTCATAAATATTTTCTGCTCCTGAATTTTGGTCGTTGGATTGGGATGATCTAAAGCCAATATATAATAATACAGCTACCAGTGAAATTGGTCTCCTTCAGGCAGTCACCTTTTTATTGAATTCTTCTCTGTATGCAAGGCCCTGTCCAAGTCAAAGTAGAGAATCAGTAGCCTTCCAACTCAGGGTGGGGCTTTGTGGAAGAGGGAAGGGATTCTGCTTATCACAGACAGAAGATGCACACACACCTTCCCTTTAAAAAAAAAAATTGTTTCGATTTTGGTTTTTAACCACCTTCATTTCCCAGCACATCCTACTTCCATCCTGCCTCCATCACTTAGAAGAAAAACAGGGGGAAGGTATGGTCCGATCAAATTCCCAAAAAGTGAGCACAGCCAGAGGACTGTGTTCCATACAGGTGTGCCCCTGCTTCCAGGGGAGCAGGGGGTGATGCCTTTTTAGGGCACTCTCAGCCAAGCTGCTACAGCAGGATTACACCAACAGTCTGTTTTGTCTTTTTCTCTACAAACATTGGTGTGGTCACTGGGACGGTGTTCTTTGTGTTCCTGGTTCTGTTCACTACCCTCTGCCTCCGTTGACAAACATTCTGCCTCCCTGTCTTCTTCACATCCATCATTTTTTAGTGAGCACTGACATCCTATAACATTCACAATTGGGTGAGCCATTCCCTAATCAATGGGAATCTTTGTTTCAATTTTTTTTTTTTTACTACTAAAAAAAAGTCATGCTTGAAATATTTTGGTGTGTGTGGAGCCTTTCTCTTACTGACTTCCTTGTGCCTGGCAGTGAGATTTCTGCCTTAGAGGATGTGGACGTTTGAGCTATTTTCTTAGCAGAATTTAGAGCTATTTCCAGAAGCCTAAACTAGTCGATAACTCCAGTAGTGCTTTCATGTGCCCTCCTTCCCCATCTCCATCCAACACTGACTCTTGCATTTGGGTTTGCATGACTAATTTTCTGAATGGAAGGCAAAATCTCAGTTGGTTTTATTTCCCATAGCATCTTTCTCATGATAGATAATTGTTTGGAATTCTTATTTGAGAATTGTTTATATCCTTTGAGGGGGCAGGATAGCCCTTTCCTGAAGGCCGTTTTCCCACTTTAGCAGGCATTTTCTCCATTACTTTATTATTTAATAAATATGCTGTTGAAATCAAAGATGAAATGCTTGAGTGGAAATGACCCTAGAATCATTTCCCTAGTGTGGGCCCTCTCTTCCTTTCTGCAGGTGAGGAAATGATAGTTGTGATACACAAAATAATTTGTCCCTTACCACCCAGGAGTTAGTGGTAGGCTAGTCAGAAAGCCATCCTTCCTTGTCATCAAGAGGGCCAGAAGCTGGAACAGATAGTGATGAGTGATGAGTCCATATCACTTATCGAACAGGGCAGGGACCTGGTGAGGGCAGTGTTCATGTGCCAGTGAATTGAAAGGGAAAGAGAGAGCCCAGTAGATGCTCAAAGTTGTTAGGATTCAGGTATGGCCCAGCCGAAAGACCGTGTTCCCATGTGGTCCACCTCGATGTCCCTGCACCTCAGCTCCCTCATCTACAAAATGATGGGACTATCCTTGGGGGGCCTTTGGGGGCCTTTGCAGCTTGGTCCTAGGAATAGAAAGAGAAACAACTTGAAAGATGTAGGCCAAGCCCCTTATTTTATAGGTGAGGAGGGAAGGGGTTTGGCCTCATGGCCCAGGTTTTACCAGTTTCAGGATTGGAACATGAGGTCCCTGGTTTCCAAATGGAGCAGTCTTCCTCCACTACTACCACCCCCAGGATGGGTTCACTTGATCCAAGACTTGTGTCTTGCAGTAGCCTCCCAGTTGAGTTCATCATCTCTCCCCAGAGGCCTGAAGCACAGGCCTGTAGCACTTCTTCAGCTCTGTGATGCCATTGGCTTCCTGTCACCTTCAAGATCAATGGGAAACTCCTGTTTGATGGTTAGAGCTTCTCATAGCCTGCTTCTAACTGGTTTTCCCAGCATTACTTCCCTTCATGCACTTTGCCATATGATGAAAGTGCCCTTCTTGCTGTGGCTCACACATGCTCCCTCCTCATCTCTGCCTTTAGAACCCCTCCTTTCCTTGGAAGCTCTGCTCAGTTGCCACCTTTCCTACATGAGGTCTTATTTTATCCTCACCTCCCCCATTACCTTGAATTTATTCTGTATGTATGTAGGATATTGAAGAGGCCTGAAGGCAATCTAGCTCACTTACTTTTTTCCTTCCCTTGGATTCTAGGCAATACGCCTGATGGAACCACTAGCCCTTTCCTCTGTGAATGTTCCTCAGACCTTTTTGAGTGGATCACAGGTCTCTTCCAGGGAACTATGCAGTTGTCTGTGGCTTGATGCCACCAGCCCAAGTGTGCAAGCAGAAAATCTGCAGGATGCGCCCACTCTTCAGGAATCCCTTTTCCACCTGGCCTCAGCCTTGCGTGACTGCCATCACAGTGGGAAATACCTGGCCTGGGATTTACATTGTTATTTCTGTTCTCTCTTACAAGGAAGCTTAAAGAATTTTGATGCATGGTTAGAGTTGTGATGGCAGCATTTGACTCTTTCATGTCAAATGTTTTTCCATAATAGACAAACATGGTGGGATCTCCAAGTACCACATCTTTGAGTCTGTGACTTGATGGTATAGATGTTACCAGTTGCAGGGTCTAGCTTAGGTTAAATAGCTTGCCCCTTTATGAAGGATGCCCTAGGGGTGTGAGCATGAATGTGCCGTCATTTCATTTAGATGGTCTGATAGGTTTTTCCTGCTTTGATGACCCCAGACCTCTCTAAAAAGCAGATTCCCCCTTTTTAATGCCACTATTTTTGCTAGGAGGGTATGACCACAAGACACAGAACCCCACAGCCTACAAAGGATCAAAAATGAGTTTCTGTAGAGGGTAATGGAGAGAGGCAGGGTAGGTGAGCAGGCAGCAGCATCTCATGACTCATGAAGGATGGAAGACGATCTAGTGGGAAAGATGTCAGGGAAGTGTGTGGTAGAAAAAGAAAATGATCTGGTCCCCCAGCAAGGGTGCAGGAATGAAAGGTGAGCAACCCAGGGCTCAAGCCACTTCCTAGGAGCAGGAACACTCAGACCAGAAGGCTTTCAGAACCATTGTGGTGTTGTGTGTCTGAATAGGAAAAGCAGTGTGGATGGAGTAAAGGAATTGACACCAGAAGGACCCCGGTTCAGGCTATCCTACTGGCACATACTGGCTGAGTGAGCCTGCATAGTCACTGAATCTCGATGTGTCAAAGGTGGCTGCTTCAGGCATGTTGGCTGATTAGAGTAGAGGGGGAGATGCCAACCTGCATTGGTAGAGGGAGTGTCTGTCTGTTCCTCCAGACCTTCCTGGGTCAATGAAATCACAGGTCCAGTCTCTGTCCCCTTATTTGAATGTTTTATAGATAGTCTATTAAATACATTGTCTCCCCTGAGAAGATTGGAGGCCCCTTGAGGGCAAGGACTGCTTCATTTTTAACTGTTTTCCCAAGGTCTGGCACACAGCAAATGCTTATTGTTGAGTTGTTTAAGTTGGAACCAACTCTTCCTGACTCCATTTGAGGTTTTCTTGTCAAAGATACTGGAGTAGTTTGCCATTTCCTTCTCCAGCTAATTTGACAAATGAGGAAACTGAGGCAAACAGGATGAAGTGACTTTGCCAGAGTCACACTGCTAGTATGTGTCTGAGGCCGGATTTGCCCTCGGGTCTTCCTGATTCCAGGCCTGGTACTCTATTCAAGGACCCACCTTATATAAGGGGCTTATTTCCTGGGCCTCAGACAGCAGACACAGTACTTGGGCCACCCTTGGAAGCCTTTCCAGGGCGCTCAGGCAATCAGCTAGAAGTCATGCTCCCTAGGACAGACAGCCTTCCAGAAGTCTGGGTTGCCTTTCAGTGAAGGGCAGAGATTGCTTTCTCACCAGGCAGGTGGCGTGTCTGGCTCTGAGGCAGCAGCAGCTCCCTGCTCTTAACACGGATTGCTTCTTGGTGACATAAAGCTGGTGTTGAGTAAAGTGCCCCTTGGGGCTGCAGCAGTGTCCAACACTTGGCTAAGCTTCAGCCCCATGCTTCAGTTCAGAGGCTGGCAAGCTGGGGAGAGGCTAAGAGCCTTCATCCTGGGCAGGCATCTCTTGCCTTCAGAGTACCTTTTAAATCCTTTCCTAAGCATCTTGAGGCATTAGAACCAGGAGTTTCTGGAGAAGTTTGAGTCTGGGTGAATGAAGGAGCTCCCCATTTCTCCAGGCCTTTTGGGTTCAGGAGCTAATTTTAGCTGGTGTGCTAGAGGCTTCCCTCACTCCAGCTGGTGCACAGGCACCTGAAATGGTCAAAGCCTGGGCAAGGTTTGTGTTATGAGAATGTTTACTGATGATAGACTCAGTAGGGGAGGGCAGGCGGCTGCCTTCAGTCCCATGAACGTTACTTGAGCACTGATTATTTCCTAGGCTTCTTGGGTACAGGGAGAGATGAAACTGTTCCTGTCCTATTTGTTTGGCCTTATTAGCTGAGTGGCCTTCCTAATTGCTTCCAGCCTTGGTTTCCCCATTTATAAAATAGGAAAAATTGTAACACTATCTTTCAAGCTTGTTGAGGTCACATCAAGGACTATGCAAACCTTAAAGGGTCCTGCAAATGTTAGTTGCCATCATCATCACTTATGTGTATACAAATAATTGCTTGTGGAAAGTTCATGTCAGGTTGCATAGAAGAGAATTTAGGCCTCAGTCAAGGAGGGGGTGGGTGGCCCTATCTGGTACAACCTGCTCTGCCCATCGTGGCCCTGTCTCCACGTTTGACTGTTCTGAGTTGGGGCCCACCTGTTGTCTCTTCCACTCTGAATGGGAGCTCTTGGCAGTCTGAGGCTGCTGATTTGTCTTTCTTGGTGTCCCCAGCATGTAGGAAGCTGACTCAGGCAGTCTGCTGTCCAGTGCCTTAGTGACCTTCCTGTAAAACCCTCACGGAGAGGACAGAAGCCTCCCTGCTTGGAGGGGCTTTGCCATATTACTCATCATATCCGCCTTAATGGCCCACATTTTTCCTCAACCTCATTGAGGTAAAAAGAGAAACAAGGTTCTTGTACATTGTAGGAATGGGTTGTCCAGTTCAGAACCTTCTTCCCAGGAGGTGCTCACATTCGGTTCAACACAAACAGTTGAAATACATTTCTGGGGCTGGGGAAGCTGCTCCAGGGTTCCTCAGTGTAACCGCCTTGAAATTTAAAGATGACTGTAATCAGTTATAGCAGCCTCAGCATGAGCCACATGGAAGGGCTTGGCTCTCTGTGTGAATGCTTCCTGCTGCTGCCTCAAGGAGAAATCATCGGTCAATCACAGCATACTTATTGAACACCTCCTGGGTGCCAGGCATGGTCAGTGCTCTTCACTGGGAACACCAGCACTGAGAGGGAGGCAATCCCTGTTCTCAGGGAGTTTCCATTCTAATGGGGGAGCTGAGAAATGGATTCCTTTGGGTACAGACAGCAGGGCTGTGCTATGAGTAAATGGACTATAGTTTTCTTTTAAACTGATTTGTTTATTTACTTTTAGTTTACAAGATTCAGTTCCACAATCCATTGAGTTTCAAATTTTCTACCCTCTCTCCGCCCTCCTCCCCCTCCCCACTCATGTCAGCATGCAATCAAGCATAGGATCTGCAAATACTTTCACACTGGACATTAGTCTGGTTTTATAGAAGGGTTGTAACCAATGGAATGAACAATGGGAAAGAGGAAACAACTAAATATTGAAAAGAAAGAGCATGTAGTTTGCTTGAGTCTCCATTTAAACTCTGGTCTTTCTAGATCTTTCTCTGAATGTAGACATCTTCTTCCATCCTGAGACTTTTAGAGTTGTCTTATAACTATGCATTGCTGAGGAGGAGTCCAGTTTATCAAAGTTGGTCGTCACACATATGTGTCTGTGATTATGTACAAATTTTTCCTGGTTCAGCTTTTCTCACTTAGCATCAGTTTGTATAAGCCTCTCCAGGTAAATATGAAGTCCATCTGCTCCTCATTTCTTATAGCACAGTAGTTTTCCATTACATTCATATACCACAACTTGTTTAGCCATTCTCCAGTTGATGGGTATCTCCTTAATTTCCAGTTTTTTGCCACCACAAAGAGAGCTGCAATAAATATTTTTGTACATATGGGTCTTCCTCCCACTTCTGTGATCTCTTTAGGGGAACAACCCCAGAAATGGTATTACTGGGTCATAGGGTATGCAATTATTTATAGTCCTTTGGGCATAGTTCCAGATTGGCCTCCAGAATGGTTGAATCAGTTCATAACTCCATCAGCAATGCATTCGTGTCTCAATTTTTCCACATCCTCTCCAGCATTTGTCATTTTCCTGTTTTGTCATCTTAGTCAATCTGACTGGTGAGATATGGTACCTCAGAGTTGTTTTGATTTGCATTTCTCAAATCAATAGTGATTTAGAGCATTTTTTCATATGCTTGTAGACATCTTTAATTTCTACCTCTGAAAATTGCCTGTTCATATCCTTTGACCATTTATCAGTTGGGGAATGACTTATATTCTTATAGATGTGACTCAGTCCCTGTATAGTTTAGAAATGAGGCCTTTATCAGAAACATTGGTTGTAAAAAAAAATTTTCCCAATTTCCCACTTCCCTCAATGTTGATTACATTGGCTTTGTTTGACTTTTCAGTTTAATGTAATCAGGATTATCCATTTTGTGTTTTATAAAGTTCTCTAACTCTTCTTTGGTCATAAAATCTTCCTTACTCCATAAATCTCACAGGTAAACTATTCCTTCTTCCCCAGATTACTTACAATATCAGTCTTTATACCTACATCATGCACCCATTTTAGACTTGATTTTGGTGTATGGCGTTAGATGATGGTCTGTGCCCAGTTTCTGACATACTGTATTCCAGTTTTCCCAGTAGTTTTTGTCAAATAGTGAGTTTTTATCCCCAAAGCTGGGGTCTTTGGTGTGCCATAGTTTTCTAACCAGTTTGGGAGGGAGGTCCCCACAATTCAGGACATCAGGAAGGGGAGAAGTCTGCAGCTGGACCAGGCAGGATTTTGTGGTTCACTGTACAGAGCAGGAAACTGAGGCTCAGGATCTAGGTAAAAGCTCTGGCCTTTGGGCTTCACATGCCTTGTTCTTTTTATGGCATCATTTTGTTTGTCATTTCATTCTAGGAAAGCCCTGAGAGGCAAGGGAGAAACCTCAAGGGAAGATTCTATGCATTTAGGAAAGGAGTCAATAGAAGCTCAGTGGCTAAGGCTTTTCAAGCTTCAGTATTAGGTACTTAACCTTCTGGTGGGTTTGAGGGAAGGTGCCAGATGTGGGAAGCCAGGAGCAGTGGTCAGAAAGAAGCTGGAGTTTCTGGAGCAGCTGCCTTGGAGGGGGGAGATGGACCCCAACAGGACTTGGAGGCTAAGAGCTGGTGAGTGGAAGGAGTTGGTGTTAACTGGCTGAAAAACCTTCCAGAACAGTTGGGCATTTTGGAAGCCAGCTGCAGGAGAAGCTGTAGAGGGAGAAGGGGTCCATGCAGCAGGCAGCTTACATCAGAAGATGACATCATGGGCTTTTCTTTGTGGTTGGGGAAGCCCTTAGCATTAGCTCCCAGAAGCTACCCATCAGGGCAGGTGTGGGCAGGGCCTGGGGAAGCTAGGCACCAGGACTCTGTAAGCCTCTTGAGGACAGCACATTGTTCCCTGGAGCCTAGGACCAATGTCCTTGCATCCAGGCATACTGGATTTGGTTTGTATTTCCCCTCTCTGACCTTGGGCAGGCCATGTTACTGAAATCGTGGGAGGTTTGTATTCTAAGATACGTAATCTCTTTACCTGACAGTCAAAGTATACTCAAAACTTTGGTGGGTAAGCAGTGAGGTGACAGCCTGCAGATTTGGGGGCAGGGGAGAGCTGTGAAGAGAAGGGTGGTAGAAGGATAGCTTGGAGGTGCGTCTGATAGTCTGGGCATGGGGCAGTAGAGTACCTGTACTCTGAAGGGAGCAGGAGTGGAGGGCTAGAAGCCATTTGGAGCAGGAGGGCTTGGATTCATCTGAGAGCCCAGAAGCGAGTCCCCTTTTAGGCACAAGGAGAGTTTTCTCCCTCTGCTTATTTCCTTGGAAATTCACTTGGGAGCAGGAAAAGAAGTGAAGCTTGCCTTTCACTTAGGTTTAAGGAACTCTTAAAATAGGGGCTTGGTTGGGTTAAACAAAGACAATTTCTGGTTGTTAGCTATCGGTGTATGGCATGGAGATGGTATTGCTTCCAAAGCAAGAAATAGATGCCTGCCCCAACCCCCAGAGAATTCCCATGGCAGGAAGTCAGGCTGTCAGTGGCATCACAAGCACCTTCCGGTGAGCCTTAGGCAAATTAGAGCCACATTCTGGTGGAAATGGTCTCAAAACAAGGGAATTCTTTCACGACAAGTCATCTCAGTCCATCAGTTTTGTCATCTCTTTATCTTGAAGGAGGAAACACTGAGGCTTGGAAATGAAGTGCCCAGGTGGTCCCAAGGCCTGCAGTGAGCAGAGCATCCTCTAACGGCGAGCAGAGCATCCTCTAACAGTGCCCCAGCCAAGGGGGGGGGGGGGCTATGGGATCCTTTCCCAAAGGTGCTGGAGGCTTTGCTCCAGTTTGAAGGTTAAAGGGAAGGTTTACTTTGCAGGTATTGGACCCACCTCTGTCTGACCCTTATTTAGATTCTGCATATACCAGGTGCTGTTTAATAGTGTTTGAAGGTACTGTTAAAATCTCACTGTTAAAATCCCCCCAATATTGAGAATGGCCCCTTGAAAAGGGACCTTGGAAGGCTTTATTGCTATAGCCAAATTAGGGCCCTAGATGCAGAAATGCGTTATTATTGTCATGAATGTTATTGTTAGAAGGGAAGTGTCTGGCTGGCCAATGAAGGGTGGCAGGCAGGAAGTCTTGTTGGAAAGCCCAGGAGCTGGGAAGGCAGGCCATGGGAGGAGGAGGAAGGCCAGGGCATTTGTCTGTTGGAGTGTACCCAAGTTCGATCGATGTCCTAAACTTTCAATAAAGCTTTCCCTTCCCGTAAAGCAGGGCTTTACTTTTCTGGACGCCCTGGACCCCTTTTCGGAGCCCTGTGTTTTTAAATGCAAAAGAAACCAATAGATTGACATGAAGATCTCATTTACTGTCGGGGTTCACAGAAATCTCTCCTTGGGAGCTCAGCTTAGGACTCTGCCACAGGGGGTTTTGAGACAAATTTATTCATGGCTCCATCCCTGTATTGGGTCTTGTAATAGAAGACAAACACATTCACACTATTGACAAGATTGATTTCCCATAGAACCAGGGGGTCTCCCTCAGTGTGCTCTGTATAGCCACTTCCTAAGATGCCAGGGTAGGAGTCCCTGTGCTCCCCCATGGCTCTCACTGCATCCCTATTCATTCTTTCCGTTTATCCTGATCCAGGGGGCCCAGTTCAAGAAATCTGTAACTGGATTATGGCTGAACTATCTAATCAATTCTCCTGGTACTTTGTGTTTACTAATGGGGGGAGGAGGAAGAAGGCTGTATTTATTGACCATCTTTGTTTCCTGGTGGCAGGGTTTTCAGGATGTTGGGCCTACAGAGCCTGGAGAAACATGACTCTCACTTGTAATGGTCCTGGCCGACCAGGCACAGCCCTTGGGCTGGATGTCCACCTTGGCCAGGAGTTCATTCATTGAGCAAACATTGAAGTAAAGAAGTTACTTCAGTCACTGTAACTGCAGCAAGTTACAGTTTAACTGCCTTTCATTCTGTGGATGGACTGAGGGGCTAGGACCATCCTTCTGTTCTCCCTTCCATTTTGGGATTAGTTACCTTTATACCATGCAGCCCCAGCCCCTTTTGTGTTTCTTGGGGAGATCCATGTGTTCTCTTGCTTCTCCTGCCAGAAGTGGACCTCTCTGGGCTTGAGGGAGGTCAGGGAAGTCATGGGCTTATCCTGTAGAATGTGCCAGTATATGGGAAGTAGGGGCATGAGGGAACCTGTCAACCCAGACCTCAAAGTGAAGGGCTGGGAAACAGGCTTAAATTTGTGGGGAATGCTTTCCCTGGCCTGTGAAACAGGTCATTGTAGACATTGTTTCACATTGTTTCTGGGACAGTCTCTGCTCACTCCTTCTCCCCACCCCCATCCTTCCCTTCCTTCTGGCAGTGCTGGGGCCAAGCTTACAGGAGCAGAATCCTCCTGAGGCCAAGCTTCCAAAGCCCATGTGACAGCTTGGATCAACTTGTCCATCCTCTTTGAGGCTTAGCTCATAATGGGCAGTGGGAAAAGGCTTGCATTTTGCTTAGTCTCTGCCCACATGCAGGTATTTCTAGGAAATTAATATGCACATCAAGAGCCTGGAAACAAGCATACTTCATCCAGCGTGGACTTTGGAGACCTGTTCTCTGAAAATGTGTCTCTGATGCCATTAGGCATTTCCGGTGTAGATGAGGAGGGAGGCACGGGAAGCCAGGCTCCTCCTAGGCGCTGGGTGCTTCTGGCATGGGGATTGGGGGCAGGGGGACAGGGCTCTGGGGACTTGAAGACCTGTCTTCCCCTCCATTGGTCATATTTTCTTTTCTGGTACAGTTAGTTATGTATGGCTTGTCTCCACCATCATGGAAAGGACTGCAGAACCCCTCATTTATAAAGGTGGGCACTGAAGCTCAAAGAGGGAACATGGCTTAAGAAGAAACCCAACATCTGAGTGTGAGCAAGATCAGTGGGCTGCAGTGGGCAGCTCCGTGGCCTTACAGGGTCTTGTTTTTCTTCTCTGATATAGGAAATAGCAGAACTGGAGGAAGGCATGTGTGCCTTTTGGCCAAAGTAAAGGTATTTGCTCTTCCAAAATAGAAGATAAGACATTTTTTTAGATGTCCATTTCTTTTGGCAGTCCAGTGTCCGCCAACAGAAGAGGCCGTTACTGTTCTGGGAGCAAGAGTGTTCCCCATCTTTTCCTGCTAGTCTCCCTAATACATTCAAAAGAATTGGGCTTTAGTTGAGTAGGGAGGAGGGTTTTATGGTTATTGCTTCTTTTAAATCTTTTGGGAAAGACAGCAAATGGCCAGTGGGTAATGTTAGGCCTTTCCCTTTTGTTGCCATACTCTAGGTTTTTTTTATTAATGTCCTGACTTGGTGGGTTTGGAGAGGACCTGCAGGTGTATCGATGGAGATGTGCTAGGCCAGCCCGGCACGTGAGCTGTCTCCCAGGTTCAGATGAATTCTACCCAAAGAGTTTCTTGTTGAAAGTTGTTCTCATTCACCACAAGGCAGATATGGCTCACATGGCTTCTCCCTCCATGCTGGGTTCTCATTTCTCAGAAATTAATCATCCCAACAATATTCTTCCCATGCCTATATAGCCAGGCATATGAAGAGAACCCTATAAACTGTAAAAAGGTCCATTGGCTTTTATCTGGAGTGAATGAGACCCACAGAATTGGAGCTCAACTTTTTGCTTCTTTGACAGCTTGACCTATGGTGTCAGTAGCTCCAATAAAATTGAGTCCGAGGGGCCTGGCTGAGTGCATTTCTCATTGCCTTCTCCTCACAGGCAAAGGACAGGTTAAAAATCTGTTTGTCTGAGGCATAGTAGCCTCCCAGTGCTTTCCTTTCTGGAGGTTGATGGGGTCACCACAGATCTTTTACTAAGTGTGGTTGGTTTGGACTTCCCTTCCATATGGGCCTTGGGTCTTGGTTCCTGGAGGCTTAAGAAGAATTGGCATGAGAGGGCAAGGAGAAGGGGGAGGGCCTGTAGTCAGCCTGCATGTGCCTGGCACAGTGCTAACCACTTTTACAGAGGTCTTATTTGAGCCTCATGGCAGCCCTGGGAGGCAGGTGCTGTTATTGTTTCCATGTAACAGCAGCAGACACAAGTGAAAAGGGCTTGCCCAAGGTTACCCAGCTAGCAGAGGAGTGAGGTTGAATTTGAACTCGGGTTTTCTGGATGTCAGGCCATCACTCATCCTGTGCTCCTAAGCTCTTCGCCAGCTCTGACAGGCTCAGGGCCCAGACAACTTCATTTCTCTGGTGGAGGCCAAGGATCAGGACAGTCTTGCCTTCTAAAATTCTTGCTCTGAAGAGTGTAGGCCTTTTAGATAGAACTGATCTTTCTAAAGCTCCTGAGGTGTGACACCTGCCAACATCTGGGCCAGACCTGCTCTTGGCCCACTTCATATTAGTGCTGGAGGGAACTGAGGTCAGAAAAGCCAAGCAACCTGAAGGCACGTGGTGGTCAGGATTCAAGCCCAGGCCCTCTGGACTGTGACTCCAGCCCTCTTCTACTGTCTCCTTCCCACAGCTGCTCTCTGTTTCTTACTGCCTGCTGTCTCCCACTCCCTGAGGGCAGAGGCTCTTGGGTTTGGTCCTTGTAGCCTCAGTACCCAGCACAGCCCACACACAGTAGGTGCTTGAAAAACACTTCTTGATCAGATTTCTGATTCTCACCCAAAGCCATAACCAAGCTTTGGAGAGGAGAGTTTTTAAAATGTTGGCATGGGCGGTTTGTTTTTCTTCAGTCAGGTGACCACCAATGTGATCTTCCTCAGGAGTGAAGCTCAGTCATTTCTAATGTCCTTTCTCTGAAAAAGGCCCAAAATGAACTCAGGTGTTGGTTCTCCTTAGTGAGACAGGAGCGGCAGGTTGGAGCCCCTCTGCACTGGGGAAGAGTGAGGGGGTGGCCTGCTTTTAAATCTTGTCCAAGGGTAGGTGTGTGTTAAGACTACCTGGCAGAAGGAGGAGGCTGGCCTGCCTTCAGTAGTCAGCTGGCCCTAATTTGAGAGAAAGCCCCTTAATGGATGAAGCCTGCAACCCCCTGGCACCTTTTAGCTCTGAAGCCTTGGCACCCAGGCAAACTCTGCTAGCCTGCCTCCCTTCCTCTCTCTGAGGCCTCTGGTCCATCTTCCCCTTTGAAGGTGTCTCTGTCTTCTCACTTAGCCTGTAGGAAGGAAGGCAGGACCTGGAGTGTAGCCTCTCTAGTGGGCTGCCCGACTTGTTCTTTGCATGCCAGAGCAGGGTTCCTGGTTGCTGAGATAGGAGTACTACAGGTGCTGCCTGCTTCTCAGGGTAGGGTAAAGAAGACACATTATTTCCTCAGAGGTTGAGCTGAATGTGGATCCTCCAATAATTCCTTGTTTTTGACCTAGCACTGCAAGGATAGGATGGCCAACATCAGAGGCAGGGAGGAGTGGGAGCAGCAGGGAGCCCAGATGCCATTCAGTGCTAGCTTTGCCTCTTGTTGGCTGGGCAAGTTTGGATCTGTTGGTCTAAGTCTCCAAAGTCACTTTTACCTAAAAATCCATGACAGTTATGTGACTTGGGAAGAGGAAAATATTCACACAGTTGCCATTCACTCATTTTTTTTCACCCAGCAAACACTTGTTGAAGGCCTACTGTGTGAAGACCCTGAACTACGTAAACCTTAGAGGGGTGAGACAAGCACCCACCTAACATAACACTCAGCTCACTGTTTTCAGTCCTCCTCTCTCACCTGAATTCTCTGGCTAGTTGTCTGTTGAAGACCCCCGACATTGTCATCCCAGGCTCCCTAGAGTGCCACACCTCTTCCCTCACCACCACGGTCCCTTCATTTACGAGGATCTTCCAAATCTGATCCTTTCTACCCCTCCCCCCAAACATCTCTCACCCTGTTCACAAGCCTCCTCTCTAGAGAACAAGTCAACAAGCCTTTACTAAATGCTTACACTGAGGATTTTCACATCCCCTTCTCCAGTCCGGTATCTCCTGCTGCCTGTTGGACACCTCAAACTGAATGGCTCTAAGATGTTTAAAACTCAACCTGTCCAAAGCTGAACTCACTGTTTTTCCCCCAAACTCCCCTGTTGCAGTTCAGGGAGAACTACTACCCTCTCAGTCAGTCACTAAGGTGTGTGGCCTGTCATCCCCAGCTCCTCACTCACCCGGTTTCCCTCCAGCATCCGGCTGCCAAGTGCAGTCACCTTCACCTTAGCAATAAATAGCTTGTCTACAACAGGGCTGTTATGGTGGTGTGCAGGGCTCGACTTCCCCAGTGCCATACCGGATCAAATAGAAAATCCTTTGTTTGATGGTCAAAGCCCTGCAAACCTGCCCATCAACCCTTGTCAGACTTCTTACACCTTTTGCCTCTACCTCCCCCCCCAAGATTGCAGTCTGGTAACCCCAGACCAGCCTCCAAGTCTGGAATTCACTTTCTCCTCATTAAGACCTTTACCGCTGCACTCACCCCCTACTGAGTCTCCCCTCCCCAGGACAACTGTAAATAGCACCTTTGTTTCTGTCATTGGAGGGTCAGCCTGCTGCCTAAAGATGGATTTAAATCATGGCAGGTATTGGGGAAAATTTTGGGGGTGGTAGAAACTTTTCCAAAGACGTTTACTTTACACATAGTTGTGATCAGTACCAGCACAGATCTAACCATGGTACTCCCCTCTCAAAAAGTTGCCTCTAGGACAGAACAGCAGCCTCTCAGATGGGCAGTGATGCCCCTCTGACCAGGACTCCCACCTTCCCAGTCAGGTTTCCTCTTTCTTCTTATTCCCAGGCTCTGTCCCTAGCCCTGGAATGTGTTCTCTCCTCTCTTCCACCTCTTGGAATCCCTCTTGAATTCCTTTGAAGCCTCAGTCAGGTGCTGCCGCTTCTATGATGCCTTCTCTGGCACCTCCTTTCTTACTTTCTATCCCTCTTGGCACAGCTCCACACTGACTTGCATGTAGCCTCCAAGGCAGCAGCAGAAGGACCCTTTTCTTAATGCTCCTTTTGGAAGGCCATGCATCACTGTTAAGTCACTGACCTTGCAGGCCATAAGGAGCCCTGGTCTTTTTCAGATAAAATTATGGGTTGGTCATGACTGCAGGTGCCAGTCTGGAAACGTGCTTATCCCAGGTTGGCAGGACCCTAGCATTCTTTAGACACTAGGGTGGGGCTTGAGCAGTGGACCCCCTGGTATTTTTACAGCCGTTTTTGTTTTCATACTGTAGGAAGAGCCTGTGGAATTTCCAGGTGATATATTATTTTATTTTATTTTTGGTTTTTGGAGGGTAGTTGGGGTGAAGTGACTTGCCTATGTTCACACGGCTAGTTTTTTGTGTTAAGTGTCTGAGGCCGTATTTGAACTTGGGTTCTTCTGACTCTAGGGCTGGTGCTTTATTCACTGTGCAAACTAGCCACACCTGGAGGTAGTATTTTAGCTGGGCTTTATGGGAATGCATAAGTAAGCCTTGCAGAAATGGGAAACCTATGGACTCAAGGCTACTCTAGGTCCTCAAGTGCAGCCCTTTGACTGATCCAAACATCACAGAACAAATCCCCTTCATAAAAGGATTTGGTGCATAAAACTTGGACTCAGTCAAAAGACTACACCCAAGGACCTAGAATGCCACAGGTTGAGGCTGCAGGTTCCCTACCCCCACCCTTACTGTAAGAGTTCTGTAGTTGAATTCAGGGTGGAGTGGATTGTTCAGTTGTTTTTCAGTTGGGTCTGACTCTTTGTGACTCCATTTCTTGGCAGAGATTGCAGAAATTGCCATTTCTGGTTCATTTTATAATGAGGAAACTGAGGCAAGCAGGTTTAAGTGACTTGCCCAGGGTCATACAACTAGTAAGTGTCTAAGGCTGGATTTGAACTTAGGTCATTCTGACTGCAGGTCTGGTGCTCTATGTACTGCACCACCTAATTTCACTTGGAAGTTGAGTACATGACAGCTTCCTTAATTAAAACTGGGATTCTAGAGTGTGTCTCGTCCGGCCAGATCACTTCATAGATGAGAAGGTGCTTGTTCGTTCTTCATTCTTGAAGAGGACCAATGACATCATGAGGGTGATGTCTTGACTTGCAAGTGAATTAGATTTAAAGTGAGACAGGGTTGTGCAAAGGCATCAGTGTTACTCTCACCTCCAGAACCAGCAGGATGCATTGGGAGATCTTGGCCCTCTGAAGCTAAGATCTTTCCCAGATCTCAGTTTCTCTGAGACAACACTCATTTAGTGGTTAAAGGACACTTTAAGGTTGAAGGACACTTAAAGGTAAAAGATGGCCTAGTTTGCCTTCACAAAAGAATCATTTTGGGAAGAGAGGACCCTCAGAGTTTCTGGCCAGAACAAATGAGTAAATTGAGGCCCAGAGGGGTGAAGGGATTTCCTCAAGGTCACACAGGAAGTAATAGATGGTTCAGCCAAGATTCAAACCCAGGGTTTTTCTCTTGCCTCCAGTCTAGAGCTCTTTCCACCACACTCCTTCCTCCCATTGTTCAGGGAATCGTGAGTGGTCCAGTTTGACTGGGATAGCATACGTATATAAAAGGACATAGTGGGAGAGTTGAGCTAAGTTTATGTGAACACTCAGTGTAGAGACATTTCTGGCTTAGGCTGTGCTTTGCCTAGCAGGCTAAGGTGTCCTAGAAATTTAAGCTGGAGGAGACCCTGGAAGACATCCACTCTATCCCCTTTATTTTACAGATGTGGAAACTGAAGCCCAGACAAAGATCATACAGGTGGTGGATCTCAGAGTACTCAGAGTGTCATTGTTCTTGTGGGGCACGTCCTGCTGAGAGGTTTGCATTAAGCCAGCCCCTTAATGAGAGCTTGTTTGGGGGTCTTGGGAGAGGCTGTTCATTGTGTGCCTAATAGAAAGCTCTAGTGTATATCTGTAGGTAGTAGAAGTACCCAACACCCCCCCACACACCTGCCCTTACTGGGTGCTCTCTTTGTGAGACTTATTGGCTTCTTGGCCTTTCAGGAAACAGTAAAGAGATAAGCTCCGTCTTAGTCGGCTCCTTCTGATGGACAGACAACCAACTGGCCAGATGGCCCAGGAGACAGCTCCTTAATAAGGCTGGAGCCTTCTAAAGACAAGCCTCCCTTGTCTTTCAAGAGAGGTATGCCCCTCTCCAATTCCTTAGGAATTTGATTCTGCTCAGCAGCATTTTCTTTCTTTAAGAAACTTGAAATATTTCCTTCCTAGCTGAAGGGAAGATGACGAGAGTAATGATTCTAATAATTTCTTTCACTGTGAAGCTCCCTCAGTGGAGGGGGGAGGGGTGGGATAATGAAGATCTGATGCTTACTTACCCTTCCTGCTCTCTTCAAGGTGCCTTCACCTGTGAGTCCTCTGTGCTCGAGGCCATTCAGGGCTTCCAGTTTTGCCCACGACATGGCAGCAAAGGGATGGGGAGGAAGTAAGGAATGAAGAGAGAAGAAATTTTGTTTGGAAAACCCTCTTGTCCTGGTGAACGTACATGGAGGTTCTGTGCAGACATCCAGCACAAAGCCAGATTCTGTGCTGAAAAACAGGGCATTCTTTACTGCCCCTGACCAGCAGCCTCACCTCACTGGCCCGCTAGGCAACAGAACAGGAGCCAAGTGACTCCCAGGTTTTGTTGTTTGTTCCAGAGACAGGCACTGTTTTCCTAAAAATGCAAAGCCCTCAGGTTGCTGCTCAGATTTGTAGGCCTCTTCTCCCTCAGCAAACTGTGTGAGATGAAAGAGTTCAGAGCCTGAATCTGAGGTCAGAAAAGGTCTTTATTCTTTCTCATGAGAAAGGGCTCTGCCCCTGTCGCTCACATGGCGTTTGCCAGGGAGAGAGCAAGGTAGAAGCAAGCCCATGGTTATGTAACCTTCTAATGCAGAAACCCAACCTCCCAACTGGCCTTCACTCTTATTGGTAGGGAAGCTGGCTCACAACCTAAGCGTGGGAATCTATCTCTGAGGCAAGGTTCCTTATTTGACATAACTTGTGCTGAGGTGGCACTGGGGAGGGTCTCCATTGCTCTAAGTCCCAGATTCCTGGAAAGTCAGGTGACCTCTAAACATAGGCCTAGTGAATACTGAAGCCATTCTAGATTTGATTTTTCAGAATGGGGAAACTTCACTATAGATTATCCTTCACAAAACTGTAATTTTTTTTATCTTAATAATAAGAGGTGGCATTTATCTAGCATTTTATAGGCTATTCTTGGATATGTTTTCTCATCTAGGGCTCGCAGTAACTGTGGGAGATACATGTTGCTATTCATCCCACTTTGCTGATGAGGAAACTGAGACTAAAGGAATATTGAATCACCCATCTAGAAAGGCTAAGTTTGTCCACTTCACTTTGGATCTTTTTAGGCTTCCCTTGCCTTTTGTTGCTACTTCTTTTAGGCCATTAAAATCTAACTCCAGGTGATCCTCCTGCCACGCCACGTGGAGTGTTTCTGGCCATTGTTCCTTGGGTCCTGACAACTGCTCACAAGGCATGTGACCCAGAGCTCGTCGATAGCCATGGAGCAGTGGAGGGCCTTGGTCTGCTTTGGAACCTGATTGACATTATCCATGCATCATGGATCATGCTTGACTTACTTCTATCTGAAAAGGGAAAAATTAATTTCAAGTATTAGTGTAATAAGGAAATTACATACAGGGACCTACATTTTTTTAAGGGTTGTTTTTTTAATCATGTAATTTAGTCAACTTTACAGTAAGAGAATACCAACATTCACAGCTACTTCTCAGTTACTAACAGTGCTGTGTTCTAAGGCCTATGGATGAGTGACCAGAGTATACAGTGTTTCTGGAGCACAGCAGTAAGGACACGAAGTAATGGCCTCACAACGGATGTTCCATTTGTGTCTGAATTCGTTCAGGGTCTAGTGTTCCTGGTGACTGCTGACACACTTGTTTGCTGGACGTTGTCCCTTCAGCCATTCCCCAAGCATGGACCAGTTAGGTAGTTTTCACCTTTTTCTTCTTTATATATTATAGCAGTGAGAACTTTGGAACAAAATGTTGTTTTTAATGACAGTACAGATATGAAGAGAAGCTGAGTGCCTCCTGTGGCTGGTAGTGTCTTTCTGAACAGAACCATATGGTTGGGGGGTGGTCCCCTCACATTTCAGAAATTTCAGTGAGAAAGTTTCAGTGAGAAAAGGGCCTCAGGGGTCACCTAGTCCAAGCCATTTCCAAACAGGAATCTCTACCTGGGCACAGGCTGACAAGTAGTCAGTCACCCAACCTTGGCTTGGGGCAAAGAGCCATCTCCATTCCCCTTTGATGCAGACACAAGCTCTCATTGGGGGGTAGTTTTTCAAAGCCTAAATCTGCCTCTCTCCAATTCGCCAGCCATTGTTCCTCATTCTACCCTCTAAAGCCAATCATCAGTCAATAGTGCATACTATTTATGTGTAGTATGCAAGGGGCATACTATGGTCTGGGCACTGCTAGGCTAAGATAACCCTAAATGGGCCCTCTGAAAAAGAGGCAAAGAATAATCCCTGCTGTTTGGGAACTCAGGGAAGGGTAAGGAAAACTACAAACAAGCAAATATATCCAAACAAACTATAAATAGGAGACAGTTAACCAAGGGAAACCACTAGATTAAGAGGGCTTTGGAAAGGCTTCCTGCAGAAAATGGGATTTTAGTTAGGATTTAATGGAAGCGGGGAAGGTCATTAGATGGAGGGGTAGAAGGAAAGTGTTGCAGGCATGGGGGACAATCAGATATCTGGGTCCCAGAGGTGGAGTGTCTGGTTGATGGAATAGCGGGGAAGCCAGTGTCACTGAACTGAAGAGAATGTTGCAGGGGAAATAAGTGCAAGAAGGCTAGAAAGGGAGGAAGGGACTTTGGTTGCCAAACATTTTGTATTTGATTTTGGAAATGGTGGAAAACCACTAGAGTTGATTAAGCAGGAGGTGACATGGTCAGACCTGTGCTTTAGGAAAATCACTTTGGTGGTCGAATTCACTGGAGCAGGGAGAGACATGTGGAGGATACACCAACCAGCAGGCTGTTGCAGTAATCCAGGCATGGGGTGTTAGGGGTCTCCACTAGGGAGAAAAGGGGTATCCAAGAGAGATTACAAAGGTGACATGGGCAGGCCTTGGCACCATGTTGGGTATGGAAGGTGAGAGACAGGAGTCCTGGACGGCTCTAGGGTAGGCAGGGCTAAGCCAGTGGCAGCCCTCTGAATTCTCAAGAAGAGTCCTTATGTGCCCTCTTCCTCATGCGCCTTGCTCCTCCTGTTTAGGCTAAGCACCCTGGCTTCTGGATGTGATCCCAAGAGGAGTCCCATAGGCCTAAGAGAAGAGATCAGGCTGGAGCAATGCTCATCATCAACAGACTTTAACACTTCATACAAACCTCTGGTTGGCCTTTGAGGGTGTTATCCTGAGGGTCTTCCCCACTGAGATCTTTTTTTTTAAAGAGGCTGTTCTTTTGCCTCATTTTTTTTTTATTAAGCCCTAATCACTGAAGGACTGCACTCAAACTGAGGCCTGTTAAAGACTTTAAGCTTGAAAAGGCCAAGGTCCCCCACTGCATCCTGGGACATCTCTAATCATCCTGATCCACATCTGGCCACTGGACCCAGGTGGCTCCTGAGGAGAGAGTGAGGCTGGTGACTTTGCACAGCCTCCCTCACTCAAATCCAGTTCACTTTCATGTCATGGCATCCTTTCTCTGATATGGTCCTCTTTGAGAATGAAGGACAAACAGCAAGTTCCCTCAGGGAGCCTAGGGATAAGATGTATGCACACAGATGAGTGACATCTGGGGAAGTCATGGACAGAACCATGGGCCCATAGAGGAATACTCAGATTTGGATATGGCTTCACACATATACTAGCTGTATGGCCCCAAGCAAGTCATTTAACCACCACCTGCCTCAGTTTCCTCATCTGTAAAATGGGTGTGATCATAGTAGCACCACTTCCCAATGTTGGTGTGAAGAGAGCATCTATTTGCAAGTCTGGAGCACTCTAGAAATGCCAGTTCTTCCCTGTCACAAAGGGTTCTGTGAGGAGACAGAGCAGTGGTCAAGACTCTGGGACCTGTCTCTGGCTCTGCTGTTGGATCTGGGACTTGGATGAAACTGTAGGTAGTGTGTGATAATTTTTGGAAATACCAGGCTGGGGGTGGGGGGAGCCAAATCTCCAGTGAATCCAGTGGGATGAAGTTGAATAGAGATCAGAGTGACAGTTGACTTCTGCGATTTTCTTTAAGAACACTCTGAACTTGACAGAGACCAATGAAGAGCCTTTGCACATTTGAGGCAGGTCTAAGGGTGGTGCACAAAGCTTTGCCAGCCTGTAGCTTCCTTCTCCCTCCAAGGATCCAAAAGAAAAAATGCATCGCTGTCCCCTACTGACTTCCTCTTCTCACCTGCAGAGTTTTTAAAATGCTCTGGCCATCTGGCTAAACAAGTTGTGGTATATGAATGTAATGGAATACTATTGTGCTATAAGAAATGGGGAGGAGATGGACTTCATATATACCTGGAGAGGCTTATACAAACTGATGCTAAGTGAGAAGAGCAGAACCAGGAAAAATTTGTACACAATCACAGACACATGGTATGTGTGACAACCAACCTTGATAAACTGGACTCTTCTCAGTAACACACAGCTATAAGACAACTCTACAAGTTTCAGATATATCTACATTCAGAGAAAGATCTAGAAAGACCAGAGTTTAAATAGAGACTGAAGCAATCTACATGCTATCGTTCTTTTTCATGAATGGTTTTCTTTCTTTTTTCCCATTGTTCACTGCATTGGTATATGAATGTAATGGAATACTATTGTGCTATAAGAAATGGGGAGCAAATGGACTTCATATTTACCTGGAGAGGCTTATACAAACTGATGCTAAGTGAGAAGAGCAGAACCAGGAAAAATTTGTACACAATTACAGACACATTGTATGTGTGACGACCAGCTTTGATAAACTGGACTTTTCTCAGCAATGCACAGTTATAACTCAACGACGCTACAAGTCTCAAGATGGAAGGAAATTCAGAGAAAGATCTAGAAAGGACAGAGTTTAAATGGAGACTGAAGCAATCTACATGCTATCGTTCTTTTCCATGTTTGGTTTTGTTTCTTCTTTCCCTTTGTTCACTCTATTGGTTACAACCCTTCTATACAACCAGACTAATGTCCAGTGTGAAAGTATTTGCAGATCCTATACTTTATTGCATGCCACCATGGAGGGGAGGAGGGAGAAGAGAAAATTTGAAACTTAGGGGATTGTGGAACTGAATCTTGTAAACTAAAAGTAAATAAATCAATTAATTTAAAAAAAACAAAAAAAATGCTCTGGCCATCTCTCTTTTGTTCTACCAACTCTTGTGACCCTCTCGATAACCCACCTATTACCTCCCAACATGCACATACAGTCAAGCCACAGAGAAACCCCCATGGGCCTGGGCCAAAGCGTGTCTGCTCGTCACCACCTGGGAGGAGGCAGGGCAGTCTTTCTTCTCCAGTGCTCTGGCATTCTGGTAAGGATCAGAGCTTCAGGTTTTCAGTTTTTTTCTTTGCTGTTGTGCACAATGTTCTCTGGAGTCTTTCTGTTCACTTTCACTCTGCAGCAGTTCAAAAGTCGTCTCAGAGTCTTCAGAAAGTGCCCCTTTTGTCATGGATGACAAAGGGGTCTGGCACATTTGCATACCATGGTTTGCTTAGTCATTACCCAACAGATGGACACCCCCTGAGTTTCCTGATTTTTGACCCCACATAAAGAGCTGCTAGGATTATTTTGTCTATGTGGATCCTTTTTCTGATCTCTTGAGTATCAATGTAGCAGTGGCAACTCTGGGTCACACAGTCAGGTGACTGGTTATAGAACGACTGGACCAGTTCACAGCTCAGCCAGCCATGCACTAGTGTGTCTGTTGTGTCTCAGTCTCTTCAGCAATTGGAATTTTCCTTTTGTGTCATTTTTGCTCAAAAGAGTATTTTCACACTTATAGAATAGGGGAATTGTGGTCAGATAACGGTAACTGTAGACAGAGACCTTTAGTCTTAAGTGGGGTCTTTAGTGGGCCCCAAACACAATGAATTAGCCATCTGACATGATAGTCAAAAGACTGGGCCATTCAAGGCTACCATGCACCCCAAACAAGGGAGATCACTCTCAGTTGAATTGTTCATGGTTTTGCTCTACTTTGCTGCAGGCAACACATTTTAGTAAGATTACCACAAGCTGGGATGTGCTGGACATCCTTGATGCAGTTGGGAGATGGCTTACCAGTCAGAAGCTTAGAATGTGTGGATTAATATAGACTAGCACTGGAAATGTTAGACTGGAGGATTACTGAGAGGTAATAGGGAGCCATAGAAAGCTTTGGAGCAGGGCAAAGGTGTTGAGATTCACTGTGGCAGTTTGTGGAGGATAAATTAGGGAGTAAAGTCAAGATAATTAGCCCATTCTGGGTCAGGCTTGAGCCTGAACTTGACACAGTGGAAAGAGAGAGGTGTCGGGAAAGAGAATTGATGACACCCCTGCTGGCTCTTAATTGGTCTCTTACTCAGTGCTCCAGGCTATCCCACACACTGTTGCCAAATTAATTTTCTAATCATGTGACTTTCCTCTTCATTCAGCTCCAGGGGCTTCGTAGTACCTCTAGGATCTTCTGGGAACTCCTCCTATTTTGTTGTTAATGCCTTCTCTCCAGCCCATCAGATCATCTCTGAGCCCAAGCAGATCATCTCTGTTCCTCCCACACAACTCTGCCTCTCAGCAGCTGCTTTTTGAACTGGTGTGTCGTGCCCCCACACATGCACACACACGTGGGATGCATTTTTCTTCCTCCTCTCTTCCTTCAAGACTTTGTTTAAACACCTTAAACACTTTGTTCCACCTGCATGAACCCTCTGCTAATTCCCCATCCTCTGAGCCTTAGTGATTCTCTCCCTGGTGACTTTGTGTTTGGTATTTGTCTTTAAAGTCACTTAATCCTGTGTGATTTTACATGTCGTCGCCCCCTGCAACGCTCCTCCCTTTAGAATGTAACAAATCCAATTCGATTATATTTGGATAATATCTTGTTGAAACTGATGTTGGAAAAGACTTCGAAAACCCCTTGATGACAAGATAGTTCAGTTGTCAGCTTTATTTTTAATGACAGATAAAGTAGGAGAATTGTATTGGACTGTGCAGGTGCCTTCAGGTGAGCCATGGCTGTAAGCTCACAGGTTCCCCAACCCAGTGGGGCACACTGCATATCCACAAACAGTGACACCAAGAAGTCAGGGAGGATGTGCAGAGTTTGCCATCATCACATGTATGAAAGCTAACTCACTAAGGAAGGGGACTTTGAGAGCTGGGTGAAGTTAGTGGGGTTCTTGATTATTTCATTATGATGCACCTGAACTCTCTGAAAGGGTCTCTGGCATCTGGTCAAATGAAGCCTGGTGGATGGGCAGGGACTGAGGGACTGTGGAGCTCTGGGCAATGAATCAAGCAGTGAAAGCCAGGCTCTGATCATTGGGGGCTTCTACCTGAGAATGCAGAGCCTCCATCAGAGCAGACTGGGGAGGGGTTCCTTATTCTTCCTAAAAACTGCCATGACTACAAGGGCCCTTACTTAATGGCTTATTCCAGCTCTCAGTCTACTGTTGAGGGAACTGGACCCCAGCAAGAAGCAGTGGGATTGCAGTTCTTTTTACTTCTTGATTATTGCAGAACCTCCCAGCTTTCTCATACCTCACTACCTCAAGGGGTGTTGGAGCTCAAAGTAGAAGATGCTGTTTTCCTTGGTGACCATGAAGATGAAACCTATTCCTTTTGTGATTAAAAAAAAAAAATTCCCCCTTGAAGACTGTGTATTTGGTGAATAGTTTTGAAAAACTGAATAGGAAGAAATGAACAGAACAGATTCATTAAGCACTTTCTACACCAGATCATGCCAAGTTCCTGCCTGGTAGGAGCTCCCATTTAATAGGGGACTGATTTAACCCAGGAAGTCTTTGAGGATGAAGAGTGTATAGTGATTGGCAGATCCACTTTCCAAGAATGAAAGTGTCGGTGGGAGAGCTAATATTATGGATCGACTTAAGGTTTGCAAAGCACTTAACGGATGCAATCTCATTTGATCCTCACCACACCCTTATAAAGTAGGTGATCTGATTATTCCCATTAGATAGAAGGTAATTACACCGAGGGTAAAGGTTAAATGGCTTTCCTAGGGTCATACAGCTAGTGTCTGAGGCAGGCTTCAAACTCAAGTCTTTCTAACCCACTTCTCAGATTTGATGACAGTTCCAAGACAAAAGTATAGAGAATTGGAAGGGGCTTCGAGGAGAGGAGGAGGAGATAGTGAAGAAATGGGGGTGGGGAGAGTACGATTTAGGCCTCATCAGGTACTCACTAACCAAAAGTCCAACGCCTCCCAGCAAGAGTGGAGGGAAGGGGTATGTGAAAGATTGGTGTATATACTTACATTCCTGCAGTGATGCAGAATGGTAGAGTTGGCTGCATTATGAAAAAGTTAGCTATAGAACATTTACAAAATAATCTCTTTGATATTCCTCCATTTAAAAAAAAACGAAGCTTAAATTTTCTTAAATATGAGTAGGTAAGAAAACCATGTGCCATCAGCAGATGTGATCATTTTGACTCATTCCTTCTGACCCAGATCAGTAAATGGGCTTGTTAGGGTGAGGACTAGAAATGGTGGGAAGAGCTGCTTTGGCTTTGGTGTGTGGGGAGTCTTGCAGCTTCCCCAGGGGGAGGGCCCTAACTTAGATCAGGCCCTGCTTGTGAAGGGCTGTGTTTTTTGAGGAGCTGTTTGGTGTCAGGGCAGGGCTGCTCTAGTGGTGATTCCTTCTGTGCAGTGCAGTTGGCTGCTGAGGTCTTTCCCACTTGAAGATACTGGAACCCATCATCTCAGCCAGGAGCTGAAAAGCCTTATGGGTTGGGATAGTAATGAGATCGATTGCCCCCCTAAAGCATCCCACTCATCACATGAGAAGTATCATGCTTAGTATTTGGGTAAGTTCTAAGCAGGAAAATTGTCAAAGATTTTGTCCACAAATGCCTGTGTTTAAGACTTATCTGTATGTTAAAGGTATTAATATAGTTTCAATTTTATTTAAATATAGGCCAAGAAAACTGTTGATTGGGGGGTCTGTGTGTGTGTGTCTCTGTGTGTGTGTTTGTTTTATGCAGAGGAACATTTCTTTTTGTTTTGTTAAAGGGGGGGGAGACCCTGGCCCTGCCCAGGGCCTCTCCATCTCCAGATTTCTGATCCTAATGGAGGCCAAAGCCACTGTTTAGAGGAAAATAAGAAGCTGACCAAAAGGGTGGAGCGTTTAAAGTGCTCAGCCTCAAATTGGCTGAATGACATTTTTATTAAAGAAATGTCAGTTGGATGTTGTTGGGGGGACGGAAATATGAGTCCTAGAGTCTGCCTAATCAGAGAGGGGACGGCAGGTAGTGGACCTACGAAGGAAATGGATATATGGCCATCAGCCAAGGGGGAGGGGGAACTCTGAAAGACGAGGGTACCGCTTCTTGCTGGGGCCCAGTTCCCTCAACAGTAGACTGAGAGCTGTAATGGCTTGTTAAGTAAGGGCCCTTGCAGTCATGGCAGTTTTTAGGAAGAATAAGGAACCCCTCCCCAGTCTGCTCTGATGGAGGCTCTGCATTCTCAGGTAGAAGCCCCCAATGATCAGAGCCTGGCTTTCACTGCTCAATTCATTGCCCAGAGCTCCACAGTCCCTCAGTCCCTGCCCATCCACCAGGCTTCATTTGACCAGATGCCAGAGACCCTTTCAGAGGGTTCAAGATGAGGGTTCAGGTGCATCATAATGGAAGAATAAGGCTGTTTTGAATGAGCTGCTATGAAGAATGGGGAGTTCAGCCGGCTTCTAATAACCCTCCTTTTCTTGGACTTGAGTCATTATTATTCTTGGGTCATTTGGGTAGAGCATCAACTAAGCTAAATGGAGCTTCTGGGAAGCCAGGGCCACTTCTTTCTTAGCATGGGATCTGGTTCAAGGAAAAAAGCCATTCAATTTTCACCAGTCTCCTTCATGTCAAACTGCCCCTGTTATCTTTGACTTGGGCCAGACAAAAGGCCAAACCTCCACCCTGCCATCCCCACATCCCTGCCCACCTCTGGACTCCAGCAAGTCACAAACCCCCAGCATCTCCTCACTGGCAAAGTGCAAATGACATCGCTGTCCCACTGACCTCCCAGGGCTACATAGGAATGCAAGCTATGATTTTATTGCTCCAGCTGGAACATTCTGGAAAGATTTCAGGGCGAGAGAAGGCAGTGTCTGGGCCAGGCCTTACAGGCAGAGGAGAGACATTGGCTGTGAATTTTCAGCCATATCACCGAGAATGAGTGGGAGCTTGTCTCTCCCCTGTGTTCTGGCCTGTGCTCTCTGGCCCTCCCAGCAGACTAGAGAAACTTGAAGCAATTGATAACTTTGCTTTTTAGATGATGGCTTGTCTGTCAGTGTCTCAGAATTTACCTCTGGTCTTTTAACTGGATTATGAACTCCCCAAGGATGGAGACATGCTCCGGGTCTGTCTGGGTCCAATCAGACACTCACTTAAGTGTTTAGCCAGACTGAAGCCAACATATCAGTCACCAGCCCAACCAACAGCTGTTTATCCAGATGTGGCATCTCCAACAAATCTTAAATCTCCAGTAGGCCTTTCCTGCTACCGGAACCAGCCTGAGGCACATGTCTTCCTCAGCATCGAACGAGCAGAGCCAGAAGGTACCCAGGATCCCATTCAGTACAGCCGCCCTCCTTTTACAGAGGGAGAAACTGAGGACCCAGAGAAGGACAATGACTTAGATAAGACCAACGTAGGGGGTTTCTAAACTTCTAGATCCAAGTACTTTCTCTTAGACCTCATTGCTTTGTGTTTTGTTTGTCTTCAAGGCAAATGATGGATTATTTTTTTTAAACATGCCTGTTTTATAGCAAATTAACCATATTAAGGGAGAGTCTCTGAAGTAAGTATTAGAAAACCTACAGTAATAGAGTTGGATGAGACCTCCCAGATTGTCTAAGCTGGTTCATAAATGAAGTCCTGAGATAGAAGGGATGGGGTTGCTTGTGAATTGTCAGGCCCTAGACTCAAGGAACTCAGAGTCTGGTGGGAGAGATGGTAAACAAAAAAAATCAGGAGTGTCTGAGATGCCCCCAAGAGTTGGAGAGCAGCTTTTTATGTATATATACAGATCTGCCTCACATTGTAAGTCAGTAGAATGCCTCGCACTTGGGAGGTGCAGCCAAAGTTCTGAGGCTGCTGAGGGTCACTCAGGAATGGGAGGAAGGGCTTTCTGGAGGAGCTGGCATTGAAGGTGAACCATAATCAGTAGGTAAGGCATTTGGGGGCTAGCTCCCAAGCCAGGCTAGGAGTCATGGATGTTTGGAGGATGAGAGGTGGGGTGTGTAGTAGTTTAGTTTGGAATGTTAGATGTGAAGGGGATGATAACAGATAGCAGGAGAGATGGTTTGGCATCTGATGGAGTGCCTTGAGTGGTAGGCAGAGGAGTTTGAACATGGTTTGGAGGACAGAGCACTGTGGGACTGCTGAAGGTTTGGAACAGAACCAAGAGTGACCTCCATGTCATGGAAAGAGCCCTGGCCTCGGTGTTAGGGGGGGCTCACATTCAGATCCTGTTTCTGGAGCTAGCTTTGGTACGTTGGCTTCTCTGAACCCCGATTTCCTCATGTCCAAAATGGGAATAACATTTACTTCTCTTGGTGTTACAGGTTTGTGAGGAAGGGTCCTCATTTGGAATGAGTTACAAATGTATACAGACAGTGGGAGAACAAATCTCTGTGGAGCTTTCAGTGTATCTTAACTGAGGCAATACAGTGGGGCAGTGACTGAGCCCAAGAGAAGGCTGGTCAGTAGGTGCTTAGTAGGCCTCTGCTGTGCTTTGTACTTAAGAGAGAGGCTGTGATCCTCTGGACATTCATTCCCTTAGATGCAAAGGCCAAGATTATTCAGGAGATAGGCCACAGGAAAGGGGACCTGGCAAGATGGTGAAGCTGGGCTCCCTGCCTTTGAGACACCCTGCTAGTCTTCTGAGAGTGAGGAGCATTTGTGCCAAACAGTGTAGGGTAGAAAGGAAGCCCAAGGCAGGGTGCTTAGGGCAGAGGATGCTCAGAGAAGGCCTGCTTGTCAGAGTGGCTGCCTTTGGAAAGGTAGCTAGGGGGTCTCTCTGTCTCACAGACGCACACGCCATGCATACATGCTTATGAGGTTAGACCATTGCAAGTATCTGAATTTGGGGATCATTCACTTGTGGCTGTTGGAAAACTGAGGATCTTAAACAGAAAAGGGCCCCTCTGAGTAAGTAATGGAGGCTCCATACCTCTCTGAACAGACTCTTATGATGAGACTGGGATGTGGGCATGGCTTTGTCTCCTAGCCAAAAAGCTGCCTGGCTCATTGGTGCACCTTCTGACTTTCAGGTTCTCATCAGGAGGACTTCTGTATCTGCTTTAATGTTTTGATTAGCCATTTTTTGTTAAATTTTTTTGTAAATCCTTTGTACTTGCTATATTTAACAAGTTAGTAAATGTGTGTTAAGCACCTACTATGTGTCAGCTGTGGTGTCCAGCTTCAATCTCTGCTTTCAAGGAGCTCACAGTATAGCAGGCAGACAAATGCACGCCAGCTCTGGACAAGACAAATTGGAGATCCTCACCAAAGTGAAGGCACCAGCATCTGGGGGGTTTAGGAAAGGCTTCCTATAGATGAGGGATCTGAGCTGGGGCTTGAAGGAAACTGGAAGTGGAGATGAGAAGGGAGAGCTTTCCAGACATCAAAGCCAGTAAAAATTCCTGGGGTTGAGCAGGGGAGGGCTTTGTTGGTGGTGTTGCAGGGAGGCCCAAGACCCAGGATTGGGGGAGGAGGCAGGTTCTGAAGGGGTTTGCATGCTAGATAGATTTTCTGTTTGATCCTGGAGGTGCTAGGGATCTACTGGAGCTGAATGAAGTTGGGAGGTGGACATGGTCAGAACTGTGCTTTAGAAAGATGGACTTTAACAGCCAGGTGGAAGATCGATTGGAGTCAGGCAGACCTTTCCTCTCCCTCGAATCCTCCCCTCCCCCCCCCCAAAAAAAGCAGGGTGTTGCCATAGTCCCAGGTGAGAGAGCCTGTCCCAGGCTAGGCAAGAGATTATGCAAGAGGTGGTCTGAAGGGGAACTTGATAGGCCTTGGGTTTTGGGGGAAGGGGATAAGAAATGGTGAGGGACTGGGAGGGGGGGGTGTGCCCTCCACAATGAGAGGGCAGGTGGGATGGGGAGAATTTTGGGGGAAAGATGAGTTCCATTTTGGACATGGTAAGTTTTGGATGTCAGTGTTAAACCCAGTTTGAGATGTCCAGTAGGCAATTGGTGATGGAGGTCGGGGCCAGGCTGTGTATACCTGAGAACCATCAGCCTAGAGATGATCGTTGAATCTGTGGATGCTAAGGAGGTCTGGGGGAAGCATTCTGAAGCCAAAGGGGGGTCCGTGACACAAAACAGTTCAGAACCCTGTGCTGGACTGTGGCATTGCAGCCACTGACTTAGAGGCCTCCTGACTTGATTCTTTTCCCTTAGACTCTTTTCCCTGGTGCCTCTATTGCTGAAGGCACTGAATCATTAGCAGCATGGGGCTGACTTGTGGCCAGGGAGAGGCCCTATCTCTGTCCTCGTGGGGTTGACTCCAAGGCATTTCAAACATGGGTGCTTTTGTATGAGAAATGCTGACCTTAGTTGGTAGAAGTTGGGTCGTGAGGCTCGGCTGGTGTCCAGGGGTCACTTCTGTGGGTAGTAAAGGAATGGGGCTTGGGCTAGAGTAGGCATGCCCTGGTCTTGGCCCCCCGAGTTGACTTGGGCATGTTTTTTTCAGGATTTTTTTAAGCCTGGGGAGATAGATACGCCCAGTTGAAAATTTAGTAAGCAGAGGAGGTGTATTGGAATGTGATGGGTCTTGTCTAAAAGTAGTAGTTTCTCAATTTCTCTACAACAGATTTTGATCAAAGATAAATGTTTGGGGGAATAGGGAGCAAGAGAAGTAAACTGAATCGAGTGAATATGGTGACAGGTCAGCAAGCTTGGGAGAGGGTTTGTTGACTCCATGGGAGACAGAGGATGTGGCCAGCAGACCACAGGCAGAGTCTGCTCCAGAGATGGGAAGATGAGAAGGCCCATGATGAAGTAGCTACTGGCAGATAGATGTGTGTCCAGTTACTCTTGGGGGGCTGGGAAGCCCAGGGGATCTGGAACTACACTGCAGCTAGAGGTAGCTATCCTCAGGACAGTGCAGGAAAGGCCACTGCATGGGGAGTGAGGAGGAAGGCCTAGATTTGAGGCTCTCTGTCTGATCCAGGTGTCTCACAGCTCGTAAGAAGGGAAGAGAATTGTTTTCATGGGATGGATTGAAAGAGGCTCCATTTTAGAACATGGGAATCTGATGTCACAGAATTTCACGAGAGCTGCCTGCCCCTGGAGACTACCCCAAAATAACTCATCTATTTATTAGATAGCACGTTAACGTCAACAGGCTTGGGAGAAGAGGCTGCCACACTTTTTACATTCCCCTGCCTCTACATATAGAGTTGAAACCTCAATTGAGGTGATCAGAAAATGAGACAAATGGCAAAATCACAGTCATAGATTTAGCCCTGAAAAGAGATTATAGAGGACCATGAACTGCTGAGCTGACTCATTTGGACTCTGGCACATAGGAATAGCTTAATGAAAGTTTGTTGATTGAACTGACTTTGCCCAGTAGACAGTGGGGGTCTGTTTAAGCAGAGGAGTCAGACTGAGAAAAATTAAACTGGCCCATAGGGGACCATGAACGGGAGTAATGGATTGGAGGTGGGAGAGGGTCACTTTGATAGGCCCAAGACACTGATTGAGGGCTTGACCCAGCTCCCCTGTGGGCCAAAAGGAGGGTGAATGAGAGACAGCTTTGAGATAAAAGCCCTGTGTCTAGCTCGTTATTAGCTGTGGGAGGTAAACAGAATAGGTCCAGAAGTAGAAGGTGAGGGCCTAGGGACAGGGTGTCAGCTAGGCCATCTGCCTGATTAGGATAGAGGTGGGGTTACCTCTGCCCACCCTTGGGTTAGAGACATTTCAGCTCTAATGGAGTAGGAGGCTTGGCTATCTTAAGGCCCTTTTGGATGTCTAGCTGGAGATTTATCAAACCTTGGGTATCAAAGGTACCCTTGTATTTTGAAATCCCAATTTGTGCTTTTGGGGATTCAAAAAAATGGCAAAGGACCTTTCCTAAAGAAAGGGCTGCAAAGAGAAAAAGAAAAGAAAATAAATACTTACTGCCCTTTATAGTTGATATGGGGGTGGGGGAGAGGTTTGCTTAGTTTGGGAGCGGAAGCTATGAACTTCTCCGCCTGGAGCCTTTAGTCCCTCGGCCATTCCTCTGAGAGTGAGTAATTCCTTCTGGGTTTCCTCCTCGCTGTCAGGTGAGGGGCTGAGGCTAAGCTGGTCTTCAAGCCTTCTGAATTGGAAGATAGAGGCAACAGTTCACAGCCTAGACCTCTCTGAGAGGCAACAGATCCTTTTTCAGGTAATAAGCTTGGGGAAGGGGAATCCAGCATTCTTTTATAGGATTATTGAAAGGGGAGAGGGAGGTGAGAATTGGTGGGAAGGAGGCAGGGAGGAGAGTTTTGCAGTAATCCAGGTGTGAGGTGAGGAGGGAGGCCATGGCATTAAGTCGACTTGGCCATTCTCAGGGCTCATGCTGGATTTTTGCTCCATATCTCAGTGTTGATGAAAAAAGTTTTAACTCTTATTGGAGGTTAATGTAAGAGTGAATGGCTTAGATAGACTAGCCCAGATGCAGTGGTGATGGAGGGGTGAATCTAAGGCCTGTGTCAGAGGAAGGAAACCAGCCACAGCCTTCGCTGGGGGGGGGGGGGGGGGACTGGCTGAGGTGTCTAACCTGGAGCATTGCAGGAGGGCAGTTGGGAAGGGGTACTTGGGGGAGCTCCCACAGGACTTGTTTCTGCAATGTAATTACTTCAGCTTTGGAACCTCCCAGGTTATTTTTCATGTTCTTTTAGAGAGGAAACCTGGTCACTTGTTAACCCCTTTTCATCCATCCTATTTTCCTCTCATTCTGAAGGCCTTTTTTACCATAATGGTGATGCCTTTTGTCTTTATAGCTCAGTTATTTCTCAACTCCCTGCCACAGGTTGAACCCCTCCTAGGGTGAGGGTTAGTTAACTCTGACCCTAAAGAAAAGCAATTTAGTAAAATCATCCGACAGTGTATTTTATTTTAGCCCAGTAAGTCTCCATACTCTGCCTTGAGGGAGTGGGTATGTTATATTATCTGTTCTTCAGAACCTTTTTAAAGTACATTTTCTTTTTTATTCTTTATTTAACCAGCACCAACAAATATGAACATTTCATCATACAAAGAAAAGAAAAAGGGGATTCTACATGAAACTATGCTTTTGTGGTTCAGCATGTTTTGAATATGTTAAATTTAACATAACAGTGGCAGAGCTGCCCTGCTCGTCTATGATCACTCCTCAGCTTCCTTCTGTGGGCTTGGGATACCTTTTTCTTGTTTGGGCCTTTCCCCCTTTTTTTATTTCATCACCATTGCTACCTGTCTGTCCCCTGCTGCTTTGGGTAGAAGCCTTCCCTTGTAATAAACATGTGTGATCAAGCAAAATAAAGCCCCTTACTCCCTACCCGTGTTGGCTGGGTCTGACCATCGGTGTCTCCCTCTTTCCCCCCAGCCCATCTGCTTCCACTCCCCAGTCAGCCTGCAGCAGTCATCACGGGAGATTGCTTTGACCAGAGTCAGTCTTAAAAGTTATTGTTCTTGTTGACTTCCTATTGAGTTGTCTCCAATGAGTTTCTTAGACTGAAATTGAGCATCAGATTCAAATTAGGAATTAAACTCGAAAGTATGTATGCTAATTGGGACTTAGTAGGAGAAATGCTCACTTTCTTCTTGAGACAACCTAGAACAAGGGTGAAGGAAAGTTCTAACTTGCTATTGTGTTCACTGGAAGCATATTTGGTTTGTCTCCTCTCTATAGTCCTGTGGTGTTTTCATCTTCATACCTTCTGAGGAGGGCCCAGAACCCTCTACTTTCCCTACCACTCACTATCCCCTAATAGAGCTGGCCTTCAGCAGATGGAGGAGGGAACAACGGTCTACCAGCTAGAGCTGCCAGTTGTGCTGGTCTTGGAATCCATGAATGGGAACATGCAAAAACTGGGTCCTGGTCCCTCTTTTCTGTTGAACTTTGATCTTGTAAACTGGGATAGTGTATGTATGGACTTCAGGATCCTCTGGTCTAGCCCTTTCATGGTTAAAGCAGCCATTTGCTGTCTGGGGACCCTTCTTGGGAAAGCTGAGTGCCTTAGAAGAGACCCATGCACAGAAAACTTAATTTCATTTGTCAAAGGAATAAAGAGCAGAAAAACCAGATGAACAGTGCTAGGTGCTGTGTTAGGCAGACACTCGGGTTACATTTACAGAGAATGAAATAATCTCTGCCCTCTGGGAGCTTCCATTCTAACAGGGCAGCCAAATACACCTCTAAGTATACACCAGGAACATTTCACATAATACAAGATCTGGTTACCTACCAGGTCGTTGGGGAAGGAAAGGGCACCAGCAGATGAGGAGCTTACGGTGCTGGCAGGGATGCTTGAGCAGCTACTTGAAAGCAGAGAGTTGCTGTGGCCCACAGGAGGGACCAGCCTCCTGCAGAGCCACAGAGATGGGAGGGATGGAACAGAGGTCCATCACAGAGTCATATAGACAGCAAGGCTTGAAAGCTGGCCTGGGATAGGGATGAGAAGGGCTTTAGAAGCTAAACAGGTAGTGACCATTTTCTCCTAGAAATAGTAACTAATCCCTGGAATCTGTTGAGCAGAGGGACAGATTTGGGCTGAAAGCAAATCACTTTGACACCTGGGGCCCAACTGGGAGGAGAACACGCGGGAGGCCTGAGCTAAAATAAAATGTTGGCTTTATTTTCAGAGATTATGTTTTAAATTGTTGTTCACTATCCAAAGACTTTTATTTCCTTTGATTTTCTTTACCATTTTTTTTCCTCTAATTTTCCTGAAGGCTGCTGAAACTGAGCCAGACTGCCCTATAACCTAAAATCACTTTAAAATAAATTTTTGAGAGAAAAGCAACCTTTAGAAGATGAGTGTAGCAGGTGTGCGTCAAGAGAGCAGGCCGTGGCAGAAGAGCATTTGTTTACTTCCAAAGACCTTATTACCTGCTTGTAAGGGTGTGTTAGTGTCTACTAGTTTACTTAACTTGAACATTTATTAAGTACTGCTCTGTGCCAAGATCTGTGCTGAGTGCTATTAGGAAAACCAGATTAATTCTGAACTCAGATTAGAATAATGGGAATGAATGAACATAGACTTTTGTGCCCTGCTCTAACCCCTTCCAACTTCAAGCAATAAGGTTTTGTAGAGATCCTTTTAAATAGAAGGAAAGGTGAATTGTTTCAAAAGAGGTGATCTTGTTCTAGTTCTTAAAAGATTTGTGCTTGAGAATCGTTAAAAGTAGCTTTTGGAAGTAGAAAATTGTCTGACTTCTCTAGTCAAAAAGTGTTATAAGAGAAATGGCACTTTGGCCACTTATGAGGAGGGACATTTGTAGAAGAAGAGCCATTCAGACATGTCCTCCTTTGGAGTCACATAACTTCTCTATGTTGGGAATTTGAGGTTGTGTGGTGTTGAGGACAAAGGGCTATCTTTGGAGCAGAGAGTCCTGGGATGCACATTCACACACTCCAGTCTTGAGCAAACATAATTTTATGACCTTGGACAGGCACCCTGACAACACTCTCAGGCTCAATGAGGAGAGCTCCCCAGATGGGGAAAGTCTAGGCCTTGGGAATTTTTTAATCTGACCTAAGTGCCTTACAGGAATAAGAAGCATATGGGGAGATATACTCATTTCAGAGATATCTGAAAGCAGCTTTTTCAGGCAAGAGGCTTGGGGATGGAACGGAAAAGGAGACCAAGGAACTTCTCTATACAGTCCTCATTAAATTAGGATGACCACTGCCCAGTGGTATTAAGAGAGTCGTCTTCAGGTGCCGTGCACCTTTGGGACCTCTGCGCTCAATTCATCTTCTTGGATTTCCTTTTTTCACACCAGTGAAGGATGAACTTGGGATGGCTGGGCAGGCATGCACAGGAATCTGCTTGCCTTTGGATGGAAGAGGATCTGAGGAGAGGGAGGGCAGAGATGGTAGGGACCTTTAGAAGATGCCATACTCACTCTGGGTCTTTCCCACTTTAACGTTCTTTTAAATCTTTTCGTTGATGGTACTACCCCATATACATATTTCTTTCTCTCTCTCTCTCTCTCTCTCTCTCTCTCTCTCTCTCTCTCTCTCACACACACACACACACACACACACACACACACACACACACATACACCCCTTTGCTGGTTAGCTTTTCCAAAAGATAGTGGACAAGGAAATTAAATGAGGTAAAACTCAAATCAGTCCATTTAGCAGCTGGCTAGACATAAAAGGGTTTTGAGTTTATCTGTGAATTTCAGTTATCCGTAATACCTTTAGTTTAGATTTAACTGCTTTTGGTACAGTTTTTCTCTGACTTTTTTCTTTTTCTGTTTTTTCCCTTCCAGGAGGGCTCTTAGGCTGCTGCTCCACTGCTGAGCAGTATGCAGTCCTTTCGGGAGCAAAGCAGTTACCACGGAAACCAGCAGAGTTACCCCCAGGACGTGCACACTTCAACCCGGCTAGAAGAGTTCAGCCCCCGGCAGCAGGCCCAGATGTTCCAGAACTTTGCAGGGGGAGGAGGGAGTGGTGGGGCTGGCAGCGGAGGCGGTGGGCGCCGAGGAACGGCAGCAGCAGCGATGCCTGGTGAAGGCTCTGGCCATCAGAACTATCAGGGTTTCAGGAAAGAAGCTGGGGAATTTTACTATATGGCTGCCAACAAAGACCCTGTGACTTCAGGCAACCAGCAGCCCCCACAGCGTAGGCCCTCAGGGCCAGTGCAAAGCTACGGGCCACCCCAAGGCAGCAGCTTTGGGAGCCAGTACGGGGGTGAGTTTCAGACCCAGCATTCAGCCCTTGGAGGAGTGTCTCATTATCAGCAGGACTACAGTGGCCCTTTCTCTCCAGGGAGTGCTCAGTACCAGCAGCAGGCCTCCAGCCAGCAGCAGCAGCAAGTACAGCAGCTGAGGCAGCAGCTTTATCAGTCTCATCAGCCCCTGCCCCAGGCAGCAGCCCAGGCAGCCTCCAGCTCCTCTCACCTCCAGCCCATGCAGCGGCCACCCACTCTGCCTTCCTCTAGTACTGGCTACCAGCTCCGGGTGGGCCAGTTTGGCCAACACTACCAGGCCTCCCCAGCTGCCTCCTCCTCCTCCTTCCCCTCCCCTCAGCGCTTCAGCCAGTCTGGACAGAACTATGACAGCAGCTACAGCGTGAATGCTGGCTCCCAGTATGAAGGGCATGGTGTGGGTTCTGGAGCCCAGGCTTATGGGACACAATCAAACTATAATTACCAGGCTCCCTCTATGAAAAGCTTTGAGCAGTCAAAGCTCCCCCAGGGAGGCCAGCAGCAGCACTCTGCACCCCAACATGCAATGCCCTATGGAAACACAGCCCCCAAACTCTCCATGCAGAGCCAAGTGGGCCAGTACAACCAGCCTGAAGTTCCAGTGCGGTCGCCCATGCAGTTCCACCAGAATTTCAGCCCTATCTCCAACCCGTCCCCTGCTGCCTCTGTGGTTCAGTCTCCAAGCTGCAGCTCCACCCCATCTCCCCTAATGCAAAGTGGTGAGAACCTCCAGTGTGGACAGGCCAATATGACCATGGGCTCTAGAAACCGAATTCTACAAATGATGCCTCAGCTTAGCCCCACTCCCTCCATGATGCCCAGTCCTAACTCTCACACTGCAGGTTTCAAAGGTTTTGGGGTTGAAGGGATGTCTGAAAAACGACTCACAGATCCCGGGCTGAGCAGTCTGAGTGCCCTGAGCACCCAGGTGGCCAATCTGCCCAATACAGTTCAGCACATGCTGCTCTCTGATGCTCTGGCCCCCCAGAAGAAGAATTCAAAGAGGTCTTCATCATCTTCCAAGAAAGCTGACAGCTGCACCAACTCAGAAGGCTCTTCTCAGCCTGAGGAGCAGCTGAAGTCCCCAGTGACCGAATCTCTGGATGGAGGCTGCTCCAGCAGTTCAGAGGATCCTGGGGAGAGGGTTAGGCAACTGAGTGGTCAGAGCACTAGTTCAGATACAACCTACAAGGGTGGCCCCTCAGAAAAAGCCAACCCTTCACCCTCACAAGCCTCCCAGAATGATCCCCCTAAACTCAGTGCCAGTCCCACAGTGAGGGATGATACCACCTCACCAGATGATAAAGAAGCCTTATCAACAGACACCAACCCAAAAGTAAATGAGAAGACAATAGGGGTGATTGTCTCCAGGGAAGCTATGTCAGGGAGAGGAGAAAAGACAGGTGGCCAGGAAAAAGGCTCCCAGGATGAAGATCCTGCTGTCACCCAAGCACCACCAAGTACCAGTGGGGCAAAGGACACTGGCCATGGACCACCGCCCCAGCCAGAGCCCCAGGGAGGGAGCAAAGGCACCAAGAGCACAGATAGCAGCACCAACCACAATGGAGAAGGAAATGGCCAAGCCAGCCATTCTCTTGGCTCGGGTTTCACCAACAGAACAGAACCTAGCAAGTCTCCTGGAAGTCTGCGGTATAGTTACAAAGACAGCTTGGGGTCTGCCATGCAGAGAAATGCCAGTGGTTTTCCTCAGTATCCTTCAGGACAAGATAAAGGAGATTTTACCAGCCATGGTGAACGAAAGGGTCGAAATGAGAAATTTCCCAGCCTCTTGCAAGAAGTCCTTCAGGGTTACCACCACCACCCTGACAGGAGGTATTCCCGGAATGTGCAGGACCATCAGGGCATGACTGGAGGCCTCGAAGGGGCCATGAGGCCCAATGTCTTGATTAGCCAGACAAATGAGTTAGCCAGCAGAGGCCTTCTAAATAAAAGTATAGGGTCTCTCCTGGAAAACCCCCACTGGGGCCCTTGGGAGAGGAAATCAAGCAGTTCTGCCCCTGATATGAAACAGATCAATCTGGCCGAGTATCCCATCCCCAGAAAATTTGAAATGGAATCTCCATCATCTGCTCATGAGCCTGGGGGAGGCCTTTCAGAACGGAGGTCAGTGATCTGTGACATATCGCCATTACGGCAGCTGGTCCGGGACTCGGGAACCCACACCTTAGGACACATGGGTTCTGAGGCCAGGATGGGGAGGAGTGAACGACTCAATCCAGGTTTAAGCCAGTCAGTCATTCTTCCAGGTGGTTTGGTGTCCATGGAAACAAAACTGAAATCCCAGAGTGGGCAGATAAAAGAGGAAGATTTTGAACAGTCCAAATCACAAACCAGCCTCAACAGCAAGAAATCAGGTGACCATTGCCATCCTGCTGGCATCAAACACGAATCCTACCGCAGCAATGCTAGTCCCGGAGTGGCAGCCCATGACTCTTTGTCAGAGTACAGCTCCCAGCAGGACAGCAGGCCCACCCAGATGAGGCGTGTACCCAGCAGAATGGGAGGCAGAGAAGGCATGAGGGGCCGGTCACCTTCTCAGTATCATGATCTAGCAGAGAAACTAAAGATGTCTCCTGGTCGCAGTCGAGGGCCTGGAGGAGATCCTCATCACATGAACCCACACATGGCATTTGAGAGGGCCAACAGGAGCTCTTTGCATGCTCCCTTCTCTCCAAACTCTGAAAGTCTGTCTTCTACCTATCACCCCAATACAAGACCTCATGCTTATGGGGACCCTAACCCAGGCTTGAACTCTCAGCTCCATTACAAAAGGCAGCTGTACCAGCAGCAGGAGGACTTCAAAGACTGGGGCAGCAGCTCCACACAGGGAGTGATTGCTGCAGCCCAGCACAGACCAGAAGGACCACGGAAGAGCCCCAGGCAGCAGCAATTTCTTGACAGAGTAAGGAGCCCTTTGAAAAATGACAAGGATGGCATGATGTATGGCCCACCCACTTCTTACCACGATCCCGGGAATCAGGAATCTGGCCGATGCCTCATGGCCAATGATGGCATTCCTTCGAACAAGGGCATCGATCTGAAGCATGGCAGCCAGAAACTTCAGCAGGAGTCTTGTTGGGACCTCTCCCGACAGACCTCTCCAGCCAAGAGCAGTGGCCCCCCAGGAATATCCAACCAAAAAAGGTACGGCCCTCCCCATGAGACAGATGGACATGGGTTAGCTGAGTCTGCGCAGTCATCTAAACCTGGTAATGTGATGCTGAGACTCCCAGGTCAAGAGGATCCGTCGCCCCAAAATCCTTTAATTATGCGAAGGCGGGTTCGCTCCTTCATCTCTCCCATACCCAGTAAAAGGCAGTCTCAGGATGTGAAGAACAGTAGCACTGATGATAAAGGGCGATTGCTTCCTCAGTCCAAAGAGGGAACTGATAAAGCATTCAATTCTTTTGCTCATGTGTCTCATAACCAGGATGTGAAATCTCTCCCTAAAAGAGAGTCCTCCAAGGATCTTCCGAACCCTGATAACAGGAGCTGCTCAGCCGTTAGCCTCACAAGCCCAACCAAGACCAAAATACTTCCACCCCGAAAGGGACGGGGGCTGAAGCTGGAAGCTATTGTTCAGAAGATCACCTCCCCCAACATCAGGAGGAGTGCCCCCTCCAGCAATGCAGAAGCCGGAGGTGATGCAGTCACCCTAGACGACATCCTGGCCTTGAAGAGTGGCCCGCAAGAAGGCGGGAGCACTGCTGGCCATGAAGCTGATGTGGAGAAAAGAAAAGGAGAAGTGGCAGTGTCTGACATAGGTGGCCCAGCAAGCCAGGAATTGAACAGTGAAGCCCCTCTCCCTCGCTCCTCTGAAGACTGGTGTAGTAGTGGGGAGGACAAAGTGAAGAAGGAGACCCTTCCAGAACCTGGAACTGCTGGGAAAGATGCCCCTGGGGCCATGGCTCCCCCAGCCTCACAGAAGCCCATTGGTAGCCAAGGAAGACCAGATGGGTCTCTGGCAGGAAGTGGACCTTTAAGCTTCCCTGACTCCCAAAGTGTCTCACCAGCAGGCATCTCAACTCCTGAGCCAAATACCAAGTCTGAAGAAAAAGAGGGAGAAACAGTAACTGTTTCACCCAAACAAGAGTGTTTCCCTCCAAAAGGCTATTTTCCATCAGGAAAGAAAAAGGGAAGACCCATTGGAAGTGTAAACAAACAAAAGAAGCAGCAGCCCCCACCTCCACCCCCACCACCAACACAGGCCACAGAAGGTACTGGGGATGGAGAACCCAAGCCCAAAAAGCAGAGGCAGAGGAGGGAGAGGAGGAAACCTGGGGCCCAGCCCAGAAAACGGAAAACCAAGCAGGCTCTTCCAATTGTTGAACCCCAGGAACCAGAGATTAAGTTAAAGTATGCCACCCAGCCACTGGATAAAACTGACGCCAAGAATAAATCTTTTTTCCCTTACATACATGTAGTGAACAAGTGTGAGATCGGGGCAGTTTGCACAATCATCAATGCTGAGGAAGAGGAACAGAGCAAGCTGGTGAAAGGACGGAAGGGCCAGCGGTCACTGACCCCTCCACCCAGCAGCACTGAAAGCAAGGTGCTCCCCTCATCCTCCTTTGTTCTTCAGGGCCCTGTGGTAACCGAGTCCTCAGTCCTGGGGCACCTGGTCTGCTGCCTCTGTGGCAAGTGGGCCAGCTATCGGAATATGGGCGACTTATTTGGTCCCTTTTACCCTCAAGATTATGCAGCCACTCTTCCCAAGAATCCACCTCCCAAGAGAGCCACAGAAATGCAGAACAAAGTGAAGGTACGGCACAAAGGTGCTTCCAATGGTTGTTCCAAGACAGACACGGAGGAGGAGGAAGAGGAGGAGGAGGAGGAGGAGGAGGAGGAGGAAGAGCAGCAGCAGCAGCCACCTCCTCCCCTGCAGCCAAAGGAGCAGAAGGAGCAGCGAAGCCTGGCTGCCCACCCCAGGTTTAAGAGGCGACACCGCTCTGAGGACTGCAGCGGCACCCCTCGCTCCCTTTCCCGGGGTCTCCCTTGTAAGAAGGCCACCACAGAGGGCAGTGGTGGCAGCAGCAGCAGTGAAAAGACTCCTTCAGACTCAAAGCCCGCAGGCCCCACATCAGAAAGTGCAGGCCCCGAGCTGGAGCTACACATTCCTGAGCTACCTCTAGACAGTAATGAACTTTGGGTCCATGAGGGCTGTGTTCTCTGGGCCAACGGCATCTACCTGGTCTGTGGCAGGCTCTACGGGCTCCAGGAAGCCTTGGAAATAGCCAGAGAAATGGTGAGTAGGAGAACCCACATGGGTTCTGCTCCTTCAGGCCTTGCCTGGCACCTGCTTTGCTTTGTCTTGTCTCCATTTTCTTTCAAGGGTGTTATTTGACTGATCCTCTGAAGGGAGGATTCCTTAGAGTCTGCAGATCTGCAGACCCAAGGTTTGCTTGGGAGAGATGATAGCTGTTTATCTTTTCAGACAAATTTGTTGTTTTATCCTAGGGGAGTCCAGAGTTCAGGAAGGGTGCTAGCAGGTTTGAGTGAAGTGATGCCCCTTCCTCATCAACATCTTTGCCAAATAGATGAGATGACTGATTGCTGTAGTTTTTCTGAAAGTGAGTGTAAAAAAAGAATCTTTGATTTCCTCTCACCTCTCTCCCTCCCTTAATGATTTTATTTTCTGTGACCTCATTGGCTCAGTGCAGTCTCCCACGATCTCTGGGACTGGCCTGGTCTCTGTCCTGAGCTGATGCCATGGCTCCATCTTCACTAGTGAACATGAGAGCCAGAGTGTCAAGTGGATACCTCCAGTTCTGCCTAGCCAAGACCAGCCTTGGCATCACATCATCCCCTTTCCCCCAGTTGTCACTTGGATATTTGTCCTTGTCACTTAACCCCTGCCCACTGTGCCTCCAGAGCATGGAGCACTGTCCTCTTCCTCTGTACTTCCTGTGCAAGTCACCTTTAACCCAAGGCTCACCTTGGTTTCTTTAGCTCTTGGGGCCCCCCCCATCCCCCCACTCAAATCACCCTCACGTTGTCTGCATGTTGTTTCTCTATTTCAGAAGTGAGCTACTTGAGCAGGCCTTCTGGTTTTGTCTTTGGGTTCCTGGTGCCTGCAGTGCTTGGCACTCAGTTAATGCTTTATAAATGCTTGATTGGTTTTTCAACCCATAGGCCTCTGAGGTTCTGGGTAGGTATGGCTTTTCCTTGGTCAAAGCTATTTCCTCCCTTGGAGTTACTTGTTCCTATATCAATGACTTAAGAGTTCTGGCCTCTCTGAGGACGTTTGTGTAGATGTGTGTGTGTGTGTGTGTTCATTCATACGCGCACACAGGCACACATGACTTTTTGGGTTCAGTATTGTTGAGTATGTCTGTTCAGGGAGGTCCTCAGTGAAGAAATGTCTGCTTCTCTTACCCAAACTCTCATTGCCCTGTCACCTTTTAGATGTGGACTCTCTACCCTTAGCTGGGCCAGTGCTGGCCCATAAGTCCCTGGCTGCCCCAGCTCCCTTCTCCTGGCATGGCCTCTGAGGACCCAGTGAATCCATCCTACCAGGACTTCATTTCTCTAGCTGGGAAGGTCTTCACAAACTGAGCAGACTCAAGTCTGTACTGTGTCTCTATCCTGTGCTTGAAAATTCGCAGCAGCCCTTAGCCTGGTCACTGCAAGTGACATAAATTCTTTCCTATGACTTCTCTGTAGAGGAACAGCTAGATGATGTGTATGTGGGTCAGACTGTGGACCTCCACAGGAAACCTAGCCCTCGCCCTGGCCCGTGGGTTCTCAGTTCCAGGCTTAGGCCTCACCTGGACCTTTCAGCCCAGATCTGTCTCTCTGGCTCTTGCTCTCCTTGTTTCACAAACCTGTGTAGCTGCTGTAAAGCTTTCACAGCACTCACGCCATAACTCTTTTTGCCTGGATGAATATTGCTAGAAGGTAGGAAGGAAAGGCAGCAGTGACCAATGATTTCTCTGTGGGAGAGACTGAGGCACGGTGCAGTCAAGCCTTAATTAAGGTGGGTAGAGTTCGGATGACCATTTCTATTTCTTGACTTCTCCATGTTCTTTCAGTAATCAAGGAAATCTTAGGTTTGACTCAGCCCATTTCATTTATTTGCATGAGAATTGGGGAATATGGTACAAAGAATGATGAGCTTGGGATCAGGAAAGAGTTATGCCTGGCAGTCTGCTCCTAGGGTGAGTGTGGCCCAGGCATATGAGCTTTCTCGCTGTGTTCTCCATCTGCAAAATGAGTATCATGAGGCCTCTCCTGTACCTACTTCCCTGAGTTGTGAGGCACTGCAGATGGGCTCATCAGTCTGACAAGCACTGAAGCCTTTAGGAGTCCAAAGCCCAGTGACCCCTCTGGGGGCCCTGGGAGCCTGCTGTCTCTTCATATCCTGCTATCACTAGATTGAGGACACTCTCACTGGAAGGCTGGTCTTATTTGGGTGTTTCATGAAAAACACTGATGGAAAATAATTGTGTTTTTACAAATCCACTTCACCAGGCCTCTAATCTTTGCAGGTGAGGGGGTGTTTGCAGCCTGCTCAGGTGCTGGGGAATGTATGCGCTGCTCCCTCCCACCTCCAGAGTGCAGGAGTGGTTGAGGGCAGACTGCTGCCTGGTTCACTCTGACACATGTTGGCACTCTTTGGGGTGGGGGCAGTTGGTTTTTTACTTTTAAATTTAAGCACCAAGTCAAAAGAACCCTTCTAAATACTCTTCAGTCAGAAAAAGAATTCCTGCAGGAATCTGGGCATCTGCACAGCAAAGGGTGTGCATGCGCAGCTCACTCTTTTATTCTCCAAAGTGCAGTCCAGCTGCCTGGGCCTTTTGCCCTTGTCTGTGGGGAGCAGGTGCCCCTCATACCTCTGCAGCTCAGTTTCCCCCTCAGCATTCTGCACACAGTAAGAATTCCTTGATGCTGGCTGGGCTCTTGTTCTTGTGTCAGATGAGGGGGCTGGGATGAGTGGCCACAACCTGAGGTCTCTTTCATCTCTGGGCTGTTGAATGAAAACACTCCTTGTCCTTTGCCTGCTGAACCTCACCTTGTTGGAGAGACACCATTTGTCAAGGTCACTTTGAATTACATTTTCTCTTTGAAGGTGTTCGCAGGCACATCTGATGTATTTTCATCTACTTAATGAACTTGTTCTCAATTCTATCATCCAGGAGAGGGCCACATAAATTTCATTAGAGATCCATTTCTGCCCATGTATTTATCAGGTGTTTTGACAAGCATGATATTCAAGCATAAAGCAGTATGGTATCTGTGAGGGGTTGAACCAGCAGGCCCAGAGCCACGGAACAAGGGGCTGTCTTACTGACTGCTTGGGGGAGGCCATCTGTCTTCCAAGGACTCTGAAGAAAAGAGGGCCTCTCCAGGCCTTACCCCCTGTGCCAGAGGGAAGGCAGCAGCATGGTTGGCTTCAGTTAACCCATGATCTAAAGAGGCCGTTTTGAATTCTTTTTCTCTCTGGGCCCTTGCTGGTACAGTCAGATTTGGGGGGCCAAGCGCACTGGGAAGAGGGGGGCAAGCTGTGCAGTGGTGGCCTCTCCTTAGGGAACTTATCCAAAGGCTGCCTTTCTCGTGGAGGTGTATCAGCAAGCACCCTAGCATACCTAGGGCAGCTGCTAGCACAAGTTCTTAGATCTGCTTTTCTAAAAGAAAGCAACTCTCAATGGGTTAACAGTCTTTCTTTAATCAAACAAACGTATCATTTACCTAGTTCAGGGGGAAAAGTCAGCACCCTGAACTCCAGAGAATGCAAACACAAGTTACAAGCAGACCAAGAAACAGATCAGCAGATAGGCTTCCATCTGACCTATTCAAGTTACCAGAGAGGGAAGCATCAACATCTGGGTTTTTCAAAATGGGGCCAAATCACACAACTCTTCTCAAAGTGAGCCCCAAAAGAAACCTCACATCAGGGCGTATATATAGGCTTCTCCTGGGTCGGAGAATGTCACAGCCCTCTTGACCCACTGTCCAATTACAAAGTAACAAGGTGTGGCCATTCCCCAAAAAACAAGCCTCCGACCACAGGCTCCATGTGACCACATTCAGCCTATTAGGGAGCAGAATATACTTTCAAATCAGGGAACATTCTCAGAGCCACTTAAACCTATCAAAGGGTCTAGGGGCAGGGAAAGATCTTCAGATTTTCATTACTAGAGGCCAGAAAAAGAGCCTGAGGAAAGGGATCTTTGTTCAGCCCTTGGCCCAGTTACCTTCATAGCTAAGACAGGGATTTAGCATCTTAATAGTGACTGACAGAGCACTTTTCATCCATTATCTCAGTGCCGAAGTCAGGGATCAGGAATAACCAGGCATAGACTCACTTCAGATCCTGATGAGCTTCATGACTCTGGGCACACTTCTCTGGGCCTGTTTCCTGCTCTGTAAAATGAAGAAAGGGTTAGACTCAGCAGCCCCTCCTACTTCCCTGTCCTTGATCCTGTGAACACAGTGAGAAGGCAGCCTCAATAGAGTCTCCATTTTACAGAGAAGAAAACTGAGGCTCAGAAATCAGTCAGCAAGGATTTCTCAAGGAATTCAGCAAGGATTTCTCAAGGAATTCAACAAGGATTTCTCATGTGATTAGTGTGTCCAGCACTCTGCTCAGTACCAGAGATACAAGGAAAAACAAAAGCCTGCTTTCAGAAAACTTACCTTCTAAGGAGTGAGACACTGTGCAGATTACTGTGCACATACAAGGCATAGTCTGTGTAAGTGAAGGATTGGCTGGGGCAAAGCCCCATCGGTGGAGAGACTGCAGGAGGCCAAATACTGCAAGTGTGAGGGACAGCCAATGGAAAACACAGCATCCCGAGATGGAGGGTCCTGTGTGAGGAGGGGCATGGAGGAAGTCAGTGACACCTGGTCCATTGAAGAGGCTGCGCAGGGGAGCCAAAGGCCAGATGCCTGGACAGCCAAGAAGGGGGTAGGGCTCTAACGACCAAGCTGAGGATTCTTTGTTTAATCCTGGAGATTTATCACCGTGGCAGTCATGTGAAAAGGCAGTGGGGGGGGGGGGGGGGGCTAATGCTCCAGGCATCAGGTGATGAGGGTCCACAGCAGGGGAGAGAAAGAGATGTGTTGGAGAATCTGGGAGGGTAGCAGCCACAAGATTTGGCTACAGATTTCACATGTGGATAAGTGAGAGGAAAGAGTTCATTCAGGTTGGCCCCAAGCCTACCATGGTCATGATGGAGGTTTAGACAGTTGGAAGAGGAAACAGTTGGGAAGGAAATAGAATGAAATCTTATTTTTGAGCCTGGTGAGTTCAAGGTGTCCAATAGATTGTTGGTCCCTTTTGGCCTGTGATTTCCCCTCTGCTACACCTCTTGGATACGCCCCCCCTTTCTCTCCTCTGGCACTGCCCCCACCCTGATGCGGGCTTCCTTACCTCACACCTGAACTATTACTACTGCCTATGGGTCAGTCTGCCTGCCCCAAGTCTCTCCCCACTTCCTGAAGCCCAGGTCTGGCCATGTCACTTTCAGAACCAGATGCAGAATATTTTGTTCCATGTCCCAGGCCCTTCCCCACCTGGCCCTTCCTACCTTTCCAGACTTCTTTCCCCTGCAGCTTGTACTCTCTGATCCAGTGACTCTGTCTGCCTGGATGTCACCATCTCTTGGCTCTAGTCAGTTTTCTTCGGCTATTGCTGTGCCTGGAATATTCCCCTTCCACTTTCTACCTGCTGACCTCCTTGGGTTCCTTTAGGGCTCAACTAAAATCCTAGTCTTTTACTGGAAGCCTTTCCCAACCCCTCTTAATCCCAGTGCTCTCCTCTGATGGTTATTTCCTATTCATCCTGTATCTAGCTTTTGGGCACATGTTTGTTTGTTGTCTCCCTCATTAGACTGTGAGCTCTTTGAGGGCAGGGGCTATCTTTTTTTTTTTATTGACTTGTTTGTTTACTTTTAGGTTACAAGATTCAGTTCCAGAGTCACTTGAGTTTCAGATTTTTCT
>CM053597.1:237986544-237996731 GCA_028646575.1 Pseudocheirus occidentalis | reverse complement strand
AGGGAACAGATTGTGGGAGGGGCCTTACAATGGGATCAATGTTCTGGGCTGGGGGGTAGGGGCAAAAAGGGGAGAAAATCTGTAACTCAAAACCTTGTGGAAATGAATGCTGTAACCAAGAAAATAAATTAAAATTAAAAAACAAAACAACAAAAAAGACTTGGAGAAGGACCTGATGTAGGAAGACTCCATAATTGCTCTCAGTTTACAAATCACTGATCTGTTGAAATCTGAAGCAGTCACTTAAAGGGAGTGGGAGTCAGTGACAGGCTCTGTTACCAAAAAAAAAAAAAACCCCAAACCTTTCTTTGAACAAAGGCCTTTGGGGTGGGATTGTTTAGAATAGAAGTTCATTTTATGTTTCATTCATCTACATTTCTATCCCTACCACTGTGTAAAAGGTATTGTGGCAGACAGGGGCCCCTGCCCCTTCTGAGCTCATGTAAAATTAGAGAAGCAGGGTGTTCATTTGACATCTAACATTGGTGTTTCAGTTGTCTTGTTTCATCTAGCAAACATTCAGTGCCCTTTGTGTTCAGGCTAAGTTTGCAAGACCCTGTCTTTAAGGTGAACTAGAAAGACATAGTACAGACCCAGGTCACAAACTTAGAGCCTGAAACAGGGAAATTATTTAATCATTTTATTTGTACTTTACTATCTAAGTTAATTAAATGCTTTGAGAAACCTGAGATGAGAAGGCTCATTTTCACTTGTAGAATAGTCATAGGGGAGTATTTTTGGGAAAGATTAAACCTGAGTTGGGCATTAAAGAGAGAGGGAATTGAGATTGGGTCAAGAAAAGGCCCTTAAATGGTATTGCAAACATAAGAAGAAAGAGGGATAAAGAGGCATGGCAGCACAGTAAGGTTGAGAAAAGGTCCATTAAGGCAGGTCACTGAAGGACGGCTAGGTGGCAAAGTGAATAGAGCACCAGCCCTGGAGTCAGGAGACCTCAGTTCAAATGCGGCTGACACTTAAGTTCAGACACTTAACACAAAACTAGTTGTGTGACCTTGGACAAGTCACTTAACCCCAATTGCCCTACCTTCTGCCCTCCAAAAAGGCCAGGGAAGAGGGGGAGACAGGTCACTAAGGGCCACAAAGGCCAGTGACTCACCCCACAGTATTCCCCACTGCGTCTCATGGTTATGGTCGGGGAGGCCAGAATCAAAGGACATGCTTTACTTTGACTAGTTCTGGGCATGGTCATAGGAAGGGCTTGATTGGAGAAGCCCTAATCAATCCACTTAAGCAGCTGCCATGATCTGGCCTAGAAGAGGTGGGGGTCAGAACTCAATAAGTTGGTTTTAGGCCTGGAAGGAACCTTAGAAATTATCCATACAGTGGAATGTTGCTCCATAAGGCCCCCAAAGATGCAGAGATTTATCCAAAGTCACAGGGGGAGCAAGCTTGGGGCTGGAACCAAGGCTTGACCTTGGACTCCAAAACTTGTGTTCTTTCCCCTGTTAACATGCAGCTTCCTAATTAGGTTGATTACTTTGGGGTTGGAAAAGAAAGATGATTACAGTTTGTGGAAGAGGTAGCATTTGAGCCAGGCCTTGAAGAGTGAGTAGCAATTAGGCAGATGGAATTGGATGGGTACCTCTTCAATGCTGTATTTGCTTTTTATGCAGGCTTTCTAACACTTGGGTACTTTGTATAAAACAAAGTATACCTGCTATCTCTCCTGTATGTTTCTATTATCTAATGATTTAAGGGCATTTTATTTTATTTATATATTTAATTTTTTCCCCAGTTACATTTAGGTACATTTTAAAAATAATTTAAAACAATCATTTTCAGTATTGTTAAGACTGGTGCCTAATTTGGAATATGTGACTTTGGAGAATCTAGGACAGAGTATTTTCCTGCACTCAATGTCTGTATACCTCCTGCAAAAGGGAAGTCAGAAGTACCCAAAAAGTAGGGGCTGCTCATTCCCCAAGCTTCCCTCGGGTGCTGTGGGCATGGGCATGAGTTACTGTTCACTGAAGGGCCAAGCACTGAGGCTGTCATTAGACCCTAATCGGGTAAACTGTGGAAGTATGGAAGAGGACCACTCAACAGAGCACATTCTAAGGCAAGAAGGTAATTCTGAGTCAGTCACAGAAGTTTTCTGTTGTGGGTTTGCCTGAGAATCATGTCGTGGAAAGGCTTGTATGTTACCTGGTACTTAACTATCATCTAACACAGGAAGACCCAGGAGCAGAAGCAGCCTGAGTGACATCATGGCACAGTCACAGTCATGATCACAAATGTAGTCATGTTGTAAAAGCTTTCATTTAAACAGCACTTTTGTTAGTAATGAGAAGCCTGGACTTGGGGTCAAGAAATGTGGAGAATGATACTAAGTCCTTGGTGACCATTTCCCACAGTCTTGTACTACCTTGGTTTCATTGAGTACAAGGTGGTGCTGTAGTAACCTGGCATGACTTGGAAGTGATCACCTGGTCCAGGCCCCCAGACAGAAGAGACTTGCCTGGAGGAGTTGGCTCTTCGTGGAAGAGTTGCTGTCAAGGAGATATCAGTAACTTGATGGATGGTCCTTATTTTGGCATGAGACCCTTCCTGACCCTCTCAACATGACTGACAGAAAGAGAACGTCACCTTGAACTTTGGGAGCAGGACCCGAGCAGATGTGTTGGGCGCAAGTTCCCTCACCTTTTTGACTGGAACTTGGTGGCAGTGAGTGTAAATGTTGATTTGGTTCTGCTCCCTTTCTCTTAAATTTCCACACATTTATTTGAATTCTTATTCACTATCCTCTTTAATGAAGAAATATTAAATCTTTGTATCATAAATTGTCTAGCCTCCCTGCATGATTGGGCAGGTGTATGGCTGGTTCATAACCTGTTGTTTTCACAAAGCATGCAGCTGTAAACTCTCTGGTAGTTTGGGGTCTTTTCTTGCAGTCAGTCTCCCTGGAATGTGGAGCCCCAGGAATGGGGTCTTTAGCTCAAAGGATATGAAGAATTTAGTCATTCTTCTGTATGATTCCAAATTGATTCACAGAATGGTTGAACAAATTCACATTGGTATTAGTAGGGAATTTAGTGTTCTGTCTTCCCTGCAGCACCTTTAGAAATGTTTTCTTCTCTTTTAGCATCTTTGCTAGTTTGGTGAGAGTGAGTCTCAGGATTCTTTTAATTTCCATTTATCTGATTAGTGATCCTAAACATTGTTCACACAGGTTTTTTGTAGCTTGTTTTTTTCTTTTTAAAGAGAAATATCCTTTGACCATTTGCCTATTGGGGATCAGCTCTTGATTCATAATATCAATCGACACTGTATAACATTTGATATCTTTAAATTTTATATAATAAATCAGTTTTGTCTTCTATAAGCTGCCTTGCCTTTTCTGGTTAGGAATTTCCCTCATTATGAAAGCTGTAACCTTCAGTTCTAATTAATTTTGGTTTTATACCTTTTTACTTAATATACTTAATTCATTTGGAAATTATAGTATATGGTGCAAGAGGTTTGTCTAAGCTATTTTTTTTTTTTTACCAAAATGCTTTCTAGTTTTCCTAGTATTTCATATTGAATGAATAGTCCCTTTCTCTAGTCATTTTTATGTTTGGGAGTTTATTTAATACTATCCTGTTTGTATTTATTTCTAGATCTTTCTTGTCTGATCTAGTTAGCTGATTTTTTCAAAAACCTGGTACCATAAATTGTGATCATTACTGATTTATGGTATAGTTTCAGCTCTGGTAGCATCACCCTTCTTCCTCCTCTGCTCTCCCACTCCTGCCTCCCAGCTTTTCTCCTTCACAACCCTTTCATTTCTCTAAATCAGTTTTACTGTTTTGTTTGATATTACAGGGGTATAAAAATAATCTGTAGACTATTTGGGGAAGTATTCTCATGTTTACTGTGCTGACCTGGCCCAAGCACGAACTAGAATAGCTCTTCAATAGTTTAGGTATTTTATATCTGTAAACACTGTTTTATACTTGTATTTGTGTAAGTATTGTGTGTGTGTTGGTGGGTTAATTCTCAGATAGTTATGGCATTTTTGTTGTGATCCTGCAGGTAATTTTTCTCCCCAGCTCTTTCTCCTGGGTTTTGTTAGTATTATACAGAAAGGATACTGGGTTTTAGATTTATTTACTAACTTGCTACTTTACAGAAGCTGTTAATTATCTTGATAAAATTATCATTGATTCTCTGGGGCTCTCTAAGTAAACCATTGTATTATCTGCAAATAGATAATTTTGCCTATTTGCCTGTGCTTATTCTCTCTGTTTCTTATTCTAATGGCAGCATTAGAGCTGGCACTTATGACACTGTGGGAACTAATAGCCAAGCAAACACGCATCCTTGCTTTACCTGTGTTCTTACTGGGAAGGCTTCCACTGTCTGTTATAGAGAATGTTTTCTCTTGTTTTTAGATGGAGAGGTTAGGAGCCTCACCTGAAGACACACCTACTTGAAGACAGGTGTTAAAAGATGAGATTTGAACCCAAATATTTCTGATTTCTTTCCTACTCCCTGCTTATGAAATCCTTATCCGTAAACCGCCACTTCTACTCTCTCCAATGGTGTAAGCTACAGTCCACCCATAGCTCTTGTCTTTGATCCTTCTCCAAAAGATAAAGAGACCTGATGTTACAGAAGTTACCATTTATTTGTGTTTCTGGTGAAAGCCGAGTTAATGTTTTCAGACTGTCTAAAAACCACCTGTTTGATTCTCAGCACTGTCTATACCCTCTTCTACCACCATGCCACTATCACTGCAGCAGCCCATGGGGACCCCACAGGAGAGAGGAATATTTTGACTCAGGTTGCCCAGTGCAGCCAGCAGGCAGCCCTGTCCAGCATGCTGCCTGGATTGGCAGGATACTGCCTCTGAACTGGGGAAGAATTGTGGACAAGAACCATACAGGTGGAAAGGTATCCATATCAGAGGTGTTCAGGCCAGACTTCCCGTTCCCAAGTGCCAGTGCTGCCCCAACCAGATGAAAGCGTCATCTGGACCACTCTTTAGCAGAAGGTTCACTCAGGCTGAGAAGAGACCTTCAAAATCACGAAGTTTCATCTCATAGAAAAGGGCAGACAACTTATCTAAAAGACAAGTTTTATATTTCAGGACTTCCAGATGAGCAACACCAGAGCATTTTTTGGCTACCTGAAATCTATGGCCAGATTTGATGTCCCAGGGCCCCAGAGCTGCTCTTGACATTGCTCCCCATTTGGAGATGTTTCCTTGCTTGTGTGCATGCCACAATAACTTGCCCCAGTGGAGCCTTTCTAATAATGTTTGTGTGTGTCTCCAGAGGCCCTTGCTGGGGCTCCTACAGCAGCTTCTATTTGGCAAAAATGGAAGAACAAGCAGGCAATTAGATTCTTAAGGAATTTGCTTAAAGAAACAATGAAAAGAATTGCTACCTGACCTTTAGCAAAATTGAGGGGGAATTAAATCAGTGTAGCACATGAGTGGGGAAGGCTTAGTCTAGGCAGCTTTTGTACCAGACCCTCTCCTATGATTTTCTTTGTTTTTCCCTTTAAAAAAATACATTTTTTATTCAGAGATTAATTTTTAGAAATCATCTACTAAATAAACTTCTAAGATTGTTTGTGTGAGCCCTCTCTTCCTGACACAGACCATAACTCTGCCAGTTGCTGCGCTTTTAAAACCTTTCCTGATAGCCAGCTTCAGAGAGGAACTGCTCCATATACTTTCCCCTCGCCAGTCCTGTCTTGTGTCAACAGGTGGGCTTCCATCCCTGGGCTCATGCTCACAACCGTCGCAACACAAAGGTCACCTGCACATCATGATGAGGAATTGGCATGGAAGAGAGGTCAGCTATAGAATGTTTCAATTTTTTTTTTCCTTTTTGGAGGGGGGAAGGCAGGGTGAAGTGACTTGCCCAAGGTCACATAGTAGGTGTTAAGTGTCTGAGACCTGATCTGAACTCAAGTCCTCCTATCTCCAGGGCTGGTGCTCTATTCACTGCACCACCTAGCCACCCTGAATGTTTCAGTTTTAAAAACTAAACTTGAAACTTTGTCAGAAATTGGGGTGATCAAGTCATTTTCCTAGGCAGTTTGGGGCAATACAAGGAGCTCTGGGATTTGGAGCACCTGGGTTAGAATCCCATCATCACTACTTATCAACTGCTTGTGTGACTTTGGGCAGTCCTCCAGCCTCACTTTCCTCATCTGTCAAATGAATGACCTCCAAGGTCCTTTTTAGCTCTTACATCTATGAACTTGCAAGATTAATTTCATTTGGATATTTTAATTCAACCTAAATAACTAGGAGATTTTCTTGGCTCCCCTAGAAGGCTACACACCATCAGGAGAAATGTATTTTCATTTCAGAGTAGAGTTGTATTTTATTTTCACATTTAACTTTTGCAAATGAAACTTATAGGCATTTAGCAGAGGTAGAGGGAAAGAGCAGGTGAGAAGGGTGGCTAGTAGCCATGTGACCTTGGGCAAGTCACTTAACCCCAATTGCTCTGCCTTCCCCCCTCCAAAAAAAATTTAAAAAGAGCAGGTGAAAGAGAAAACACATTTGGAGAGCCCAGCATTTGGCCCTTCAAGCCAGTGATAAGAAGATCTGTTTTGTCTACTTCCATTACTGAGTATAGATACAGTGTGTAATAAAATGAGCCAAAAATAATGTAGTAGTCTCTCATAACCTGTTTGTGAAACATTTTAAAATTTAATTTTCAAATTTTTTCACTCTCCCCATCCACTGAGAAGATAAGAAATATGCCCATCATTCATATGAAGTCATGTAAAGCATTTTTCCATTAGTTATGTTGCAAGAAGTAGTAGTAGTGAAAAAAATATCCTACAGTCTGCACTGAGTCCATGAGTTCTCTGTCTGGAAGTTGATAACATGTTTCATCATGGTTTGTTTGGGATTGTGGTGTTGCATTGGTCCTAGTAGCTAAGTCATTCACAGTTAATCTTTGTTACAATGTTGCTTTTACTGTGTACAGTGTTTCTTCTGGTTCTCATTTCACTTTGCATCAGCTTATAGAAGTCTTTCAGGCTTTTCTGAAACCATCCCCTTCTTCATTTGTGAAGCTTTATTAAAGAGATTGTGTAAATCAAGTACTCCAATACTAAATAATTAAAAGTCATAATCTTTCTTCATTAGTGAGAGCTTTAATATATCTCAGATTGACTCATATCAAAGTCCTTTGACTTCAAAAACTGTTGTTTAATTTTTTTTCTAATATGATCTTTAAGTTATTGACTTTTTCCACCCTCATGGAAAATGAACATTGCAAATATTTGCAATTCTTGATAACAGTTGACAACTTGCCCTTCTGAATTGTCTCATCCTAGACTTCTAAGCATCTAATTTCCCTGTTTCTTTACCACTTCCCATGTGCTGCTTGTTGAAATCTTTTTCAGACCACACTCACATGTCTCCTCCTGAAGTCTTCTCAGTTCTTCCTCCTCCCTGAGTCAGAAGCAGTTCTCCTTCCTTAGATCTTTCATATGCTCCTGTACTTTTCTTGGAGCCCTTATGGTTAGCCTTTGTCTTATGGCTCTTTGGATAAATAGACTTGGGGTGAGAGAGCACTTTAAAAAGCTTAACTGATTGTCAGGTTGAATAAATTTGTTCCCATTTCTCCCCCGTTATAGATTCTTAGAGAACAGGGACCTCAGAATCATCACTTATTTATCTTGGATTTTCCACCAGAGCATTTAGCCCACGTTCACATCTGTAGTACTTTAAGGCTGATTTTTCATAACAGTTCTGTGAGGGTGGTAGAATTAGTAATAAGTATGATCTCCATTCTAAAAATGGAAGTTGAGGCAGCTAGGTGGAGCAGTGAATAGAGCGCTGGCCCTGGAGTCAGGTTGACCCGAGTTCAAATCTAGCCTCAGACACTTAACACTTACTAGCCATGTGACATTGGGCATATCACTTAACCCCCAGTTGTTCTCCAAAAAGCAAAATAAAGATGAGAAAGCATTGGCTCAGAGAGATGGTGATTTACACATAACCCTATACTACTCAGTATTTGAGGTAGGATTTGAACCTTGCTCTCTTGATTCCCCAAGTCCAGCACTCTTCACTGCATTAGGCTGCCTCTCAAGCTGAGGAGTATTTTGTGTGTCTAAAATTGTTTGTTAAATGGAGTAGAGAAGATGAGTCGAAAATTGGAAGCCCCTCAGCATTCTATGTAGTTGGGAGGAACCTTAGAGATCATGGGAGACAGATGCGTGTGCCAGGATATGCTATTTCCTGGCCCACCCCCACGGTTGTCCTGTGCCTGCCTGGCTGTATTTGTTCTCTGGCACCTGGACTCAAGGGCTCCTCACCAGTAACTCTGCTATATGGTCACCACCTCTACAGCAACATGTATACCTGTTGTCAGGCAGCTCTAATGCCCATCTCCTCTGTGGCATCGATACAAAAAAGAGCCCTAGGGAATCTTCACTAAAATTGGCAAAGATCTAAATAATGCCTCCAGAAAGAAGAGTTGTTCACTGAATATCTTAAAACAGATTTGTAGTGTGATAGCACATTTGGAGGCGGAGGATTTGGGTTCAAATTCTTCTTTCCCCTCCCTTTCCCTCCCCTTCCCCTTCCTCCCAGGCTCAGCTAATTACTATATGTGACCTGAGAAGTCATTTAAGCAGTTTCTTTAGGTCTCTATTTAAAGGATGAACTTGGATTAAGTGAAAAGATTTAGGGTCCTTTCCTCAGTTCTCTTAGATGGATGAATGAAATAAGCATTTATTAAACACCTTCTGTGTGCTAAGTGCTATATAAACATCCCTGTTTTATCCTCACAGTAACCTCAGGAGGCAGATGCTAGTAGTGTTATTATCCCTATTTTACAGATGAGAAAACGAAGGCAAAGGTGAAGTGACTTACCCAGAGTCACAGAGTTAAATGTCTGAGACCTAATTTGAGTTTGCGTCTTCATGATTCTGGGCCCAGTGTTCTATCAGCTGCACCACTTAGCAGCTTCCCTGTGCTACCTAATGAATTTTTAAAATTATCTTTAATCCCAGAGATGGACAAGGCCTCAGAGGTCATCCAGTCCAGAACATAACTGAATGGGAAGGCTGGAAGCCTTGCAGTAAGGTGGGCCCTGCTGAGATCCTGTCGTCTTGGGCCTTTGGAACTACTCTCATTGCTAGAAAGCCTGTCTTTGTGTAAAGTACCCCTTCCATCTGCAAAAGTCCCTTAGGTGTCTCTGCCCTCTGTCTTTGGATCAGGGCTCCTCACGAGAGTGGAGCTGTTCATGCTCCAGAATGAAGCAGCAGCTTGGTGGGAAAGGCCCCAGCAGCAGAGACAGAAAGCCTCTGCACCAACTCTCTTCTGTCTCCTGGCCCAGTGACTTTTGCCATGTCACGCAGCCTCCTGTACCTCATCTGTAAAACAGAAATAATGATAGTGTTTGGCTACAGTTGAGCCAGCCAGGAGGGCTGCAGTTGTGACCTGAATGCCTCTTTATCAGGGTTTCTAGAGGCAGGCAGGCTGAGGCTCCTTCTAACTCCCAGACTCTAAGCTGCATAGGTATCAGTTGTCATTCTCATACCTTGATAGTGGCTCCTAAAAACCAGAGGCCAGCAGCTCAGGGGGGAGTTCAGGCTTTAGCACTAGAAGGGACCTTGGAGAACCAGAGGATTCAGACTTGTTTGCTAAATGCCTCTTACATCCGACAGACGCCCAAGGCACAAAAAAGAGCAATGATGCCATTGTTGCCTCACAGCCAGACACTTTGAATTGAATTGCGGTGTTGTTCCCAAACCAGTGTCAGGAATGGAGAGTGCCCAGGGGTAGGAGTTGGCAGACAGCTTAGCTCATTTGTTCAGGGTACCAGCTCTGAAAAAACTGTCTGAGTTGTTAGGGGCAGGTCTGAATTCTACTGCCCGGAGCTTAAAGGAAGAAACAAATCCCTCACCTTCCTGCTCCATATGCCTGAGCATCAACATAATCAACAGCTTTAAGGCAGTGTCACCAAGCCCAGCAACTGTGAGTCAGAAAGAAGCTTTCACCCAGTGGAGAAGGTCACGCGGTGATGACTTGGTCACGTACATGTATGATGCAAGACTGTCTTGTGTTGGCATTCTCCTACCACAGGATGCTTGCACTGGTGTTCCTTGTCCAGCAGAAAATCTGCTAGGCACAAATCATGTTTCTTAACATAAGGAAAAGTTTCTGGGGTTAATCTTTTCAGGAGACTCAGCAAAAAAGCATT
>CM053597.1:237957436-237986444 GCA_028646575.1 Pseudocheirus occidentalis | reverse complement strand
CCCCCCCCCCCCCCCCCCCCCCCCCCCCCCCCCCCGCTCAGCTCACGAAGAGTTAGCCCACATAATTAAAGGTTTTTCCTTCTCATCTTAACCTGAGAGTATAAGAAAGCAAACCTTCCCATCATAAATGAAAAGGAGAAAACAGACATGTTCAAAAAAGACATTTGGAAATTTTAAAAGATTTGTCAGTTTGGCACTGTTGGAAAAAGTGCTCAGGGAGACCTGGACCTCCTACCAGGGCTGTTGTGCTAGGCAGATGAGACCATCTTTGTGAGGCACTTAGCCCAATGCCCAATACATTGTAGGTGCTCTTCCCCTCCCCCTATCTCAGTGACTTCTTACAGATTGCTTTCCTTCCCTGTGCCTCCATTTTCTCATCTGGATTGGATCATTGACATGCCCTCCCAGCTTTACAGCCTATAATCTGATTTTTTTTTTTCTTCATGAACAAGGGGTAGAGAGCAGATTATTCTCCTGCTATGTGGTGCCTGTTGGTCTGATTCTGAGGCTCAGATTCTTGGCCTTTTTGTGTGTCATGGCTTCCCTGGGCTGACTGGATCCCCTCAAGAATAGTGTTGGTAATGAAAGTTAGCAGCAATAAAGATAGGTGTTTCCCCACCCATGTTCAGGGACCCCCTACAGTCCACCCACAGACCCCAGGTTAAGAGGTGCTGTTCTATAACAGTACTGGGAATGTAAGCAGAAACCACTAAGCAGCCCTGCTTCACAACTGTGGGGCTTGTCCTTCCTCAGGTTGGGGAAGATCTCATAGACCACCCCCTTCCAAAGGACTGGAAGAACAGATTTGCAGCCAGCTGTGAATGGCTGGTGTTTTCTGTGATGGTTCTGAGGGCCCTTGCATGTTTTTCCTTTGAGATGGAGGGTGCCCATGGTGTTCACCCAAGTAGAAAAAGCCCAGGATCCCTGATTCCAAGTCCAGTCATTTTTCCAGCTCTCCTGTTAGCAAGAAGACCAATTATAGAGATTTTATGATTTCTTTATCAAACCTTAACATGTACCCCCCAAAGATATCTATTCCCCATGATGTTTGCTGTGAGTGTTCTCCTCCCCCCAACCGAAGGAGGTGATTTCTTTTTTTTTTTTTTTTTTGGGAGGGCAGTTGGGGTTAAGTGACTTGCCCAAGGTCACACGGCTAGTTTTTTTGTGTTAAGTGTCTGAGGCCCGATTTGAACTCAGGTAGTCCTGACTCCAGGGCCGGTGCTCTATTCGCTGCGCCACCTAGCCGCCCCAGGAGGTGATTTCTAATACTTGAATTCCCCTGACCATCCCCCACATGGAGGAAATGCATTCCAATGTGCCAGGTATCAGGAGTCTCAAGATAACTCATAAACATTTGTAGGCTTCAGCTGGCACACACAGGGGCTTGCACCCACACATAACGTACTTTGAATCAGAGAAAGTTTTCATCAGGACTGTCTTGTGCCAGCCTGGCAGACTGACCTTTCCTAATAATGGAGGCAGCTTCTATCAGAGGCCAAATGCAGAGAGAATGCATGGTGTGGGGGGATGTCTGTGTGGTTGGAGGTACTTTGTCTTTTCAAAAAATGAATTATTGATATCTCTCATTCCCTCCTAGAAAGTGTTGCTGTGTGTGGCAACATGCATTTATTAAGTACTTCCTGAATGCCAGGCCCAGAGGTAAGCTCTGGAGACACAAAGAAAAAATCAAAACAGGGCCCTCTCTTAAGGAAATTAGACTCCCCTGGGGGACATAACATGACAGCCATTTTCCAGTCCATACCTCTCCATGTGCCAGAGGCAGGCCCTGACAATTTGGGCATCACAGCTGCGTGGCATTCAGTGCCAGTTTGGTTCTTTCCATTTCATTGTAGCTATGGTGGCTACTCTGGTAATTTCCAGCCTCTGATTAATTCCTTTTTCCTAAAAGGCTCTCCACAGCTGCAGGCACTCATTGGGAGGGAACTTCTTTACCCCTCTCCTTCATCCCTGCCCCTCTTTTGGAGAAGGGCACCTCATCAAATACAGTGACTGTTTCTCAGACCTCAGAGACTAGAGCATTTAGAAACCCTCCGTCCATGGCAGCACTCCAGCACTAGGGTCAGCTCACCCTTTGTTCTTTTGGGAAGTCTCTGGTGTTCATAGACTCACACTGACCCAGAACAAAGCAGCAGGCAGGGTTTTAGGGAGCAGAACACATGGGTATTCTGGCCACCTTGTTCAAGGCCAGATTGTGGTAGCAGCTTCCTGGAAACCCAGGAGCCATGAGATCCTAGAGGGGCTGGGGAGTGGTGTGGGCCTTGGAACAAATTCCTTGTTAGGGTCACAAGGCCTCTTGTAGCATTTTACAGTATCTGGGTGAAGTGAACAGACCTGGATTTAGGGGTGTGACCAAACATTAGTCAAGCATTAAGTGCCTGCTGTATACCTAAGACTGACTGGGTACTGGCAGTACAAAACTGTGTGTAAAGAAAGTGTCTCGGAGACAGGAACCCCCCCGTGAGAGAATTGGCTGAACCAAATGACAGACCAAATACAGACGGTCACCATGAGCCAGCTGCCAGCGTTTGACAAGCCTAAAGTAGAGCTTCATGTCCATCTGGATGGAGCTATCATACCTGAGACCATCTTGTACCATGCCGAGAGGAGAGGAATCCCACTTCCTGCCAATACAGTGGAGGAACTCCAGAACATCATTGGCATGGACGAGCCCCTAAGCCTCCCTGAGTTCTTGGCCAAATTTGACTACTACATGCCAGCCATTGCGGGTGACCAGAAGGCTGTCAAACAAGTGGCCTATGAGTTTGTGGAGATGAAAGCCAAGGAAGGTGTGGTGTATATGGAAGTGAGGTATGGCCCCCACCTGGTGGCCAACTCCAAGGTGGACCCCGTTCCCTGGAATCAGGCTGAAGGAAACCTCAGCCCTGATTAAGTTATGTTTCTTGTCAGTCAGGGCCTGCAGGAGAGCGAGAGAGACTTTAACATCAAAGTCAGGTCTATTCTATGCTGCATGTGCCACATGCCAAACTGGTCCCCTGAGGAGGTGGAACTCTGTAAGAAATATTGCCAGCAGACAATGGTGGCCATCAACCTGGCTGGAGATGAGACCATTGAGAACAGTAGCCTCTTGCCTGGGCACATACAAGCCTATGAGGAGGCTGTGAACAGTGGCATTCATTGGACAGTTCATGCCGGAGAAGTGGGATCTGCTGAGGTTGAACAGCAGGTAATGGATGTTCTCTATACTGAGAGGATAGGCCACGGCTACCACACCATGGAAAATGCTACCCTGTATGAGAAGCTATTGGAGGAGAACATGCACTCTGAGGTGTGCCCCTGGTCGAGCTGTCTCACTGGAGCCTGGAAGTCGGACACCCCACACGCGGTCATACGGTTTAAGGATGATAAGGCTAACTATTCACTCAACACAGATGACCCCCTCATCTTCAAGTCTACCATTGACACAGATGACCAAATGGTAAAAACACAAATGGGCTTTACTGAGGATGAGTTTATAAGACTGAATATCAATGCAGCCCCAAGTCCAGCCTCCTTCCAGATAATGAGAAAAAGGAGCTCCTTGACCAGCTGTACACGGCCTGTCAGATAGCACAGCCAGTCTCTAATGTGTAGGAGTGATGATGCCTCCAAATGACAGAGCAAGAGAGAAAAACTACTGAGCCTACGATGCCTCAGTGGTCACCATGCCATAACTCAGGAACCGGATTCAAGCTTCCTTCCCAGTATGGTGGAGGTGCCAGAATCTGGTCTGTTTTCTTTCATGGGCCAATACTGATTAGCAAATCAACTCTTTTCCCACTGTACATATAGCCAGCTTGCATTAATATACCTTGATGCAGAAACATTTGTCTTGTATGGTCTGCTCACCACCCATGAGACTCAGGGCTTTTGCTTATCCATCATTTAAAAATAACTTTGCTGAGATGACCAACTGCTAGGGGCCAAATCTGAGGCGCCCCTGAAGAAGTGATCTGACGGGTGTGGAGGGAGATGGTGGTGCTCAATCAATAAACTAACCAATCCAAAAAGAAGAAAAAGTGTTTCCGTGTGGGTGTGTATAATCTGTACTGAGTAAGGCTAGTGCCAGGCCACCTGGAGGTGACTTGGTGGCATCACCACTAAGTGCTGAAGGAATCAGGAGGAGGCTTTGTGTCAGGAGGCTCTGGAGCTCAGCCTCAAAGGTAGCTCAGGATTCTAGAGGTGGAAAGGAGGGGGGAGGGCATGCCTGGCATAGGGAAATAGCCTGTGCCAAGGCCTGGAGAAAAGACATGAAAGGATATCGTGAGGGGAGGCAGCTTGAAGCATGCTAGGAAAGATCACCTGGGGCAGAGGGTGGAGGCCAGACAGGAGGACTTGTCTTTGGGCCTGCAGGTATTTGAGACCTGCTGTCTACTTCTTCCTGGTAGAAGGCTGTGCTCCTAAGCCACCACTGAGAAAGATCACTGAGCAATTGGGTTTAACCAAGATGAATTAAAGACAAGGCAGAAGGATGACAACACTGACTTAGGTAGCTGCTACCCAATGCCAGGCACTGTACAAAATATTACTTTGACAAAATTAATATCAATAATAAAATATTGAATTATTAATTAAACTCTTACTTCATTGGATCTTTACAGTAATGTGAGAGGGAGGTGCTGTTATTACTCCCATTTTAGAACCGAAGGCAGGCAAGTTAAGTGACTTGCCCATAGTCACATAGCTAGTGGATGTCAAGGCTGGATTTCAAGCCACGTCTTCCTGACTCTGGGCCTGCTGTACAACTCAACTGCCCAGACAGTCACACACAGGGCCACTGCTGTAGTCCAAGAGAGAGGTAAGCAGAGTCTGAACTAGGACAAGGCCTTGTTCAGAAAGAAGAGGAGCAATTCCAGAGAGGCTGTGGAAGGAGATTGGGCCAGGACTGCAGGGCCCTATCTGCCACTGACAGTCTAGGAGGGGTTAGCAGTCCGCAAGAAGGAACACTTCCAATATGTGGCAGAATGAGCCAGAAGCGTTTCCTCATCTGTCAGACAAGAGGCTTGAATTGTCATAGAATCTCAAGAGTTGGGATGCACCTTGTTGGAGGCCTACTTCTGAATTTGTTCAGTCATGTCTAACTCTTTTGAAGTCCATATGGGGGTTTTCTTGCAGAGATCCTAGAGGGCTTTGCCATTTCCTTCTAAAGTTAATTTTACAGATGAGGAAACCGAGGCAGACAGGGTGAAGTGACTTGCCCACGGTCAGAGAGCTAGAAAGTGTTGGAGGTCAGACTTGACCTCAGAAAGATGAATCTTCCTTTCTCTAGATCAGTGCTTCTCCAACTTCCTAATGCCATGACCCTTTAATACAGCTCCTCATGTTGTGGTGACCCCCCCCAACCATAAAATTATTTTCATTTCTACTTCATAAGTATAATTTTGCTACTGTTATGAATCTGTCTGATACACAGGATATATTTTCATTGTTACAAATTGACCATAACCCACAGGTTGAGAACCGCTGCTCTGGATCCTGCATTCTGTTCACTTTACCCCCCAGCTGCACACATATGTGCGTGCTCTCTCCCCCCTCTATTCCCCTCTCCCTCTCTCCACACACACACACACACATATAAGGCACACACATGAGTAGTCATTCAGTTCATTCAAAGAACTCCAGCGATCAATGATTAAGTGTCTATATTTATTAAGTATTTCCTGTGGTGCTTGGGCCACAAATACAGATGTGAACATCTGCTTTTTCGAGAAGGGAGATTTGCCCATACAAATAGAGATCTATACAGAGTGCTTCTTTGAACAGTCACATACAAGCCAAGATGTGGGTGGTTTTGCTTGGGTTTCCCTGATGGCTGGAACCCAGTTTCAGGCTTTATTCTTTTTTGCCCCATAGAAGTGACTCTGTGAGCCCAGGCAGCTTTTGGAGCTGCCCACTGAACTGGCTGACAAGGCTTAGAGCTTGGGACCTTCAGGGGGTGAGCACGGGCAGGCTCTGCACCTGGCTCCTCACTTTGATCCCTCTGTGTCCCCAAGGAGAGCTCTCTTCAAATCTGTTAGCACCCCACTGACAGCCAGTGCTGAGCATCTCAGGGAAGTGGCCTTGCTGCCCAGAAGGGAGCCAGTGTCTCTTTGCCCAAATCCCCTGTGAGCAGCCTGGGGCCTGGAATCTCAAGGGCAGAAGTATCCCCTGGCTCTAAGGATGACAGATGGAAAGGAACACTCCATTGGCGTTTTAGATGCGTTTCATTTGGCCATCACAGTCATTTCTAGGTGACCTCCCCAGAGCCATGCCAAACACTGCAGGTCGGTGGCTTCTGCGCCAGCCTCTTCCTGGCTTCCTTGGGGCATTCAGCTTCATCCTGGTGTTCTGTAAGTTTTCCCGTAGCGTATTTCTGGATTGTCTGAGCAGACCCCAGGCCAATGAGAGTATGCACAGATACTCTCATTGGAGCCACCTGCCTACTCCACTTTCTTTGCCCTGCATCACTTCATGTTCATTTTCCCAGGGTCCTCTGACTTTCTCGCATGTATCCTTCCATGGAAAGGGCTTCTTGTTCTAGTCTTCTTTGTCTCAGAAGGACAGTTTACTGATTCTTAGCATATCCCATCTTGGCATCCTTTCAGGCTGGGGCCAGTCTAAAGATGGCTCAACTCATCCAAACCCTGACAGGTGGCAGCAGCCAGGTAATCACAACTTTGAAATCAGGCCTCCCTCCTGGTGGACTCCATGGGGGACAAGGCATCACTTCTTCCTGAGGCCAAGTCTAACACTGCCCAGTACAAACCAGCCAGGATAGTCTATGTGACCTCATTTGGTCCTCATAACAGCCCATTTTAAAACTGAGGCCAAATTAAAACTCAGGTCTTCCTGACTTCTGGTTCCATACTGTCCATTACCTTCCTAATACCTGAGACTCAAGGTCTCTTCCCAGGCCTGAGGGAATGAACGAAACAAGATAGAAAAGAGACGAGACGCCGAGTCTTTGTCAGTGTTAGGCCTGATTCCAAAGCCATGATACCTCAGACTGCTGTCACCCATTTTCAGACTGACCCTGGCCCTGTGGGGACGTGAAGGTGGGATGGGGGACTCTGTCTGCTAAGAGGTGGGCATGCTTTTCTAGAACCTGGAGGACTGGAAGAAGAGGGAGAAGGAAGGGTACAGGGGGAGACATGGGGAGCATTCATGGGACTTCAGGGTATCAGGGTTCAGTGCCTTTGTTCTACTGGTAAGGAAACTGAGGCCCAGTGAGGCTTTGTCCAAAAAAAAAAAAAAAAAAGGCCAAACAAGCCCCTAGGCATGACCACATTTTGAATTGCTGCCCTTTCTGTCCAGAACCACAGGGGCAGGGCCACCCTGCTTGTAGCCACATATCGTGAGAGAAAACTTGAGCCTCTATAACTCGTGCGGAGGGGGTCACTTTCTCTACAACTGTTTCCAGTAAAATGCCTTGTATTCTATATGTCTGTGAAGAGCTTGGGGAAGTGGAGGTTGGCATTAATTGGGGGGGTCTTTCTTTTTTAACTTTCCCAACATCCTGTGACCCAGAGATCCTGACTCCACAAATCACATCCTTATAGATGGAGTGGCAGAAGAGAAGTGAACCTGTGAGTGCTCCCTGGCAGCGTCCTTGAGACCAGCCTCCCTTTGGTCCCCACCCCATTTGGATGGGCAAGGCCTGAGGCATCCTCATCTCTCCTCCATGGGCTTTGTTGCTCACTGTTACCACTTAGGGATTTGGGACTCACTGTTGGCTAAAACAAGGGGTGACCAGTCCTCACAGGTTCCAGCTTATAGCCCAGCTTCTTGTCCAAAGATAATGCCCATGCCATCTGACCACACCATCTCATGGCTGGTACATACTCCAAAGAGACCTGAGACAAGAGGAAGTCCCGCAGACATCCAGGCCCCACAGCAGCACTTACTGTGGTAGCAAAGATCTGGGGATAAAGGGGGGCCTGGAGAGGGCTCTGGTGTGCCTTCAAAAACTATGAACTCAGAGAAATGTGGGGAAAACACAAAGTGAGTAAATCAGGCACAGCCGACCTGATGGCAGCCACGGTTTCAGTGGGAAGAAGCAATGACTGAAGCTGAAGGCACCGGGTTAGAATGACCGAACTTGTCCTGGAAGAAAAGCAGAGAGAAGGGAGCTCCTTCTCTTCTCACAAATGTGGGGGCCTGTGGATGTGGAGCCCTGCATATCCAGCTGCCCTCTGTTGGTCAGTGTTTTGGTGGTGGTGGTGATAGTGGTTTGCCTTTTCCCCTCTGTTATTATGAGGGATGCTTGGGGGCAGTAGGGGAGAGGCATGTTCAGAAATAGAAGTAACAAGCTTTCCTCGCCGCATGGCCCTGTTTGGCCAGCTCTTCTTCGATGTGGGTTCAGAGCTCCTGACTGCTAGGCGCTCCAGGCCAGCTGCTACCATCTGCTGGCAGAACACTGTCAAAAGAGGGCAACTGAGGGCAGGAGCTTCTCGTGGCTGTCCCAGCCCTCACTCAATGAGTGAGTCATTTTTCTGTGGTTCAGAGATGACAAAGTAAGAGGAGCTCAGCTGCTGGCTGGCTTCTTGCCCTGGGGACATTTGGAGGCCTGCTAACGCCTCTTAGCTGCCAGCAGTCATAACCTGCTGCTGGCTTCTCCCAACCCCCATGATGGCATTCTCTGCTGGGATTTGAAATGGCTTCCTGAGAAAATAAGGGTGATAAGGGTCTGGCTGCCTGGTCTGCAGTGGGGAGTGCTTGGGGTTGGCCCCGGAGAGAAGACTGGAGAGGCCTTTTTGGGGCTGTGTGCATTGCTTTCCTTCTGATGGGAAGGAGATGACTGTGTCCCAGGAGACAAGGAAGATGAGCACATTAGGCCTTCAGTGATGGTGAAAAGGCAGCAGCATCTGCTGGGGTTGGCAGCAGGGGATCCCACAATGGCACCTGGTGAGTTGGTAGCATTAGGGTGAAGAAGAGCTGGGGGGGGGGGGGGACTGGGCCAGGAGGGCACTGTGTAGCAGGTGACCCTGGTGAAATGCCGCTAATGAGATGTTTGTGTGTGTTGGGGCCTTCCGTGTGCTGGGGCCAAGGAAAGCAGCTCCTGTCTTCATGATACAGTCAGTGAGCCTTCAGAGGCTCTTTTTCATCCTCGTTAAGACTGTTTGGGGATTTGGAATGCTTCCAAACTCCTGGTTTTTCATTTCTATGGAGCTGTGGCCTTCGGTTCCATTTGTTCAGCCCCTTTCCTCTGAAGAGTTCCAGCTGCTTCCATGGACTTAGCAGTTTCCTCTTGGAGTAACCCAGTCCTGGGCCGGCCCCAGATGAGCCTTCCAGGTATTCTGGGATGGAGGATGTCCTGGGGATGGGGCTTGCCCTACTTTCTCTGTTGGGGGAGAACAGGAAGATTTCCTTCACACATTACTCTGTAGTTTAGCATCTAGGTTCTGGGCAAACATTAACATTTCCTTGATTGGAAAATGAAGAAGCATCATCAGAAAGGAAATTAATTCAGTAGGTATTGTTTCTGCTATATGTATGCTATCCCTGGGTTGTGCAGGTAACTGGGGTGTGGCCTTCCATCTGGTTCCAACCCTCAGGGGGAAGGACAGCAGTTACCTATGGAAAGCCGCTAGAGACAAGGCCTCTGGGGGGGGAATAAGTAGAGAGGAGCCCAGGGATGCTGGAGGAGTTGGGGGAGGCTCCTCAGGGTGGCTGTGACTCTGCCTGAGCCTTCTCCCCTAGATGAGGCTTAGTGGGAAAGTGCAGAACTGAAAACCTAGGAAATTAGACCCTGGTCCCAGCTCTGTGTGGCCCTGGGCAGGTCATTTCATCTTGATGACAGGAATATAGAGAAGAGCCAGAGGAAATTGTAGAGGTCAGAGTCACCCTAGGAGAGCAAAGCAGCAACATGTTTGAAGTGTTCTCCAAGTGTCAGTGTGTGCTGAGCACTGGGACAACAAAGAAAATCTCTCCACGAGCCCACCTAGCTTTTGGGGGGACCACGGATCAAATGTCACCAAGCCCAGACTTTCTGACTCCCAGGTACTTTCCATCCTCCTTCCTTCCCCTTTATATCAGCACTGATCTGCAGGCTGCCAGGCCCTATGGGGGCCACGTGGTAACGTGCTCATGGGACTCCTTGTCAGGAAAACCTCTTAGCTTTTGACTGGTTGTCCCCAGCTCTGGGGTGTTGACTGCACAGTCACTGCCACCCTCCCCCACCACCACTCCAACTGGACTGGGGGCAGCCCAGCTAGAGGAGAATTAATAGGGAAAGAGAAAATAAAACTGGGGTTAGGAACTGACCAGTGAGCTTCAGAAATTCAGCACCCATTTATTAAAGCCCTACTGTGTGCCAGGCCTTATGTTGGGTTCAGGTCCTCGGGGTGCAGACGCCAAAGTGAGCCAGCAGGTGGAACAGTGAATAGAGCCACCGGCCCTGGAGTCAGGAGGACCTGAGTTCAAGTCTGGCCTCAGACACTTAACACATACACACCACAAAAACCTAGCTGTGTGACCTTGGGCAAGTCATTTAACCCCAATTTCCCTACCTTCCCCCCTCCAAAAAGCAAAAACAAACAAACAAGCAAATAAAGTGAGCCAGCCCTGGCCGTCAGGAAGCTTGCTGGCAGCAGCCAAGCTCATTGCCAAATGTGTCCATCCATGTCAAAGGGAGGGTGTTGGGGGACGTGACCCCCGAAGGTCCTTCTGGCACTCTTTGGAGTCTGGTGCTGTTCAGATAAAAGAATGGAAGAAAAATAGCAGTCAAACAAGATTTCTGGGCACTGTCCAAGTTTTTTCAAGGAATATTAGCACAGAAAATTCCAGACAGCTGAAGAATGTCAGAGAAGGTGATTGTCATGGGATCTGTGGTTAATCTTGAAGTGACAACCCCAATGCCTGTCAGATAACAGCAGCAGGGTGTTGGGAGTATCCCATTAGCTGAGGTTACTGTGCGTCTTAGTGTGGATGTTTCAGTAAATGTGGATGCCTGACTTAGCACACGTGTTTGTGCATGCGTACATACATGCACACATACACGTGCAACTGGCCATTAGTGAGTGAATTGCACTAATGTCATGACTTCAATCTGGGCCCCGGCTCTGGACATCCTGTTGAGAGCTCTAAGAGAATACAAAAATTCAGGCCCTTCCTTCCCCCCCCCCCCCAAGAGATTCATGTATTGTCAGGTAAGCGCACGTTTACATATTAAGGTAGCCAGGTTGTGCCTTTTTGCCCAAACATCTCAAGAAACCACAGAATTTCGAGCAGCATTAATTCAGTCAGTATCCTGGCTGTCCCCTTGCTTATCTCATCCCTTAGCACACATAACTTACCTTGGCTGGATTGCCCCTGTTCAGAAATGAAGCTGGGCTTTTCGAGTGCCCTCCAGCTCCATGTTGCTCAGGGAATTCCAGAAGCACACTGCCTAAAGCAGCTCCCCAGTGTATAATAGATAAGCCATAAGCAGAAAAAAAACACCAGCTGATCTCCAGTTGTCATGAGGGAACGTAAGGCGAGCATCTGAATCTGGGGGAGCAAGACCCTCCAGCTTGGCTAAGCCTTTCTATCTCACTTAGATTCTCTCCAAAGCAGATTGCAGGCCAGGCCAAGAAGTTCAATCCCCTTCTCTCTTATTCTTTCAAGGTCCATGTTCTAATAGGAACCTTTGGGGAACTCAGAGGGATAGGTCACCATGGTTGGAATCCTAACTCTTCAGCCTATTTCCCTTGTCACTTAAGAGCCAGTAGTGCTGGTATCTGAAGTAGCTGGAGCTGTGCTCCCATAGCTTGCCCCCAGCCCTGCCCCTTCATCAGCCTGGCATTGAGATAGACTCATTCGTCAACAGTAGAAATTCTTCAATCTACCCTTCTGGGCTTGAGATGGGTACTTTTGTGTGGTAGTAAGTTCTCCATCCTAGAGGTCTTCAGGATGAGGCTCCATGACCATTTGTCAAGGAATTGGGGCACAGGGTTCCTGCTGAAGTGTAGGTTAGACTGGATGACCTCTGAGGACCTGCCCAGCTCAGTTTCTGTGAAACATTTGTTGGGGATAAGAAATTGTGGGGCTATTGGGACATAAAGGGCTTCATTTTTATGGATATTTGACTGAAGCAGAAATGGACAAAGAAGTGGATGTCTTTGGGGCTTCATGGAAGGGTCTCTTCAGGAGTGAAGAAGGCTTTGAAATCCCTCTTATTCACTCCAAGAGGGAAAGGAAATCTTTCTAGCCCAGTCTTGAATCATTGAATGCCTGTCCTTGGGGGGGAGGGGGTGCACTTTGCTTCTCTTCTGTCTGCTTGTCTGCTTGGCAGTTAAATTAGCGAATGTTTGTTGAAACCATTGGTGTGGACACTAGGCCACTTTCCATCGTTTAAACACCATGAAAATCCCTGCAGCCTCAGATGCAAGGCTGCAGGTAAACATCACAAAGGGATGTGAAGTCTTTGTCACTGGAGACTGCCAAATCCTGCTGGGTAACCAGAGACTTTGCCACCTTCCTGAGAAGGTGGCATTGCCCACAATGTCACAGATTTCCCACTGGGTCACAGTCCATCTCCCTATGGGTCCTAGCTCTTACCCTAGCATCAAGCAGAGCAAGTGTAGTCCCTCATCTGTCTCCCTGAAAAACAACATTAGAGATGAGGCAGTAAGGAAAGGACATTGTGGTATTAAACACAGTTTCTTAAACACTCAGCTTTTGTTTAGGAATCTGCCCTAATTATAATCCAGAGCTCAGAAGTGACCAATGCTGGCCTCCCCTCACCATCTGAAAGAAGCATCGGCAGGGTCAGGGTACTCCTTAGATGACAGGTGCCCAGTCTTCACTTGAAACCACTTCACTACCCTCTGCTGCCAAAGCCTTGGTCTCCTCTGTGCTGAGGGGAGGAATCAAAGACCATGAAAACTCAGAGAATTCTTTTATGTGACAAGAAGATGGTAGCGCACATACCTTTTGTGATAGTGAGTGGGAGCAGTGTATGTTCATATCGGTAGCTCATTTTACAGATGAGGAAACAGGCAAACAGGGTAAAGTGATGGAGTCACACAGCTAGAAAGTATATAAGGTTGGATTTGAACACAGGTCTTCCTGACTCCAGGCCCAGCATGCCATCTACTGAGCCTCCCAGCTGCCTCCCACACTGCTAATGACTTCTACTTAGTTGGCATATACTTGTCAGAGCACACGTCTTACCCCTTAGGGAGTTGGTATTGCTTCTTTTTCTATTGCTCTTGTGTCCCCAGCACTCAGCACGGTGCCTGGCACAGAGAGTAGGCACTTAGCAAATACTTTCTGATTGATTGTTTTTGCCAGGTCTTGAGTTGTGATTCTCCGAGTCCAGTCTTTTTGAGGAGGGCCTCCCTTCAGGGGCCCTTCTGGGAGCTGTGGTAGTAGGAGTTACAGTCCCATGCTTCAGAGGGGGAAGTTACAGGAGAAAAATCATCTGACCATTAGAGTATATTATAGACTGCCCAGGCAGAAGGAAGAACACACCAGCTGTGAGTTGCGATTTTGTGGTAATAGAGAATTTGGGCTTTCCCAGTCTGCCAGAAGCTGAGGAGCCCCTGACCTTTTCTGAGACTGGATCCTCCTCTCTCAGCCAAGGGCTACTTGAGCCCTGATCAGCAGTCAGCAGTCCTAGGCTCAGCTTGAACCTGCTTCGTTTCTAGTCAGTGTCATGGCAGCCTGGTGGCTCCACACTCCCATTCTGGGGCTCCCTGACACCAGTCTGTACCTAGCACAGACACCCCATAGGGATTAGCTCCCCTGCATCTCAGCCATCATCAGCCCCACTCCTAGCAGGGGCTTAATTTGGGAACCTTGGGGATAAATGACTCTGCCTAACTATGGTTTATGGTAAAAGAAAGGAAAAGGTGGTGCCATCTGATGTGTGCCCTACATTTTGGAGCAGCGGTTAAGACAGGAGAGTCTCATATGGTAAAAATGCTTCTGGGGGTGAGAGGAGAAAGAGGAGGCTCCAAGAAGGGGGCGGGAGCTAGTAATAGCCAAGTGACCAAGAGAAGGCAAGGCTGCCAAGGAGAATGGCTGTGACTTGTGAGGGAATAAGAGAACATTTCGCTGGGCATGCTGGATGAAGCCAGGTAGATGACCACATCCTCAGGCCCCATCCCAAAAGAGCTGGCAGGTGGGGTTGCTGAAACTGGGTCCAGTGATATTTGGGTGGTCACAGGAAATGGAGGTGGCACCGAAAAAGGCATTATGTCCCTGTTTTAATCTGCCTGCTAGGTCAGTAAACTTGACTTTGATTCCTGGGGAAATTCCCAAGTGGATGATTTAAGAGATGGTTGGCAAACATCTGGAAAGCAAAACCTTGATTAGAAAGAGACAGCCTGCCTTTATCAAGAGCAGGTCATGTCAGACAATTAAGCCAGGCAGTGAGGGGAATCGCAGGGAAATGTGGATGCTCTGAGTCTGACTGCCTCTGATTCCGTCAGCCTCTTGCTGAAGTCTCACACTATTCTTATGGTTAAGATGGGCGAGGCATGGATTTGGTGATGGTACCATCAATTTTGAATTGATACCACCATTTTGAATCTATGGATGGCTAGACCCAGAGCACTTGTAAGTGGTTCAAGTGTCAGTGGGGAGTAGGCCCCCCAGGGACCTCTGCTTGGCCTTGGGATATGGTTCTTAGTGACTTGGATGCTGACAGAGATGGTAGGCTCATCCATCACTTAAAGCTGCAAGGGAGAGCAATTGCCCCGAATCCAATTAGATGGTGTTCAGGAGCGTTCATGTCTACCACGTGTAAAGTCTTGTACTTGAGTGCCAGTGAATCAGTTCTGCAAAGACTGGACAGGGTGTGGGAACAGTGGTCCTGGAAAAGGGGCTGAATGACAAGCCCAGTGTGAGCCAGTAGTTGTGCTGTGATAGCCAGAAAGACTATGGTGAAGACCTTGGGCTGCATCAGCCAGGGGGTGGGGGTGGGAAGAGGGTATGCTCCACTGACTTCTGCCCCATCAGACTCTTCAGGGGAAAAGTGTTTGGTTCTGGATGTGACACTTTGAGCTGAAGGGTCTCCAGAGGCAGGTGGTTAACCACCAAGGCCAGACTGAGTTGGCCAGTGGAGATGAGCATGGGGAAGAAAGACTTTGGGGAATGGACTGGTTATGTTTGTGTATTTGAAGAGCTGTCACACAGAGGAGGGATTAGGCCCTGAGGAGCAAAGAGGGCAGGTTGTCCCCAGGTACAGTGGGCTCCCCTTCCTTGGAGGTCTTCAGGCAGAAGCTGTGATCTCTCCATATATGGCCAACTTGATGGCTGCCAAGGGCTCTTCCAACCTTAGTTTTTGGAATTCTGTGACAGTGTAAGCAGTGACTCAGAAATGATGCCATTGGCCTCCCAACTGTTCCTATCACAAGATACTCCAGGCCTTTTCCCTGGCCTTCCCCCATGCCTTCTCCTCTCCACCTCTTGGCTTCCTTCCTGTCTCAGCCAAAATCCTGTCCTCTGCCAGATGCCTTTCCCAAGGTCTCCTTTGGAGACCCTTCAGACACTCTTCATTGTATCCCATCTAGACCTCATTTGCACATGGATGTTTATGTGTTGTTCCCCCATCACACCGTGAGCTCCTGGAACACAGGATCCGCATCCACAACACTTAGTGTGGTGCCTGTCACATAGTAGGTGCTGAGTGAAGTGTGTTGGCTTGCTTAAATGGCAGGGTTTCCTGCAGTAGAGAAGCTTCTCCTGATAGATGAGGAACAGGAATGTCTTGGTACAGAGATGGCTGGTCTGTCTGCATTATCTAGACCATCAGCAAAAGAAAAGCTCAAATCCTGGCTTTTCAGCCTTTACCTTTTCACTGGCTAGAAATGCTCACCCGTAAAAACTGTCCCCAGTTCTTAACTGAGGAGGAGGGGGCAGCCCATATTTCTGATGACGTTGGTAGAGTCTTTGTCACTGTTCCCTCTTTGGGGACTGGGGTTCTGGGAAGCCCTGGAGCTTGGTCACAGGATTACAGCATCTAGAACTTAAAGGAAACTTAAGAGATCCTTTAGCTCAACCTCCTTGTCTTACAAAGTAGGAAACTGAGGCCCAGAAAAGAAAAATGATTTGCCCAGAGCCCCACAGGTAGCAGATGGCAGTAACTGGATTCAAGTTGAGTTCTTCAGACCTTAAAGCTAGGGTTTGTCGGCTCTCCCAGACTCAGGCCTGCCTTCAGAAGTCAGCATGAGAAGCCTTTGGAGAATCACTGTGCCCATGAGAGGAGCCACCTAGATACTGTGAGGTAGGCCAGACTGAGTAAGCCCTGAGCATCTCCTCCACATGCCCAGGCCCTCCTGGGGCAGGGAGGAGGAGGAGGAGGTGTCTGCAGAAGGACCTTCACAAGGAGTGTCTGGTGAAGACCCATGAGCATGAGTCCCTTCCTTCTTGATAGACTAGTAAATTCAGAATCAGCTGATAACCTGCTAATGGTTCTGAAGGCAAAGTGTTCATCTTTATGGCCAGTAAATAATAAAGAAGGGCTTTGGAGTCTCTGGAAAGGAAGTGTTGTAATTAGGAAACTGCCTTGCTCTGGGTGGGGCTTTTCAGCTGGATTATCCTCTGGAAAGATTAGAGGGGCCTGGGCTAGTTCCCAGATCAGCTCCTTACCAGTGGACCTCCAGAAGACCAAGCTATTTGTGAACCCCAGGGCTTGCTTGAGGTTTCTATTGAGGCCACATCACTTCTCTCGGGTGAACCGAAGGGGAGTTCACTGAGCTTCTGCACAGTCATCAAAAGAATTCTTCTTCCTGAGGTCTTAATTTCTTTTTCTTGATTACTTTTTTTTTTTTTTTTGTCATTCTCATGATTACATCTAAGGCATAGACTTGAAACCAGTTGTTGACAGCTGGTGGTTTCCCTTTTCTATGTAGAGCCCAAAATGTTAGAAGTCAACTTTCTTCATAAGTTTGTATCATCTACTGATTTGTACCTGAATATCATTCCATTCTGAATGAATGGCACAGTCGGTGAACAGTCAGTCAGTGTTCCTAGCCTTCCCATCTCTCTGGGGCTTCCTCGCTTCCCTTGAAGAAAACCGGACTATGGAAATCTACACATACAGAACTTGTGGGAGGCAGGATTTGCATCATGACATCTTTGAGGGTGAGATTCCTTTCTATCCTTTGTTCCCTGGTACATTTATGTGTATGAAAATCCAGTTTGATGCAGAAGCCAGTCCATTAGGGAAACAGCTAGTATGTGTGGTGGATGCTTTATAGCTTAAAATTGTCATTTGAATCCTCACTATCACCCTGTAAGAAAGTGAGTGCAGCTGTTCTTTTCCGTTTTAGGAAACGTGAGGCACCAGGGTTTCTTAGGACTTAGAGCTGGAAGAGATTTTAGAGATTTAGGAAAAAAACGAAAAAATCAGTTTCCAGTTTTGACCAATTAAAAATAAAATTCTATTTTTAACTTTTAAGAAGTAAAAGTACAGCTGTAGCTGTTAGAACTCCCTGTTACCTACCTCTAGGACCAAAAATAAATCAAGTGTTTGTCATAAAATCCTATCCAACCTGACCCCTTCCTGGTCACTCCTCATCTGCAGACTCTGGCTGTGCTCCCTGCCTGGCCTCCACACCTGGCATCTCTACTTCCTCCTCAGTTTTAGTACCATTTCTCTCTTGACTCTTTCCAATTTATTCTGCCTCTATTCTGTTTGTATGTAGATGTTCACCTGTTGTCTTCCTTATTAGACTGTGAGCTCCTTGGGGACACAGGCTGCATAGTAGGCATTTAATTAATGCTAATGGATTGCCTGACTGACCATTCCCTTTGGTTCTTGTGCAGTGGAAATAACTGAGAAGGCTCTGAAGGCAAACTTCTAACCAGAAAAACTGACTAATGGTGGAAGCTCTAGGGGAGGCCTGGTGAGTGTCAAAGACACTGCCCAGGACAGGTTTTGGCAGAGATCTGGATTGGCCTCAATGCCTCCTGGGCCCTTGCTCGTTTGGCCATTTTCTGATTCTGGGGCAGTCCAGCATAGGTGGAAGAGGGAGGAGGGAGTGTGAATAGGGTACAGTGATAGTAATTAAAGAGTTGACATCAGTAGCAGAGCGCTTTCTCTCATTTGGTCTTCATGACAGCCCTGTGAACAGGACTAAGAAGGCTCTTGATGGAATTTGAACCTGCAGCTTCCATGGGGAGACTCTCCCCATTGGCCAAAGCCAGCGACCTCTGTCCTCAGCTTGCCGAGCCTCTTGGCCCAGTGGCCAGCCTCTGGCAGAGATTGGTTTAGAATGGGAGCCTGCCAGCCTTTGAGACACCGTGGCCCACAAGATGACTGCAGTAACGCCTGTCATGTTCGTGTTGGGGAGAAGTGAGAAGGATGAGAATATGGTCGTGAAGGTAACTGACCCCTCTCCCCTCTTCCTTCCTTTCAGAAATGTTCCCACTGCCAGGAGCCAGGCGCCACCTTAGGCTGCTACAACAAAGGCTGCTCCTTCCGGTACCATTATCCGTGTGCCATTGATGCAGGTAAGCAGAGGAGGCCCCGGAGCTCCAGGTCTCTGGGCTACAGAGCATTGCTTTGACCCATCACTCTCACCTCTTTTTTTTTTCCTGTTTCTCCTGCAGCACCCTGGAGTAGAAAGAGCAGAAACAGTGAGGGAGGGGATGGCTGGGGACCCCAAAGGCTATACCTGCACCCTCTATTGCACATCTTCCACTCTCTCCTCCTTGGGGGTGGGTCCTCATGGACCATTGTCACTACCTCAGGGGTGGCCACCTCTACTGGGCAGTGGTTTCCCCTGTACCCTAGCTGGTCGTTTCATTTGATCTGAATTCTGAGGTTTGTTGGGGTTGTTCTTGTTACTGTTATTGTAGGCATTCATGTGGTCTTGACTGATTTCTTCAGATAAATCTTCCTGTGTCTAGGGAGTCATTACATCAGAAGTCTAGAGGCTGTGTCCTGGCCAATGACCCCATTTAAAGAAATAAACCCAGCAAAGTGCAGGAATTTCTGTCACAGAGGCACAGAAGGTCAGAGCTAGGCTTTCAGGTCTCCGGGGGCATTCCAGCCACCTAGGCCACAGGCGGGGGGGACGCCACATGGGCATCCACTCACAGGGCTCAAGGGACAGTTCCTTGTTCATCTCTGTGTCATCTGTGCTTGCTGATTGAATTTGCTGACCTTTCCGGAGAAAGGCTTTCCTGAGCTCTATGAGGATGGCCCAGGAGAGACAAGTGGCTACCAGCCCTGGTCCTTCGTGGCCTCTGCTCTGCCAGGCTGCCACACAGTGGACAAGCACTCAGATCGTGTTCTCCACGTGTAGAAAGCAAGGGAGTATTCTGGGAGGAGGGGGCAGGGCTGACTGAGCCAAGCAGCAGTGAAACAGTGACCCTCCAAATAAAACTGTTACCAAAGCAAGCGCATGTTCTGACAGGAGGAAAAGACCATGGATTAAAATGAGCTGAGATCAGAGTGCCCAAAGGAAAACCCCCGACACGGTGCTGGCGAGAGCGCCAGGCACGGAGCCAGGATCAGAAAAGTACAGATGACATTGTAAACTTACTTCAAGAGAAAGCGCGGCGAGGGCAGGTCCTCACGGAGCCAGGAGAGGGGACGCCTCAGCCCTTGACTTCTCATCTCCTTTTCAGGCAAATCAGCAAAGGGAACATCGTCAGCAGGCAGGGTGCTGGGCAGGCTTTAGAAGTCAGGGCCACGGCCCCAATCACAGTACAGAGAAAAAACACAGGATGAGGCAATGAACCTGAGAGGGCCTGGGTCAGGTGCCTGGCATAGCATTGCCCAAGCAGTGGCCAGACCTTTCCATTCCTCTCTTCATTCAGACCCATCACCACCAGCCTTGGCCCTTTCTCGTGGCCTCCTTGTTGATCAGGCTGACAAATTGTGCTATCCCAACAGCCCCCAAACTCCAAGGATTTCCTCTGGCCTCTGGGATCAAAAAGAAGCACTTCCCTCTTGACAAGGTGCTCTCAGACCACCTTTCCATCTTTTCTGGCTCCACATACCTGTGGCCGGACCTGAACGTACGTACATGCCCACGCACACCTGGCCTGCTCTCCCACCTCACCTCCTCATCTTGGGATTCTCTGATGCCCTCCGGGCTCCCTGTCTAGGAAGCCTTTCCTGATCCCCATTCAAGCTCCTGGTACCTCCTCCTTCAGACTAAAGAGAAGTCATTTTCCTTTTGAATATACCTTGTACATGTCCATGTATGAGCATGTTGTCCACATAGGAGGTCCCCCCAGCACTGGCCCCAGTCCCCAGCTCTGTTTCACATCCAAAGCCAAGGAAAGTGACAGTCCTGCTGGTAGACTCCACCCAGAGACAGTGCCCTCTGGACTGTCCATCACAAGAGCAAGGCCAGGATGGGTCCAGAGGGAGTGAGGGGGTGGCCAGCCCAGAGAGGAGACTTTTATGGAAGGCCCTGGAGGCCCATACTTGGATGTCAAAGAGGCAGATTTAGTCTCCACATAAGTAACAGCACTGTTCAAAAGCAGCGTGGACTGTCCCAAGCACTGGGAAGTGCCCTTGAGGCAGGGACAAGAGCTGCCACTGAGGGCATCTGCCTGGGTGGTCCCTTCCAGCTCTGACTGGTTGGTGTCATGGACCCTGCTTCATTCAGGGACCAGCCTCAGCCCTTGGGAACTGCCCTTGTATTTCAGAGAGGGGAGAGGAGCAGAGACCCTGTTGGACTTTTCCCCCTTCCCTAGGGAGAGGCAGGCCTAAAATGTCTCATTCAGGTGGCATATGGAAGAGTAGCTCTTGTTTTGTGTGATTCCCATTTGTCCTGGTTAGAGACCTCAGCCTTGGGGGCCAGTCCTATCCCTAAGGGGGGGTTGTTGCCTGGCTCTCCATGGAGCCCCAGATGCTTGGTGCCAGATGTGCAGTTTGCAGAGATGATGGTGCTTTGGACTGTTGTCACTCTTGGTGATATTGAGGATGGCTTGGGTCTTGTTCAGCATCATCCCTTGTGGCATTTTACACTCAAACAAGAAACATGGGCTCAAGTCTCATTAGAACAGAAATCAAATTGGGGAGACTGCCAGTGGGACCAGTGTCTCTGTAGCACCAAGTACAGGGAAGGTTTCCTCTCTGTTGAGGTGTCACCTGCCCCAACCCATAAAGAGCATTTGATGTCTTAGGGAAACTTCTGACATCTCCATGGAAACGGCTCTTGGTTGAGAAGATGTGTTGACTTGGGGCCTTTTCCCCCAGCCTGGGGCCGGACCTGTGTCTCCAACCTCCCAGCTGGTTCACATCAGAGTTGGAACATGAGTTCTTGGGAGCTAGGAACCTTGTCTCCTTGCAGTCATTCCAGAAGGGTGACTTATTAGTTATTCTGCTGGAGTAAGGAGTCTTGCCTGAAGGAGGTTTGTCTTTGTCCTCCTTGAAGGAATACATCCGGGAGGCCACCTTTCTAAGATGTGAAAGTGTCCCTTTGGGCCACAGTCTTTGATCTGACGGTGCAGCCTCAGAAGCTTGGCCAGAGGCTGGGCCCTCACAAGGGCATTCTTGGCCTCCCAATGGGCCCCATCCTCATTGTTCATCATTTCCTTCCTTAGTAGGAGCACACTGTCATCTCTGCCTGCTATAGAAGGGGCATGGCAGGAATCAATAAAAACAGCATGTGACCCAGGGAGGATCAGATCCAATCTCTTCTCCCTCCTTTTCTCCATGGGATCACTATCTACTCTTCCTCAATTTTTTTAAACCACTTTTGAGGATTTTGGGGGACTCAGTCACACCAAAAGGAGGTAGCATGTTGTCCCTGCCTCAAAGCTTTCTTTACCAGGGGAAGTTGTAGGGCTGTGTGCCTCAGCAAGGACCTCCAAGAAAAGGGCGAGCAAGGCCAGAGGGGTCCCTTCTCGGCCCCAGAATCCAGAGGATGCTCACCTCAAATTTGACAGAATCTGGAGCACCAGGGCAGCCACAGCAGGGGCTGAGCACAGGTCACTGAAGAGCTCACAGTTGGGAGAAAGCCTGGCTTCTCATGCTGAGGGGGTTTTAGAAGATGGGGCTGAAGAGTGGAATGGGCCAGAGGATGCTGGGTCTGCTCAGACTTCTCCCCACCTGACTCACAGGCTCTGTGTGGGCCTGCTAGGAAAAGGCCTGTGGCTGCCTGTCAGATGAGGATGAGAGAGTCTGGCTGCCCAGGATTCCTGGCTGTCAGAGGGAAGATCTGGTAAAGACATTTTCCCCCTCTCCCCCTTCTTCCCTCCCTCCCTTTCTTGCTCCCTCCTCCTCTTTCTCTCATTTGTTGGAAGATTTCAGAATGCAGCAGGAGTGATTTGGCATCAGGAGCCAGCTGCCTGCCCTTTGCTGTACGTTTTTGTAATTGTTCAGGGCAGGGAGGGGATCTTAATTGAGAAAGAATATTTTCCTAATTTAGAATCATAGAATATTTGATCCTGCAGGAACCATAGCAACCATCTTCTCCCAGCCCTTTCTGCCTCTCTGGCCTCTCAGGACTTACACCAAGTCCTTGCCTCACAAAAACCCATAAGGTAGGCAGTATCTCTTTACAGATAAGGACACAGAGACTTAGAGAGGCAGAGGGGATGGTGTGCTATCGAAGCCTTGCCAGCCTCCCGGTCCTGTTGGCGGCTCTCATCCAGGCCTTGGAGATGCCCCACGGCCAAAGCTTGGTCATGCCTGACTACCTCCCACAGCTTAAGCCTAGAAGAGTGTCACTGAAGCCCAGGTGGAGTTTAGAGGTTTCCCCTGGGCTTGGGCTGTCTGTCTCCCGCTGTTCTCTAAGCTCTTCTGGCAGATTGGAGCAGCAGGAAACCCTGGTCACACTGTGTACTTGTGGGTTTTAAATTAACACGTATTATTTACTGCCGTACTATTTGCCAGCAGAGGGAGGGGAGCTGCAAGGTAGAAATAACCTTGCTAAGTTAGCCTCAAGACGGCTATCCCGGGGACTCCCAGGGAAAGCCACGAGGGGAGAGAGAAGATGCAACCGGGAGAACCTTGTGAAGTCCAGGCATCTCTCCAGTCCTGCGAGTTCCTTCCAGAACCACTGTCACTCAGTAAGCCTGGCTAGCCCTGTTTCCTCCTCCAGAGGTTTGCCAGGCCAGCAGAGTCAGGAAATGCTACGTGAGTTACTCTGTACCTCGCAGCTGTAAATGTTTATGTTTTTTAATCCCCTTGAAATGCCATAGACCAGCCACTTCTGGCATTCTTGGAAACCAGAAGCAAGATGTGAGCCAATAGGACAGTTAGGTAGGTTTAGATCGCTGGCCTGAAACATTGTGGGAAATCTGCCCTTGGCCCAATCATGGTGTTAACATGCTATGAAAACAGGATGCTTGTTAAATTGGTAGTGGATGACGTGATGCTGGAGACAGTACCAAATATAGTAGGTGGCAGAAACAGGATCCAGAAATATCTCAACAGGTGAGAACAGTGGGCCATGAGAAGAATTGTCACAGGTACACAATGGTGTCAGTGAGTATGAACAGGCCCCAGCGTAACCCACACTCAGGGGTCTGGAGTGGGCTAGGAGGGAGCCATGGGACAAGCTCATGGATGGGGTGCACCTTGAATGAGAGGAGCCATGGCAGCTTCCTTGTCAATTGTCAGCACTTATCTGACTTAGGGAAGGGGACTTTTCGTGGCCCTGCAGGGCAGAAGGAGAGCCAGGTAGTGGGAGAAGATGGGACCAGTTTGGGGTTGGTTGTAGCTGTCCCCGTCCCCTCTGCTTGGGCTCTTCCTCCAGGCTTTTTCTCTGGAGCTGATCTCACCTTTGCCTGCAGCACATCCTCAGCCTCTGTGGGGTTCTCTTCCCCTGGCTTCCACTACCAGATCATTTGTGTGGTGGGATTTGGGGCTTCAGTTCTTGGTTGGACCTCTCTCAGCCTCCATTCCCTAGGCTTGAAAGAGATAAGAATGATAATTAGATAACAGCTACAGTGTTCCTTGCACTGCACGAGGCACTTTACAGAATTCAGTCTTCACTACAAGCCCTGAGAGGGCTTACAGTTGAGAAAACAGGCAAATAGAAGGGAAGTAGCTTGCCCGAGATCACATACTAGTCAGTGTCTGAGGCTGAATTTGAACTCAGGTCTTCCCGACCCCAGTTTGTCTGGAACTGCCTCATCTCAAGAGATGACCTCTGAGTCCAGCACCAACATTCAGAGTTTACCAGCAGCACCACGAGCTCTTGTTCCTGTTCTATGCCCACGTTATGGATCATGAGTGGCATCGCCTGGATCACTGTGACCACAAGCTTGACTGTCCCGTTTGTAAGGGCTAGGGCCTTGTCATCTGTGTTTTGTCCCTTCAGTTCACACACACACACACACACACACACACACACACACGATGACAGTGTGAGGCTGGCAATACAGAGACAAAGAGGCTGTGCGTGCAGCCCATGCACTGACAAGTATAACACCAATGGACTGAGGGGCAGAAGAGTCAGAATGGCTTTAGGAAGGAAGGCTTCACAACAGATCCTTAAATGCCAAGGACGCTTGTAATTGCCAAGTAGGAAGACTAGGGGCAGAGACAGCCTCATAGATGCAAGGATGCTGGGGGCTATGGAAAGGGGCTCTAAAGGCAGTGTGGGATCAGAAGCCATGGTGGGGAGGGCAAGGCCTCTTATCCCAGCAGCAATGAGAACCTTCAGAAGGCTTTGGAGCGGCAGTGACCTGGTCAGCCTTGAATATTGGGCAGTTGGTAAAGGGGAGAGGGCTGTCAAAGATCATACCCGTACCCCCTAACAGATCCTGCACATGTTAATGGCCTTGCCTTGCTCAGTTCCCCTGAACCTTGAACCCCAGTAGGCTGGAGGTAGAGGCAAGCATTTACCACTTGCCCTTCAAGGACTGTCTCTACAAAGGATCCCAGTGGGGTTTCCCCTAGCTTCACGGCCCAGCTGGCATTGGGGACCAGGCTGTGGGGCTTAGGCTTCTGATGTGCAGATGGCATGCTGAGGCCTGGCAGCACTGAGCCCCTCCTCTTCTTTGACACCCTTTCTGTTCTCATAGGATAGGATCCTCAGAGGGAGACCAGGGGAGGGGGAAGGAGTGGGGAAAGGGGGGAGAAGAGTTTATACTCTGTCTTGGGCATATTAGATCTCCTATCAGTCCAGGACTGACTGTTGTTCCAGGAGCATCAGGGTTCAGATCTGGCTTCTCTCACTGACAGACTGACCAATGGTGGTGCTCAAGGCCAGCCAGGCCTCTCTATTTTGCTTTGGAAAGTGGGAGTGATCGAGGCTGTGCTCCAGAGGAGAGGAGATGGGGCATAGGAGCATGCTGTGGGGAGGCTCCCCACCCACAGGCACTCCCTGGCAAGCTGGCAGCCATCAGTGGGAGGGCACAGATTTGGTGTGGGTTTGCTGTAGTGAGGAAGGGGCTTCACATGTCTGACACATCCCTTCTGTATTCCAGATTGTTTACTAAAGGAAGAGAACTTCTCAGTGAGGTGCCCCAAGCACAAGGTAAGATCTTCCCCCTCCCCCAATTCCTGCCCAGATTCTTGACAAACCAGCCTGCTCTGGGCCAGGTCTTTGTGTGGAGCTCAGCCTGAGGGTGTGACAAGATTCCTGAAGCCAGGGCAGTGTTGGCAGCCTGCCTTGGGGGAGCCTCCGGGGAAGACTCTGGACCATTCTGTCAGTGACTGCTGAGTGCCCTTGGGGGGAGGGGGACACCTCACTTTCTTCATCTAACCCACAAGTGGATCATTCTGGGCTGCCTCAGTGTCCTGGAGCCCTGATTGCCACAGCTCATTCCTCATAGCTGAATTCATGTTCCTTTGGCACAAGGGGGTCAGCTGATAAATGAGTGCTTTTATTCTGCTGTCTTTGGGGTTGAGGCTGAGACGTTCTAGTGGTGTTTCTCCTTTCTGGCATCTAGAATGAGGTTGGCCCTGGGCTGGAGCCTTCACCTCAGGGATGAGGAGAGGAAGGGGCCGCTAGGCCTCCTGGCCCCTTCCCCATCTGAGGTGATGCTGACTCCAAGTAGAGTGAGTAGGAAGCTCCCTGGGTGCCTGGCAACCCACACTCTGTCCCATGTGAGAAGCCCCTGGGGGTCTCTCTGGCACTGACTGTCTTTTTTTCTCCTCTTCTATGTGTCCTTCCTTCCTGTCTGCCTCCTGCTCCTCTCTCCATCTCTCGGCTTGCTGTCGTCAGCCTCCCCTGCCCTGCTCCCTCCCCCCCTTGCAGAACAAGACGGTGAAAGGCAGCCTCAGCACAGAACAGTCGGAGCGGGGTTGAGGGGGGCCCTGTGCCCGTGGGAATGGAAATTAAAGAAGCACAGGTGAGTGGAGGGCACCGTCCCATCCGCCAGCCAGCTCCCCATTCCTGATGCCATCTTTCCTTTCTGTGTGTCTCTCATGACCCCCAGGGCTGACACACTGACAGATTCTCCTCCTGCAGAGCTTCTCCCAGCCCTGCTCTCATAGCTTCTTTGTGGGAAGGCCTGGGCATCTGGCCCATCCTCTTGCAGATTAGAGAAGGAAGATTGTCACTTGAACACTTGCGATTTGAGGTGCTTGTTTTTCAAACTGGGCCTTCCCAGGCAGAGGTAGAGTGGAAGGCATTTGGTGCTTTCTGTGACTGGGCAGTGGTGAAAGTTGTATGGGTCTGAGCAGGCTCAGCCAGGGAGGGCCAGGACTTCCCTAAGGTCAGTGCCTTCCCTTGCCTCAGACAGCTGCTTATGTTCAGTTTCCAGGGAAGGCACACATCCCAGGGAATGTCCAGCAGGCCTAACTGGCCTATGGGCAGAGTCCCACACTTTCTCCAACTTCCCTGCCCTGCAGCAGCTGACAGGGGCATGCCAGACTTGGCTGGCCTGGACCTGCCTCAAGGCCTGTCACTCCAAACAGGATCCAGGGGGTACCATCTTTACTGCTAGGCTTCCTCTCCTCTTCCCCAACACCCCCAGATTGTTGAGGAACCCCAAGAAGCTGACTCTGAGTTAAAACAGAAGCCTTGCCAAGAGTAAATACATAGTGACCCATACAGTGTACTGCTACAGGCTTGACATAAGGCTGAGTTGCTTTGAGAAATATTCAGGGAGACATTAAGAGCTTGTAGAGATAAAAACAAAGGACCAGCCTGAGGTTTACACTGAGGCATGATCCCATGTGCCCCTTTCTGGGACTTCAGCCCTCCCCTCTGCTCCACTGAGGGGCCAGCTGGAGGTTCCCATGGTCCTCCAGGTGTCAAGTCATCTCTGCCCTAGCATGTCACCATAGGGGGACCCTTGTGCTCCTGCTCTCAGATGCTGTTGGTTTGGGGGCATTGTCTGCTGTGCTGCAGCAGAGTAAGACTCATCACAAACTATTCTCCAGTGTAGCTTGAAAAGTGCTCCCCAGGGTGGGGGGCAGCTCTTGTGGGGCATTGGGGACAGCTGTGACCAAGCATGGGAGACAGTGAGCAGTCCAGGTTTGCTAGAGAGTGTGGTTAATGGGGATAGAGCATTGTGAGATTGAGGAGGGCCCTGGAACCAGAGCAAAGGTGGAACTTGTACCAGGTGTTAGAGAGTGGTCAGATCTGCTCAGGAATCTGTGAAGGAGATCAGAGAGAAGGCAATAGGGAGGCTTTGGAGGATGTATGAGAAAGGCCAGCCTCCCTCTGCCTCACCCTTGGAGTGCATGGGTCACAGCCCCTGCCAGTGCAAACAGGGGAATGGGATTTGCTGTGAGAGGAGGGCCCTCACACCTCCACTTCTCAGGCAGAGTCAGAATCTGTGGGGAGAAGAACCCTGGCTTTGGAGGCCCCAGATCTGGGTTTGAATCCCAGGCAGGGGATTGCCACCCTGTGCTGACCTCCTGAGGGGCTCTTCTCTGTCTGTGACCTGGAGGGGTTGATCTGGTGCTGAGGTGCCATGTCTTCTGACCTGGAAGATCAGAGCTGGATTTTGTGAGGGGTCTAGAGAAACTACCACTTTACCTTGGGCAAGTTCCCAGATGATTGGAGCATCCCCAATTGAAGGAGGGTGGCCATAGCGTGCCCCAAGGAGGCAAGTAGCATCAGAAAAGCTAGGGGAAGGCCACACTCACTCCACAGCACAAAGCCTGCAAAGGGCCATCTCTGAGGCGCCTCCAGGGTGCATTCCTCAAGGGGTGCCTACTACCCAGACATTGGGCAGTTTGACCTTGTCAAGTTGAGGTTCAGTAGAAATGAGTTATTGCTCATCCTCCTGCACGACTCACTGTCTGTCCCGCCATGATCCTGGTAGTCAGGAGTCTGGCTCAGAAGGATCGGCAGTGCTTACAAGGGATTTTGTCAGCAGGGTCTGCATGGGAATGGTGATTGCCCCTGCTCTGGAATTCACTGACGTGACAAGCCTGCACTTGCCCGAGTTGGGAGAGGCAGAAATGATTTCATGTCACTATATTCACTTCTCTAATCCAGAAAAGGGCTACACGCAGAAAAACACCAGGAGGAGGCGGGGCATGTACCAGGTCTGGCCAAGGCCTCAGTCAGGGCCGCATAGTGGCCACCCACTGGGGCACTGGCTTTGAGTGGGGACTAATGACCAAGCCCTTCCTTTTATATTTACCTTCTTAAAACAGTAGGTGAAAGATGGCTGGAGGGAAGCACCACCTCCATCCCATCCAGGCAGATAGTCAATAGGCCCATATCCCCAGGGCCTTTCAGGGCGCTCTTGGCCAGTCTCTGCTGCACATGTACCACCAGGTACCCACAGACCCAGAGGAACATGGAGCCCAAGCTAAAGTGAACAGGGGCTCCTTTACTTGACAGAGAAGGAAACTGAGGCAGGTTCTCTGAGATTGTGTTGGTGCATCTCATTTTCTGACCAGGCTATAAGCTCATATCTGGTCAGGGGCCCCAGCAACATGATGCTTTACATAGAGCAGGTGCTTCACAAAGTTTGGTTGTGTTCTTGTTGTGTTGGACAGGCAGTGTGCAAGTCAGACGGGGTTTCTGTTTTGGTCTTTTTGGTTTTTTTTCTAACGTAATAAATTTTATTTGTTTTATTGTTTACATCATTCATTTTCATGAGATTTTTGAATTACAAATTTTCTCCCCATCTATCCCCTACCCCAACCCCAAAACAGCGATCCCACTGTAGAGCCCCTCCCCTGGTCTGCTCTCTAACT
>CM053597.1:237938849-237956936 GCA_028646575.1 Pseudocheirus occidentalis | reverse complement strand
GGATTCTAGAGTTTTATTGGTGTCCTTATTTTGCTTCCTTTTCCTCATGTTGGCCAGTCTATTAATTGGTTGATTTTTTTAGCTTTGTGAAACTCTGCTTCCAGGGGGGAAAGCTCTGCTCCAAATCGCTGGGGTTTTCCCAGCTGCTGGAGCTATTAGGGGGGTGTTACAGCCTCCCCTAGCTTTGGCTTGCTGAAAGCACTCCCCAGGACCACCACCCAAGACCATGATCTGGATCCAGGCCACTCAACACAAGAGCACTTGGCCCTGATCAATCAACTCAGCCCCCCTGCCGGATCCACAGGCCAGGAACTCGGAAGCAGCCCAGTGGGGGCAGTTGCCAGTTCCAGCAGTTTCTGCCCTTCCCCCACTGCTTCCTTGCCCTGGGGCTAGATTGGCCAAATTGCTTTTCCTCCCCCAAATTTAGCTTGAAAGCTTCACTCACTTTCACTGACCTTTAATCCTGGCTTAGTAGATGTGAAGATTTCTCCAGGTGCTTTAGATCTTCTCTGAAGTAGACTCACCCTGCGGCTTGGACTTGGCTCCTCCCGGCAGCCCTGGAGCCTGGCCACATGGAGGTTTCAGGCTGGGTTGGTCTCAGCTCCCTCCTGCGGGATGAGCCCCTCCAGCCTAGCTGCCTTTCTTTAATCCCTATTTTTTTTTTTTTTTTTTTTTTTGCTTTTTGGAAGGCAATTGGGGTTAAGTGACTTGCCCAAAGTCACATGGCTAGTTTTTGTGTCAAATGTCTGAGTCTGGACTTGAACCCATGTCCTCCTGACTCCAGGGTCAGTGCTCTATTCACTGCGCCACCTAGCCGCCCCTTTAATCCCTATTTTTTAACACCTTTCTTTAATCCCTATTTTTCACACCTTGGTAGATGTGGACTTGCTGGAGGCTGTAGATCTCTCTTGTAGACTGGCTGCCCTGGCTCGGCTTGGCTCCTTCCTACTGCCCCAGGGCCTGGCCCAGGTTTCAGTTTCAGGCTGGGCTGGCCTTGGCTGTGTCCTGCCTTGATGATCCCCTGCTGCTGAGCTGCCTTCTGCGAGAGATGTGTTTTCTGTATTTTTTGAGTTTGAGAGTCCTAGACTTTGTCCAGAGTCATATTTTTATGGGTGTTTAGGGTGGCTGCGTGGGAGCTGCAGGACCCTGCTGCTTCTACATCATCATCTTGGCTCTGCCCCAGGGGTTTCTGTTTTCATCTGTCTTTAGTAGGTTTGGCCTTAGGACAGTCCCTTGGCAGGTCTTGTGTCAGGTCATCTAAAGAGCTCCTTCAGCCTAGCCATCCCGTAGAGTGGCGCTTCTTGTCCCAAGGCCGTGGTATTGGGCATTTCTGTCGTCTCCTTTTTCTTTGCTTTTTACTCTTCTGGGCTCTATCCCTCTTCCTTCAGACTGACACTGTCTTGGGCTTTGTGTTGTTTTTAATAGGCTCCAGCCATGAGCTGGACACTGAGCTGCTGCCCAGATGTAAAAAAGCTGAACCTTATCTGCTCTTGAGGCATTTCTTGTCTGTTCAAGGGGGCTTTGTAAATGCTCTTTCAATGTGTGGATGTCAGTGTCTTTGGAGCATTGTAGAGAAAGGTAGGAACATCAGGGTATCTGAGGCACAGTTGGCCAGAGTCTAGGGGCGAATAACAAGGCCAGCAGGAGGGGACAGGCAGGCCAATCCCCTTCCTCTTTGGGGTGTGAAATGCATGTACGCGTATGCACACACGCATACATCCTTCCCTGCATCTTGGATTCCATACCCCGTGATCTGTCTGTCCCTGTCAGTTATCTTTGGTATCCCAACCATTTTACTCCAGCTTTCCGCCCTTTTCCCCAAGCCACCAAAATGCCACCTTGATCAGCAGAGGCCTGGAGCCTTTCTGGCCTTTGGTGTCTGATGTCCTAGAGATGTGACCATGTGGGGCTTCTCTCTTGTGCCCCTGGATTTGCTGCTCACGGTACACTGCTTCTCGTCCCGTTGCTAGCTCATAGTGTCTTTGCTAGGGAGTGTTCCCAGGCACCTTTGGGTTTCTGTAACCGGACAGACATTAGTAGAGGAAAGGTTTCTAGTCCATAGTGACTAAGGCCAAAACCCTAAGAACTCCCAGAGGAATTGCAATGATAATAGCCCACATTTCTTTAGCCTTTTTAAGGTAAAAAAGGCATTTTTCTCCCAGTCCCCTAGGCCATTGATTGTCCTGACTGGCTTCACATCAGTTGTCCCCTTTTCTAGATGAGGACCACTGAGCTTGTCAGCCTGGAGACCACTAATCTCCAGCCCCGATTGTGGGCCCAGGAATGCCGTTCTCTCTCCCTCCCCACCCCCCCACCTCCCCCCGGAGCCTGAATGTGGATCCTCATAGCCAAGACCAAGCCACACTCATATGAGTATACATCTGGTCCGGAATAGGAAGCCTGTTTATCCTTGTCCTCATCACTGGTATTTCATGCCACTCTTATGGCCTGTTTTCCTGAGTTCATCTGTTTTGTGGCCAGAGGAGGGAACCTGGAATCATGAAATCCTGAGTTTGAATCCTGCTTCTTGACACTGACTGGCTGTGTAACCTTGGGCCTTGTGACCCTTAACTTCTCAGCCTTGGTTTCCTCATCTGTAAAAAAACTGAAATGTCAGTTCTGAACTTTGACCAGTGAGAGGGAGGTATGAGATGAGAGTGTGTGTGGGCTTCCAGTTCTGTGAGGTCTGGTTTTTACCCTCCACTGTTGGGAAGTTCAGAGGGTGCTGCAGTAACAAGAACTTGATAGTTGGGGGGGGCCCAAAAAGAGGGGCTGGAACCCCCCCTGCTCCTTTGAGTTTTGTCTGTGAATGACTTGACTCTCTTTACTTGAGGCTTTGCAGGAGAGACCTCCCTCTTCCAGCTTGGTGGGCTGGGCCTCAGACCCCAACCTTCCCCAGGAGGGAGAGTAGCAGAGCTAAGAGACAGGAGAAGTGGTTCTCTTTGGAGTGCCCTACACTGTGGTCGACGATTGTTTGCAGCGCAGGCATTTTGGGACACAATGGTTCAGGGTTGGAAGGCGTCAGGCATCAACCAGACTTCTCAGCAGGGAGAGGTCATCAGCTGCTCTTACTCTGGACATCAACATTTCCCTAGCCAGAGGACAGAATCTGGACAGTGTTTCTGGCTCCCAATTTGAAGATGAGGGGAATGCCATAGAATTTACCGGGATTTTCCTCTTGTGACTTAAGCACATAATAATAAAAAAACATCTGTGAAGGTTTCCCCATGGCCAGTGCAATCTGCAGGTGGCAGAAAGTCTTCTTGTGTGCACTGATGATGAGGATCAGGTGAAGTTGTGAGCCCCAGGCGTGCTCCTGAGGACTGAATCACCTGCCCCTGCAGGGTGTGACATCCAGGGAGAAGAGCAGAGAGCCTCCCTGTCTGCTTGGCCAGGAGAACCAGGCCCACTCCTGGGGGTGTCCTAAAACACAGCTTCTGACACACACACCCCGCACCCCCACTCCCTGGCTTGATTAGGAGCCTGGGGCTATGGCGGGGAGGACATATCCTGGGATGTGCTTCCGAGAGAGAGAAAGCACTTTAGTAGAACAAAGTAGATGCATGCCCTGGGACATGTGAAGGGCCTCATGTGCTTTGTTGGGGGTTGGGCCTGGTCATCTCTAAGGTCCTTTCTGACTTTGACAGTGCCTCCTGTGTGACATCCTTGGTAGCTCTTTTCCAGGAGCATCTTCCCTCCCAAGTCATAGGAGGGTAACAGACGTGGGGCATTCTCATGGCTCATCTCTCTTGCCTTGCAGGTTAGGCTGTTGAGATAAGAAGGTGGTGGACGCTGGTGACGGAATGGAATCTGTCCCACTGTGCAGCCACGACCCAACCCCCCCCACCCCCATCCCCGATGTGCCTGCCAATGCCAGCACCCCCTTCATCAATTCGTACATCCCACGTGACTGGTGATGCCACAGGAAATGCCCAAGGAGTCCGAATGGCTGTTTCCATGGACACAGTCTTCATAGTGACAATGTGGGGAGGGTGGGGGGGGGAAGGGAGGGGGGAAGGGCATAGGGTGGGAGGAATTAAAAGGGAGGGATAAAAAATATATATATATAAATCTATTTTTAGTCTGGAAAGACTTTGTTTAAATGAAAGGTGCGCTATCCCTTTTTGTCCGCTTGGTTCTATTTCAAAATTATCCAGAATTCCAGATTTGTCAGTGAAATTTAAATGTGAAATTTAATAAAGGCCCCAAACCAAGAGCTCTCTCCTTAGGAGGAGGACGAGGAGGGAAACCCAGACTTATCTCATGCCAGTCTCACAAACACTACACCCAGGATTCAAAAGCAAACCAACCACACCAAATCCATTCTTTTTTGTGATGAATTTGTCTCCAAGTGGGAGGGTTTGGGTAGGGGGGTGGAGGGACAGGGAGGTCAGGGAAAGTTCATGTTTTCACAGAGTGGGGGATGATGTTTAAACACACCACACATACAAGAAAAAAATTTTTTTTTCATTTCAAGAAACACTATTTATTTATTTTATTTTTATTTTTTATTTTGGGGGACAAGTTAATAGTAGAAGCCCCAAAGCCCACAGCAGCCCCTCAGGTCACTCATTAGACTGGTTAAGACTAGAGAGATCAGTTGCTCACTGGTGGTCCTGTGTCCTCAGGGGACAGGCCCCAGGGCAGGAGCCACCTGGACAGATTGGACTAGGAAGAAAGGGAAGGGGAGCTGATGCCTGCCTCACAGATAACAAGAAGTGCTTTCTACCCTTATGATATTCTGAGAAGCTGAACAGGGGAAAAGGGAAGGTATTGATTTCTCTGCCTGCTGGAACAGGGAGGTTCCATGCTTGTGAAATCAGTGAGGGTTAAGCTGACCAGGAAAAATGCAGTTAACCCATATTTTCTTTCATTTCTTTGGTTTTTATAAAGGAAGGTGGGGGGTGTCAGTATAATGGATGGCCCCGTACTCTGATTCTTTCTGTTGCTTTTGGTTTGGTTTTGTAAATTGTATCATTTTTCAACATGAGTTTTAAAAAAAAGAAAAAATCTACAAAAAAATTATTGTTAAGGCCTTAAGAAGGGGTTAGTGCATCTTTCAGGGGTCACTTTGCCATGGGGATTAAAATAGCTGTTTCACAAACAGTTTTATTTAAAAAAAAGAAAAAAACACCAAAAAAACTAATAAACTTCATTTTAACCTTGCCGCCTTTTGGTTTCATGAAAACAGTGCGTCTTTCCCCCTCTTCACTTATTCCCCCACACACATGCACAGGCTGGGTCAGCTGGTACTGCCGCCACTCTTAGGAGGGGAGACACTTCTCTCCCAGACCAGTCCTCTCAGCCACAAAATGAGGTCTCTATCACTAATGGATCCCAAAGGCATCTCATTTGAGTGAGCCTTGGCTTTCTCTGCTTTAAAATGGAGGAATGTGGGATGCGATGGCACCAACTTGCAAAGCTGTCGAAGGGGTTTCCCAGGTCATCTCTGGTCCCATATTCCCCACTGTCTCTAGTTAACCTAACTCCAGGGCTATATGAGATCAAGGCACACTTTAATCTGTGTTCTTGGCCCTCCAGAGCCACCCTCCTCACCCTTCGTTAATGCAAAGGACAATCTTCTTGGTGGGTTGTCAGATCCCAGAGGGAATTCAGGCCTTTCCTGTAACTTCTTAGAATGGAATGCAGATTCTGTGCGAGGGGGAAAGGAAATTCAGCCGAGCACCACCACCACATTGAAATTCCAGGTGGCCAAGCACATATTTCCAATCAGCATTCATTTTAAAGGTTATAAGAAAATAACGCAATGTTAATGAATTTTTAAAAATTGATGAAAACAAAAAATACTGGGAAGAATATTATGCAGTGCTAATAAGCAATTAAAAATGGGTTATCCTGGTCTGGCCATCAGTTTAAGGTTGCAAATGGCAGATTAGGTTTTTTTCGTGGGAACATCAGCCAAATCAGTTTCCCACTTTAGCTTGGCTTTGGAGAGAAGGTGCTTCTAGCCAGTTTCAGGCCAAGAGTCACATTCAGACGCACATTGCAGTTATACAAGTGAAGACCTCTGAATTAGACTGGCTTCATTGTACAACTTTATAATGCCGAAAAATGAAAGCAGCGGAGCTTAGCCTCAATGTTGCTTTCAGGTACACTGCACAGATCTCCCCAAAGCTGGAGCAGGCTGAGAGTCATGCACCCCGAAGCTGTGGTGTTGGACTCCAAGAGACACCTGGCACTGAACCGTAGACCCATTTCAATTTTGTGTTTAAATGTAATGTTCATCTATGCTTTATTATGTTTTTGTCTTAAATATTTCCTGATTACAGTTTAATCCATTAGTTTCTGGGAGTGGACCCTGTATCTGACACCTCTGATCTAGAGAGAGCAGGGACCACATTTCAAGAATGTTGAGCACTCAGTGGAAATACAGCTTGACAATAATATGGAAAAGGTATGGGATCTTTAATGGACTCCAAGCTTGGCATCCAGCAGTGGTGACATGGCCAAAGCACTAATGTTTTCCAAGGGCTGTGTTAATGATTTGCAGAATTGAGGAAGAGGAGAGGCCTGCTACTCCAGACAGAATGACAGAGGAAGTCTGAAGACCCAGGCTCTGCTGCTGTGGGACTGTGACCTTAGGGCAACAAGCACCTTCACTTCCCTAGTTATTGGTTTTCTCAGCCACAAAATGAGTTTGTGTTCTTGGTGCCATATTTCAGGACAGATGTTAATAAGCATGTCCAGAGGAGGGCGCTCAAGATGAGCACCTTGAACATGGGGTCATCAGTTGAAGAATCTAGAGATATTTAGCCTGAAGGTGACATGAGTCAAGGCTGTCTTAAGATATCTGAAGGGAACGCTGCATGGCAAAGGATATTTAACTTCTACATTGTGGGGCAGAACTAGGGCCACAGGGTCCCCAAGATGGGCAGATAGCTGTATGGAAAAAGGGCTGCTTTTGGGATTGGTGACCTTCCTCCTTCCGTACTGGTGCAGCAGAGACTCCCCGGAAGGGATTCTGGATCTGTCTGGGGGAAACAAACCCATATGTTGGTGAACTAGAGACCCTTCCCCACAAAACTGCCAAAGCTCATGTTCTTAAAGCCCAGGTCTGACCCTAACAAGAAGTAGATACCAGGGACTCCCGTAGTGATTTATTCATAAAAGATAAACTAGGAAAAAGTGAACTTCTAGGTCTGTATCTGCTCCTTTGTTCATTTTCCAGTTATCATCGACTTGCTTAAACAGGTAAGATCAGAGCTGCCTGAATTGCCATATTTCCTCATTTTTATTTTATCTTGATGTGAATTTTCACCTGTGTTTTTGCTGTACTTAGGCAGCTAGCTGATGCAGGTAACTTACTCTTCCTGTCAGAATAGTTATCTTCATGCTTTGTGAGTTTTCAGTGTATGCAGGTCTTCCAAAGATTTGTGGCATAAAAGTGTGGAGTTTCTGTCTCTTGTTTCTTCTGAACCATGTTTAGCAACATTTTGTTTTTTTTGCTACCCTCTCATGCCCATGTTTCCACTCCCCATCCTCTACAATAAATGTTGGTGCAGGGACTGACTGCATAGATTTAGAAGAAGGTAGTGCAGGAATAGTGAAGGACAAATAAATGTCCAGTCTAATTCCAATAAACATTTATTAAGGGCCTCCTAGGTGCTAGGCACAGTATTAAATGCTGGGGATACAATTAAAAGAAAATCCCTGCCATCAAGGAGGTTGCAAGCTACTGGGGGAGACAGCATACAAAAGGAAGAGGGGCACTCAGGAATCCTGTTCCATGGAGTTGAAACCAGACAGAGCAGCAGAAGCGTAGTAGGATGAGTTGCAAAGTCCAGTTTCTACCCTCTATAAAGGAAGGAGTTTAGTACTCCACTTTCCAGCCCTCTAATCAGAGAGCCGAGGAGGCTAGGGAAGGTGATAGCATGGGTCAAGGCTCCAGTTAGCAACTTGGGGTTAAGATCAGAAGTGATAAGTTAGTTCATTCTGTAGAGTTGAAATCAAACAGAACAGCAGATGCAGAAATGCTTAAATCTAAATTTTAAAATGTCTGATTTTTTTAAAATGAATAATGGGGTCTAAAAGTAATAGTCTAATGAACCTGACTTTTAGTTTCTAGCAATTGTGGGGCCTAGTTCTGCCCCACAATGCCTCCTGGAGGCAGGAGGACTTGTGTGACCTTGGACAAGTCACTTGACCCTGATTACCTCAGAAAGAAAAAAAACATGGTGGAGGGGGCCTGGGAAAGAGGACCTCAGAGACCAACAACCTCAAACCCTGTCCTGGAGGTGCAGACAAGCAGAAGAAAAAACCGGCTTTGGATCAGCCCCCAAGATTCCAGCCCAGGGAGAGTGAAAGGGCCTTCTAACCAGAACACCTGTTTACGAGTTAATTGGCATGAATGGCTGTTATAATTTCTTGCCCCTGTGGTAATTGGAGGGTTTTATTAAGCAAATTAACTTCAAGATTTAGAGACAAATGAAGAGAGGAGAGGAAATGGACTCCGACCTAAGTGAGGGGGTTTGGGGGGAAAGGAGTGTTTGGAATGTTGAATTTAATGATACAAGTAGCTAATGCTTTGATTTAACTGGGCTTTTGTTAGGTTGTTTACTTAACTGTGACCATTGAGTTTTAAGTGAAGGACACAAGGACTTGGTGGGGATTGGAGTGATTGGTTCTCAGAGCAGTATTATAGTTCCCTCCTAAATTCTGGGATGTGAGTACGACCCCATTCTTGAGTACCAAGAGGTGAATTTGGAATTGTCTGAGTGATGGAGTCTCTAGTAGAGTTAGGTTTAGTGGCAGCTAGGTGGCACCAAAGGGCACAGAGAGCTGGGAAGACCCAAGTTCAAATCCATCCTCAGACACTAACTTGGGCCCAATGCTCAAGGTGAGTTGCTTTTTGACCCAGCAGGAGGGCAGCCTCCAGGACCAATCAGTAGCTTCAGGGCCATCTTACTCACTGGAAGATTGTCCTCAAAAGCAATGCTTGGTCATCCTCAGAAATCTTCAAGTTCAACCTTCTTATCGTTCAGAGAAGGAAACTGAGGGTCAGAGCAGTTAACTCTCTGGGAGGCGTCACCCAACATTTTGGGGTGGGGGTGCACCTCAGACTCAGCAGTGAAGAAAGGAGTTCAGTGTGGGCTGGAGCGGTCTAGAAGGACTTCTGAAAGTGAAGTGGGCAGGACCTAGTTAAGTAGAAATCTCAGTGAAATAGTCTGATATTCTGTAAAATTAAAGAAATCAAATGAGCCCTGAATACCCAAGCTGAACCAGGAACTAGCAGACTCAGAAATTAGCAGGCCAAGACTGGAAATTAACCCAAGATAGAGCCAGTGTTAGAAGAGTGCACTCAAGTAATGTCTTGTTTTCTTTTCCTATGTACCTGAAATTCATTCTCATGACAAACCCCTTACTCACAATTGTACTTAGCTCCTCAGCCATAAGACTAAGCTAAGTTCCCATGTCCAAATATTAATTGATCTATCCTAAGGCAATTGCAGTCTGGTTCCCATGTCTAAATTCTTGATTGGTCAGCACAGAGGAAATTACAAACCCCTGGTTTACCTTATCCATCAGAGAGGAGTTTACACTCCCCTAACTACAAAGAGCAAATCCCTGTGCCTGGTTTTCTTCTGTAATCAATTGACAATGGGACTACATGGTATAAAAGGGGTCTGCATGGTTGGATCAGGGCTGGCTCTCTCTTTCTGATTGGCATGTGAGAGTCAGTTGCCATGGCTAAATTAATTTTCTATTAAAGCTCCATAAAACTTTTAATTGGATTCCACAGTCACTGTTAAAAACTCGATTATTTCTACATGGGTCATAACAAAGGGAGGTAGGGCTTCACTAGTCCCTTGAAGAATGGGCAAGTCTGGAAGTAAACCATGAGCTTTCTGGAAAGCAGACTGAGCAAGGATAAAATAGAAATTGGACAGTAAAGAGACTAGCCAGGCCTGAGGGAAAAGGGTCTACCCTGAGCCAGACTTGACTCAGCTGTTCGTACAAAGGGAAACACAGGCTGCAAGCCAACTCCTGCCCAGTTTCTAAGGTCCCTCCTGGCTCGATGGATCATACCTGGCCTTAGGAGAAGTCAGGAGTCTGACCACCTCAGACTGATTTGATGGGAGCCCCTCAGGTTCATGCCTGGTGCCAAGAGGAATCCCTAACTGATTAGCTCCACCACTCCCTACAGTAGGCTAGTCCAAGCCTATTCATCTCTCCTCAAGCCTCCCATGCCTCACCCTTTCCTTACTCTCAGCTGAAAACCTTGCTTAATATTTCACTGAAAAAAAAAATCAGGGCATTCACCAAGATGTCTCCCCTCCTGTGCATCTCACATCTGCCAGACATCTCCCTCCACTATTTCCTCCTCCTCTTCATTGTCTCATGAAGAGATGACCCTTCTCTTTGCCAAGGCAAACCCTGGTTCACTCTTGGTTACATTCCCTCCCATCTTCTCCAGCCTCTTGGCCCTGTCCCTCTTATCTCCCTCTCTACTGCCTCCTCCCCTGCTGCCTACAAACATTGCCAGTCTCCTTCATCCTTGAAAGACTCTCCAGTGACCCAGCCACCCCTGATATCATCCTATGTCCTGGCTTCCTTTCGGAGCTAAACTTGAAATTTTACACCTTCCTCCCTTTTCTCTTATTCCCCTCTTAACTCTATAGTCTCTCTTCTCTCTAGTGTTTGGGATGCTGCTCTCTCCTGGCCCTCCTCCTACCTGACTTTCTCGGTCTTCTTTGCTGAATCTTCATCCAGATCATGTTCGCTGAATCTGGGTATTCCCCATGATCCTGTTCTGGATCCTCTTCCCTTTACTAGCTCCCTTGATGATCTCCTCAGATCCCAAGGGCTCAATCATCTTTCTGTTTCAGATGACTCCACCTCACCAACATGAAACATCTCAAACTAGCCATTCTGTAGATGTGTCAAACTCATAGCATGTCCAAAACAAGCCTCATTCTCTTTTCCCTGAACCCTCCCCCTCCTGCACTTCCCACATGCTGTGGAGGGAACCACCATCCTCCCAGTCCCTCAAGTCACCCAGACTCCAAATAGTCCCTTATTGGTTTTCCTGCCTCAAGTCTCTCCAGCAGCTTCTTCTCACTTCTAGCATCAAATACAAAATTCTCTGTCTGGCATTCACAGCCCTTCATAACATGGCCTCTTCCTACCTTTCCAGGCTCCATATGCTTTCCTCCTCTTCACTCCCTCTATGACCAGTGACAGCAGCTGGCTTGCCATTCCTTGGACACCATTTCCCAGCTCTGTGCCTTCAGAGGCGCCATCTCCCCTATCTGGAAGGTTCTTCCTCCTCACCTCTGCCCCCCTTCCCTTTAGGGATCTACTCAGATCCCACCTTCCCAGACCCTAGGCCCTTTGATAGGCTTAAGTGGTTCTAAGAACCTTCCCTGATTTGAAAATATACTCTGCCCCCTAATAGGCTGAATGTGGTCACATGGAGCCTGTAGCAGGAGGCTTGTTTTTCAAGAATGCCCATGCCTTATTACTTTGTGATTGGGCAAGAGGACTGTAACATTCTCTGATCCAAGAGAAGGCTATATATACTGGGGATGTGAGGTTTTGCTTTGGGGCTCGCTTTGAGAAGAGTTGTGTGATTTGACCAGAGGAGAATCCTGGGAAGCCATTGAGCTTTAAAAAACAGCTTTAAAAAACCCAGATGTTGGTGCTTCCCTCTCTGGTAACTGACTAGGTATGGATGTAGTGGTCAGACAGCTGGAAGCCCGTATGCCAATCTGTTTCTTTTGTCTGCTTGTAACTTCTGTTTGTAACTTCTGTTTGTATTCTGTTTGCATTCTCTGAAGTTCAAGGTGCTGAGTTTTTCCCCTGAACTAGGTAAATGATACATGTTTGATTAAAGTAAGATTGTTAACCCATTTTGAGTTGCTTTCCTTTAGAAAAGCAGATGTAAGAACTTGTTCTAGCAGCCACCCTGGGTATGTTAGTGTGCTTGCTGATACACCCTGTTCCATGCTCTCCCTACCTTCTGATTCAGTGAGCTTCATTAAGGCCAGAGAGGTCTTATCTCAGGGATGAGGAGGCCAAGGAGGCTTCCTGAACCTGGGGAGAAGGCAGGGGTCAGGAGGCCCCACTCACAGCCTTTTCCTGGAGCTGAATTTTAGGGGACCACACTGATGGCCAATCTGAGTTCAGTGCTGAAGGATGAATCCAGCTGGGAGCAACCTTACCACTTCTATCTGGAGCACTTCCTCCATGTGCAAGGCCACTTTGTGAAGCCTGAAGCCTTCCTATCTTTCTCTGCAGGTATTGGCAGGGCAGGAGGTAGGGGCGGGATGCTGCCTTCAGGGATCAGCTCCCAAGGCCCAGAAGAGATGTGCATTAGATTCCAGGCTTAGCCCTGCTGTCTGCTAGACCTGTAATGGGTGCCTGTTAATCTAACATCTTTCTCACTTGTGCACTGCCTGATACCTCTGGGTTGTGAGGATAGGCCTATAGAAACAAGACTTAAGAACCCTTGGAGGAGGATGAACCAGAGGACTACAATGTACAGGATGGTGGTCTCCAGAGTGATTGGAGGAAAGGGGCACCCTTGCTCTAGGGTGCCTGGAAGTAGGCATCAGCTGGCCCACCCTAGTTAGGGCTCTGGTATGGCATCAACAAAGGGGTGCTGGGGTTTCATGGTAGAGCTGGGGAGAAGGGAGAACTTGAACAAGCAGTAAGTATCAGAATGGATAGAGAGAAGCCTTGTTCTAGAGCTGGGAGGTACCTGAGTCATTGAGCCCAAGTTCCTCATTTTACAGATGAGGAAACTAAGGCACAGAGAGGTCAAGTGATTTACACAAGTAGGGAGTGGAAAAGGCAGGATCTGAACCTAGGCCTCTGACTCCAAAGCCAATATGCCTTCCATTGTTCCACATTCCCATGTGTTTCTCAAAGAAATCTCTAAGGGTCTCAGGCTTTCTGTTCTGTGAGTCTTTGGCACCTGATTATCAGTCTTTGGAGGCTGTATTCCTTGCCCTCTGCAGCTAGAGCCTGGAGGCTCAAGGAGAACAAACAAGAACTAGAGAGGAGAAGAGAGAGCTGGGCTGAGGAGGTGAAGGGTTCCAGGCATGTTGTCCAGGGCATTTCTGAATAGCTATGATCCTGAGCAGGACCAGGTGACCTCTCAGGTCCCTTCTAACTCCAACATTCCGGACTTCCAAGGAGGAAAAAGAGGAGGAAGAAACTGGGAGAATGTGTTCTTTAAGCCTATAGGGTTTAAAGAAACTTTGATAGGAAGTTTTCTGCCCCATTTAAATTTTGCCAAGGACTAGGCTGTTAGGAAATCGTGGCCTCCATTATCTCCCCTGCCATCTATTTCACAAAAACTAAATTTCTCAACAATTTTTTAGTTTTGTTCTATAAAATGATATCCCCCCCTATAGTGCAGAGCAGGTGAGCCTGGGACAGGAATAGTGGTGAAGCAACTGGTGTAATAGAAAGACAGCTGGATTCAGTATCAGAGATCCTGGGTTCAAAACCTTGATCTGTCATTTACTGTCTGTGTGACCTTAGGCAAATCATGGAAGTTGGACCTGAGTGTCTTATTTATAAAATGAGGGGATTAGAATAGAAGGCCTGAGGTCCCAACCAGCTCATATGACTTAGAATCCTAGTTCTACTTATTACCTGTGTGACTTTAGACAAATTGCCTGTGGCTCAGTGTCCTCCTCTGTCAAATGAAGGAGGTTGAACTTGATGGTTTCTAAAGTTCCTTATACCTCTTATGACTTTGAATCTTGGCCCTGACATTTACTAACAGTATCACCTCTCTGTGCCTCAGTTTCCTCATCTGTCAAATGAGGGGAGTTGGACTCAATGGCTTCTAAGGCCCCTTCTAGATCTAAATCTGTGTTCTTTTGGATTGGATAGGAATCAGGGTGGCTGGGACATCTCCCCATCAATCTGAGGATAGCATCTGGGTTTCCTGGGCTTTGCATTCTCCCAGTCTTTATGCCTGCCTCTCTCATGCAGGCTGCAGGGTGTGCCTGGGGGAGCCACTGGGCAATATGTAATTGTTCTTCTTTTTCACTACCCTGCTACAAGACTTCAACTTTGTCTTGCCCCCAGGGAGCTCCCTGCCCAGTGACAAGGCCAACATCACGTTTCCCTTAACCCCTCAGCCCTTCCAACTCTGCACCATGTCCAGACAGGAGAGGTGCCTGCCAAGGATCTAAACAGTCTTGTCCTGGCCAGTCCCCTTGGGCTAACCTGCTTCCTCTTCCTTACCCACGTAAGCCCCACCTCTTGGGCTAGGGGCTCATGTCACTGGCATCACAGGGAATAAACTTCCTTGTCAGCTCACGCCTCTAGCCTTTGAATCTTGTGGACACTGAGGGGAGGAACACAGCCAGGTCAGTGTTCTAGAAGAGTATTATATGTTATAGGGATTGTAGTATTTAGGGGGGGAGGGGGAGGGGGGCGGGGAATCATTTAGTTACAACTGCCTCGTTTTTCCAAAAAAGTAAGCTCTTGAAAGGTTAAGTTGTTAGGTCTCTGATATCTCACGTGGGGAGGAGACTCCTAAAGAGGGTCGTTGATCGGGTTGAGCCGATCCTCAGCTAACAGGAGTGCACTTGGTCGATCACCTGGGGGCAGAATGCAAAGGCTGCACCTGCTTACAATAAGCAGGATAATCTCTCCGCCTTCGGGGTAAGACACATTGGCTCACTATGGCGAGGGCATGGCCAGGGGAGGGACCCTAAGGGGCCCTGGAGAAAAGACTTAAATAGAGGCTACTCAGAGTAGGTGGAGCCAGGCCAGTCGAGTCCAGCCAGGCCAGACCAGTCCAGCCACACTAAGATAGAGGATGAACTCTCAATAGAAGCTAGAAGCAAGTCCTGTGTCCTGAGTTTCTCTGTGCAGCTGTTTCTCCCGGAGTGGACGGGAGCCGGACGCCCGAGGCCTGCTGAGGTGGGTATAGGTAAGCCCTATACATCCTGACCCACAAAGATAACCCTCACCAGAATAAGAAACCTGTAACAGAAGTGATTTGCTATAGCCAGCAAGTGGCAGGACTAGCCGCGCCTCCTGCCTCCGAAGCCCGTGTTCTTCCTGCCAAGCCAGGCTGCCTTCCCTCTCTGGTGTTGCAGTGACTGGAGAACCAGGCCTGGAGTCAGGAAGACCTGATTTCAAATCTGACTTCAGACAATCACTAGCTGTATGACCCTGGACAAGTCACATCAGCCTGTTTGCCTCAGTTTCCTCATCTGTAAAATGAGCTGGAGAAGACAAATTATTATATCTTCTGCCAAGAAAACCGCAAATGGGGTCACAGTGAGTCAGAAATGACTGAATGACTTCTGACCATAGAGCTGGGACAATGGGCTTAATCTAATGAAGTGAAATATATATGAATGAGAGTCCTGACATAGACTAAAACCATGAGGTCCATGCATCTGGCACGGGGGAGGGGGCGACCCCATCACAGCAAGGACAACACTATGGAACCAAGGCCAGAGAATCACTGAGGTCACAGAGGCCTGAAGCCACACCACAAAACAACCCGAAGAGGAGAGCTGGGGTCACGGCTGTGGGAAGGACAGCCCCTGACCCAGGGCTGCCCAGGTTGTGACACAGTCAGAGGCAAGCGCAAGACTTGAACTCAGGGCTTCTTGGTGTTCAGCTAGGCCACCATAATGACCTGTCATGTCCTGAGGGATGCGTCGCTAGAGTAGAAAAGGGACCCTGAGAAGAACTGGCCTTTCCATCGTAAGATCTCTAAAAGATAAGATGAACAAATTTCAGAGTTAAGAGGTTAGAACCTGGGTCCTTAGCTGACAGGCATTGACTCTGATTCAGGAGAGCACTGATGGGCACTGACCCCGTGAGGGGCACTGATGCTGACCACGATGGTACTGACCCTGGCAGATATGGGCACTGATGGGCACTGACCATGGTGGTGGTCACTGACTCTGACAGGAATGACTAGGGGCACAGACACTAACCCTGGTGAACATGGGCAGTGGTGGGCACTAATAATGGTGGCCACTGCCCCCAGCAGGCATGGACATGGGAACTGACACTAACCCTGGTGGGCACTCACCTCAGTGGGCATGGGCACAGTGGCTGATGCTGGTGGACACTGACTTGGGCAGGCAGGCCTGCTACACTGCGGGCCTCACAACCAATGGTTAGGGTAGGGATGGGAGCCATATTTGTGCTAAAAGTGGGGGAGGGAGGGACATTGACAGAGTCTGAAAGACTCTGGCCTGTGGCTCTTTGGTCATTCTCACCCACCTTGCCCCCTCACTACCCCAAGGTGCTGCTCTTCCAGGTCCTAGACCAATGACAGACTCAGACAGTACTTATGTGCACCCCAATGGTGGCATTTCCATCCAGGATTTATTGGGACCTTCCTTCTTTAATAGTTCTGGGTCTTGGGGAGGTTGGGAGCTGAGAACTAGTCTACCCAGAGCCCTTGGAGGAGCCATTCAACCCAGCTGGGCTCTCTGTCCATGGGAGGCTCTGAAACACAGACACACAGACAGTAGGAGGTGACAATAGGAGGTGGGCAGGGCTTGTCAGCAAGGATGCCCTTCCTGGGCCCTGCCCTGCTTTCTGAGGACCTGGGGAGGGGACTCCTGATTTAAGGTGCAGCAAAATTGCCACCATGGCCAGCTTTTAGGATTCTCTCGTCCTCAACTTCAGAGCCAAGACAAGTAGATCGTGGCCCAATGCCACCACAATGGACACAGGCCTTCTCAAGAGCCTTGGACTGGAGGCTTAGGGCCCAGGCTCCAGGCCCTCCAGGCCTGGTTCCCCTCCAAGCCATACCACAGGAGCAGCTCCAGGGACTGAGGGAAGGGCCTCTCAGAGGTGGGGGCCACAGCCACAGACTTACCCTTTCTCCATAGACCTTGGCCTTCTTCTCCTTGTACTTATTTTCCTGTGGGATCAAGAAACAAAGGGGTAAAAAAAGGAAAAGCCGACTCTGGGGGAAGGAACCAAGATGGCAGCATAGAAGCAGCAAGGTCCCGCAGCTCCCACACTGCCACCCTAAACACCCATAAATATGAGCCCAGACAAAAGCTAGGACTCTCAGACTCACAAAAATACAAACAACACATCTCGAAGGCAGCTCTGCAGCAGGGGCTCATTGCAGCGGCCGGAAGTGGAGGCTGGCCCAGCCTGAAGCCGAGATCGCGGTCAGGCCCAGGGTGGTGGGAAGGAGCCGGGCTGAGCTGAGCCAAGCCGAGCCGAGCCGCGCCGCAGCCAGTCTTCAGAGGAGAGGATCTACAGCCTCCAGCACCTCCACATCTGCCAAGGGCCAGGCCCCAGGAGGAACCGAGCCTCCCAAGCTGCAGCTTGAGTCTACTTCAGAGAAGATCTCAAGCACCTGCCTGAGGCGATCTTCAAATCACCGCAAACCAGGGTCAGAGACAGTGAAAGTGAAACTTTGAAAATTATTTGGGGGTGGTAAAGCAGTTTGGCCATTCTGCCCCTGGGGCAAGGAAGCAGTGGGGGAAGGGAACTGCTGGAACCAACGGAGGTCCCCACCAGGCTGCTTCAGAGCCTCTGGCCTGTGGACTCCGCAGGGGGGCTGAATCGATTGATCAGGGCCAAGTGCTCTTGCGTTGAGCAGCCTGGATCCAGATCGTGGTCTTAGGTGGTGGTCCTGGGGTGCACTTTCAACAAACCAAAGCTGGGGGGACTTGCAACGCCCCCCTAATAGCTCTGGCAGCTGGGAAAACCCCAGCAATTTGGAACAGAGCTTTCCCCTCGGGAAGCAGAGTTTCACAGAGCTAAAAAAGAAAACAACCAATTAACTGACTGACCAACATGAGGAAAAGGAAGCAAAATAAGAACAGCAATAAAACTCTAGATCCTTTTTTGTGGACAAAAAGGATCAAAGCATGGAATGGGAGGAACACAACCCAGAACTCAGAACTCCCACACCAAATGCTTCTAAGACAATTGAAGAATGCCTAGAAGCTATACATCAACTGAAAAAGGACTTTGAAAACCAAATAAGAAAAGTGGAGGAAAAATTGGGAAGAGAAATGAGAATGATGCGAGAAAATCATGAAAAGAGAGTCAACAACCTGACTGAAGAAAACAACACTTTAAAGAATAGATTAACTCAAATGGCAA
>CM053597.1:237885480-237938349 GCA_028646575.1 Pseudocheirus occidentalis | reverse complement strand
TCTCTTTATATCTCAAACAGATAAGATAGTTGAGGGGGGGCCTGGTGGGGTTGGTGTGAGAAGCTTTCACGCTTGAAGAAAGAGGGGGGACTGAATGAGACGGTGAAAACATTCTCATAAAATAAGAGAGATAGTCACCAAACTTGCTCTAGGTCCTAGATCTCTTTAGGCCTAGGTTTCATGTTCCTGTAAATCACCTGATTTCAGGGAAATTGGATGGTGTGCCCCTCCTCCCCCTCCCTTCTTCCTGTAGGGGGGCTTTTTGTGACAACCCCCTTATGCTACATATGGATAATCATAGCTATATGTCTTTGTATTGGGCAAGAGGGTCTTTCCAGGGTCCTACGAAGACTGTGAGGTCATGTTACCCCACCAATGGGGTAATGATCCAGCATTAGGGGATTTTTGGTAGGAGGGAGTTTTGGGGTTTATCTGGAAATTTGGGGTTTTTCATAGAATTGTTTGTGCAAGGGTATAAAACTGCTTGCTTGCCTCTTGTTGGGTGCCTCCCTATACCAAACTGACTGGAGTAGGTGACGCCCAACTCTGATGAGACTTGTCTTTAGAATAAAGAGCTTCTGTCTTCACCTTGAGAAACCTCTGAATTTATTTGGGTAAGGGTCTTTGGGGTCTTTATCCCACTCAAAATGAAGACAGGGTGACCAGTGGAGCCCGGGGGTCTAGCTCTATATACAAGGGCCCTTCCCCTCTGGATCTGTTTCCTCATCTGAGCTGTGAGGGTTGTATGGGACACAATGTGGTTTCTCAGGTAGACTATCTGCTGTGGTGACTATCCTGTCACCACACATACACATTATCAGGAAATTAGATAGAGATTGAGAAGAACAAATGAAAATATTCCCATAAAGTAAAAGAGACAGTCACCAAACTTGGGCTGGGCTTTTGCCTTGATAGGCCTAAATTTTGTTTTTCTATAATGTGTCTGCCATCTACCTGTCTTTGAAAAGCAACAAGTGATCTATAAATTGCCTTCTTTTTGCAACAAGTAATATGTTTGTCAGATGTTTCTGTAAATTGTCTCCTTTTTGATAAATGAGAAAAATATGTAATCTGTGATAAGCTAACCTCTGATAAATAATTTTGTATTGGGTAAACGGATTGTAAGGACACCCCTTCTCACCAGTGGGAATGAAGGTCTGGTTATTAGGGTGGGGTTTTGTGGGTTTTGGCTGTTTAGCCCAGCTTCTGCTTCTGTACTTTGTCTTCCTCCCTCTGGTGTTCTAGTGTTGTAGAACGCCAGCTTCTCCCAAGATTCTAATAAAGAAACCTTTCTGTTCTCACATGGAGAAACCTCTGAGTTTTCAGTTTGGGGTAGCGTCTTTGCACCCCACACAGGGTGATTGGGCAAGTGAGCTCAATCTGACCCTATGAAATCATTCCCCAGAAGGAATGTTTCTGTCCCTATTTTTCTAAAGGTCTGTGAGTGAGACAGAGGAAAGACGTAAGAGGTCTTTGGGTCTGAAGTCAAGAAACACAGGCAGCCTCAGTTTCTGAAGTTAGCTCTGTAAGACCAGGGACCAAGTCACCTTCCCCATCATCAGTTTGCTTACCCGTAAAATGGGATAATAATGCTTGTCTTTTAAAACAATTTGCAAACCCTATGGTGTTATATGTGTTGTTTCATTATGATCATCTGTGGCCCCTTGAGGCCCTCCATAACCCCCAAGCTGCAGTCTCCTCACCTCTAAGACTGGAATAGCCCCCAGTTAGCACCACTGTCACATCCCTCCATCTGGCTGGAAGCAGAAACAACCTATATGTGCTTGTTTCCCATTAACATGTGAGCCATTTGGGAGCGGGTAAGTCTTGTTTCTGTGTTTCCGTCCCCAGCCCTTTTCATTAAGTTCTGAGTAAATGCTCATTCATTCATGCATGCATTCATTTATGCCAACTCTTCCCTTCTCAGTACTTTCCTGAAGTCCCCTGACCGTGATCCTAATCTTGACAGAAACATGGCCTCAGTCCTCTTCATAATGTGTGCGATAAAAGACCCCACGGACCATTACCTAAATAAATCTAGAGGTTTCTCAAGGTAAAGACAGAAGCTCTTTATTCTAAAGACAAGTCTCGCGAGAGTTGGGCGTCACCTACTCCAGTCAGTCTGGTAAAGGGAGGCACCCAAGAAGAGCCAAGCAAGCAGTTTTATACCCTTGTACAAACAATTCTATGAAAAACCCCAAAATTTCCAGAGAAACCCCTCAAAACCCCCTCTCACCCCAAATCCCCTAATGCTGGATCATTACCTCATTGGTGGGGTAACATGACCTCACAGTCTACGCAGGACCCTGGAAGGCTCCTCTTGCCCAATACAAAGACATATAGCTATGATTGTCCATATGTAGCAAAAGGGGGCTGTCACAAAAAGCCCCTTACAGGAAAAAGGGAGGGGGAGTAGGGGCACACCATCTGATTTCCCTGAAATCAGGTGATTTACAGGAACATGAAACTTAGGTCTAAAGAGATCTAGGACCTAGTTCAAGTTTGGTGACTGTCTCTTTTATTTTATGAGAATGCTTTCACCTATCTCATTCAATTTCAAGCCAAGCCCCCTGCCACCATCCTCAAGGTTTTCTCTGACTCCCACTGAGAGCTGGATAATGCCTAGAATTTCACCATTAGAGCTTCATTCCTTTAGTTAATGGCAAAGACTGGGTTCCCTGTTAAAGCAGAAATCCCTTCTTTCCTCCTGATCCCCAAGGGAACAAACACATGATGCTAATCAGTGATTTTCCCTGGAGGGTGAATGAGCTTGCCACACTCTCTCTGCAGAGCTGGTTAGAGTATGGAGGATTTCCCCCAAGAGAGGGAAAGGGGCCCAGGCTGCACTGAGTGGTTTTCCAGGGCCTTCTTACCCTGAGCCGGGATCTCAGTGATCTCAGATACTGGAGTCAATCACTTAATCATGTCAGCTTCAGCACTGACTGCCCTTTACCACTCCCCTCCTCTCAGGCTCTAGTCCCCAGTGGCCTGCCCACTCTCTACGGGCAGGACCATGATCCAAATGCAAGCCTCCAGATGAGAGATCCTTGGGGCCAGCCCTCTACTAGCCCAGCCTTTGGAGGCTATTCTCATGATGCTGCCTTTCCCTGGAGGGGACCTTGGGCCTGAGTGTGACATTACATCGAGGGGGGATTTGTGACAGGGCACAATCATCACCAGCCTCGGACAGCGGAGGCCTAGAAGCATCCCAGCCAGGAAGGGATCGAAATGCCTTAGGCTTAGACTAGGGAGGCTACTGCCTTGGCTGTATAGTTCGTACTGAGCCGAGGTCAGTAGGCATTTATCCATGAAGAGCCTACTATGTGCTAAGCGCTGGGGCACAAAGTTATATTCCTGCCCTCAAGGAGCTGACCATCTAACAGGAAATCACACCCTCCCCACTGTGTACAAACACGCCACCAACAGGACTAGTCGGGGCTCTCAGCAGAATCACCAGGCACATCTATCTGCCCAAAGCTTTGCAGGCAGATTTTGTGGATAACTTGGCCAAGGTCATACAGCCAGTAAGAGCCAATGCTAAGTAAGGATCAGGATTGGCAGCACCTAGGATCAGTGTCTACCAGGGCATGCCCCGCCTCCTCTCTTGGGTAGGGGAAAGAAAGCTGTCCCCAAAGCTTGATTGGCGCAAGGGGATGAAGGCTCAAAAGCTATGAGAGATTGAGAGGAAAGCCCTGAAGGAGAGACCTAGGTAAGAGCCATGGGGAGCGCACTCTGTACCAGGTAGGCTGTGTAGGAGGAGGCAAGGGAGTGGATGCCAGGGTTACCCAGGAGGCAGAAATGGGGAGAGCTGGCAGTTTGATACACATGATGAGGGGTCAAGGGACAGAAGAGGCTGGAATCCTGAGGAGACTGGAGCATAGTGGGGTCCTCTAGAGAAACAGGGAGGTTAGGAAGGGGTTAGAGCCATGGGGAGGGTGACACGTTGAGTTTCAGCCACCTATGGGTCACCCAGGAAGAGATGTCCAGCAGGAGGCCGGAGGGTGGGTCCAAAGCTCAGGAAAGAGAATCGGGGCTGGATCTGTAGTTTGGGGAGTCATCTGCATAGAGTTGGAGCTGGTAGCCTAGTGGAGAGACAATGGATTCCACATTCATGGAAGAAAGTGAAGCGAACTCATGGCAATTAGCAAATGATCAGCACTGAAGGAAAGGCAGACAAATGTGAGCAAAGAACAAGAGCATCTCAGCCTGTGGTTGGGGAAGGACACCTCCATGGTGGAGGCAAGATCAGAGCTTGGTCCCAGAGTCTTGTGATGGGGGTGAAGGGCTGCAGGGGTGGGAAAGCAGGAGGAAGGAATGAGGCTGCTGTAAAGGGCTGAGGAGTGAGTGTGTGTGTGTGTGTGTTTGCAATGTGTGCACATCTGCACGTGTGCCATGAGTGTGTGGTGTAGTGTGTGCATGTGTGTGTTGTGTATGCATGCTGTGTGTGTGCCTGTTTGCCATGTGAGTCCATGTGCCATGTTTGTGTGCGCATGTCATTTGTGTGTCATGCATACAACCACATGTATATGTGTGGTATGTGAGCACATATGTGCATTTTGTGCATGCCACGTGTGTGGGGTATGTCACATGTGCGCATGCACTGTGTGCCGTGTGTGTGTGTGTGTGTGTGTGTGTAAATGGGGGGGGGGGTAAATGGCCAAGAAGACTTCCCACAGAGCTGGGTGTGAGAATGGGGATGGTGCTCTGGCCACTTGCTTCAGAAAAGGCACATCATAAACAAAAAGACAGAGACAGAGAGGAGTGATGGAGGGAGGGGAGGGGAGGGAAGGAGAAGGAGGAGAAGGAGGAGGAGGAGGAGAAGGAGGAGAGATGGAGAGAAGGGAAAAAAAGGAGAGACATGGAGAGGAGGGGAAAAAAAGAGACAGCAGGTAGGGGGACAAAGACTTCTGATGGATTGTTAAATAGATAGGTAAATAGATAAGTAGATGTTCATCCTTCATTTTTCAGAGGGCAGACATGAGTTGGATTTAAAGTGAGGCAGAGCTGCACAAAGTCTTCAGCCTCACTCTGTTTCTCTAAGCCATCATAGTTACAGCAACAGGGCAAAAGTCAGGACACCTGGCAATAGCAAAGGATGCAGCTTCCACCAGGGAAAGTCTTCATATAGTTGGGATAGACACCCCCTAACTCACTGACAGGTCTGTGACCCCTCGGGTCACCATCAACCTGGTTTAACCCCCTCTGCCAAGATAGGTTTGGCCAGGTCGTGGGCACTGGCCAAGCTACAGCTTTTTTGAGCCACTGGTGATTGCTGGGTGAAGTTGAACACCAAAGGAGGATGAACAGCCCCGAATAAAGCTGGGCAGCCCTCCCATCAAAGAGGTTGGTCCTCCCTGAACTCCCCCAAAGGGTAACTAGATAGATATGGATGGATGGATGGATGGATGGATGGATTTCCTCCGCTGGGTCTGACCCTGGCTCTGATCCCGCTGACCCTGGCAAGACGTTGCTCTGCCTGGGCCTTGGTTTCTTCATCTATACCCCACCTATTACTCCTGCCTCAGTTTCCACATTTGTAAAAGGGGCTAGACCATCCTCTGAACTATCCCTGCCCCTCCCTAGACCTCGGTTTTCCCTTCTGCATGAGCAACCTGCGCTGCCATGGGCGGTGCCCCCACCCGGAGCCCGGAGCCTGCACAGAGCAGCACCCCGGGATGGACACCCAGAGCACCCGATCGCGGCCCAACACCCCATTTATGTCATTAAGTCTAAGCACAGACACTGTCTCACCAACTTCCTCTCCCCGTACAGGTCCGTGAACCAATTAGAGAACTCCTAGGCCTATACACCTTTCATCGCCCCACCCACCCACCCGCCCGCAGCTGAAGGAGCGTCCCCGCCCTCGGCCGATCGCCAATGAGAGAGCTCGAAGGCCGACTTTTCTTCCGTTCTTCATCCCGCCCTCCCGCCCACGGTGGCCAATGGCCGAGCCGGGACGGACGTTTCCCCACCCTCGGAGCCAGGACTGGCGGCAGCTGCGCAAAGATGGCGGCGAGCGGAGTGGGTCGGGTGGCCTCTGCTACCTCAGGGGCCGTGGGCACAATGGTGAAGCCCGTCTTCAGCCGGGACCTGAACGAGGCCAAGCGGCGGGTGCGGGAGCTGTACCGGGCCTGGTACCGCGAGGTGCCCACCACCGGTGAGGGGCTGGCGGGCGGGCGGGAGCTCTAGGTCAAGGTCGCGATGTCTGCCGCTATTAAAGGGCGGGCAGTGTGTCCCGAGGAGGCCAGCGAGGACGTCTCTCCCAGAGAGGGGAAACTGAGGTGTGACTTCCCTTGTGATAGTGCCCAGCGAGTCAGGGGGAAAGGAGAGCAAGGGTCCGAGGGCATGCAGGCGGTTGTGGCGCGACGTTCGACCCCTGGCACCCCTCCCCCCTTGCGGCTTCACCACGCTTTTAGCTCAGCGTTCAAGGCCCATTGCTCCCCAGTCACGAGGGCCCAGATCTGGAGTTAGGAGTATGTAGTTTGGGCGTTGTTTTGCAGAGCAGGAAACTGAGTCATAGGGCGGGGGCGAGGTTTGAGCACCCCCGAGGGTAGGGTCACAGTTCGTGGCTGCCGGGAACCCCAAAGCAGCCCTGAGGCCTTGGCCCGGTCAAGGGAGGAAGGGCCTCCACCCGCCCAGCCAGAGGGGCTGCACTCAGACACACCCCCTCCGTCCATAGTGCACCTCTTCCAGCTGGACATCTCGGTGAAGCAGGGCCGAGACAAAGTCCGGGAGATGTTCATGAAAAACGCCCACGTCAGGGACCCCCGCGTGGTTGATCTCCTGGTCATTAAGGTAAGAGTCCACCTGGGGGCTGGAGGAGGAGGAAGAGGCATCTCTAGGACAGTGTGAGATATGGCGGGACGCCTAGGGAGTGGTGGGGGGGAGGGGGCTTGGGAGAACCTCCTTGCTTGTCCTGAAGGGTGAGGGGGCCACAGACAAGGGGGGCTGCTCCCTCCCCACCCCCAGCGCTTCTGCCTCAGCCACTTTCCTAGGGCCGGGTGACTGAGTGCCTTTCTTGCTGTGCAGGGGAAGATGGAACTGGAGGAGACCATCAAAGTGTGGAAGCAGCGCACTCACATCATGCGCTTCTTTCATGAAACAGAAGCCCCTGGACCCAAGGATTTTCTCTCCAAGTTCTATTCTGGCCATGACCCATGATGCAGTTCTGGAAAGGAGCACTTTGGTATTTAATTCTAATACTGCAAATAAACTCTATGGTGGAACCTTTGTGTCATAGCATTCCCTGAATGGGGCTAGCCCACCAGGCCCCTCTTCCATCCCCTCTCCTGGCAGCACAGGTTAGTGCTGAAGTCCTCCTGGGCAGTCACTGGTAATTAGGCCCAGCCAACTTCTCCTGCCACACCGTGTAGTCCTTCTGAGGGTCCTCAGAAGGCCTGCCCTTGTCAGCCAGTGGGCAGGCTGCCTCTGACTGAAGGCCCCTTCTCCATCCCTTTAGCCACAGGAGCTTTCCCTGCCCTGTCTCTGCAACATCCACCTGCTGCTTCTGATGGTGAATACTAGCTTTTAAAAGCTGAGGCCTCTTAAAAAACATCATCCTCTACTCCTTCCAAGAGGGTCAATCAAAACCCTCAAGACTTTTCTGTGCCCTCAGCAAGGTCGCTGAGGTTCCTGTGTTCTGGTCATCATGGGCTTTGAGCTTTCTTAGGAAACTTGACCTTCTTCAGTGCAGGACTCTGAGACAGGGCTCCCTTCTAACTCAGACACTGTTTTCCCAAGCTGCTGTGGCCAAAAATATCAAGTTCCTGAATGGCTAAACCCCTTTTTGCTTGAACCTTTCTCAGTTATAAGAAGGCCTTGTACAAAGGTCCTCCTGAGAGATAATAATGCACTTCATAGCCCAGCAAGGCTCCACAGGAAAACAGCTTCCAAATCAATACCGGAGTGTGCACAAAGCATAGGGGCTTTAAAATGCCTGCTCAGAGTTGTGGATTTCAAATGCCCCTCAAGATGAAAAAGGAGATGGACCAAGAGAGGAAGTGGGAACAAAGGGAATTATCACAAACCATCTGGTCTGATTCTGTGCCAACAAATGTGATCGAAGAAATGGATGGAGACTTCCAAAAATACTGACTACAAATTAACATAACAAGAAGTGGAGACTAACCAGCCCCAGAAAAAGAAACCCAAAGAGCCTCCCAAGAAAGAAGTCCAGGGCCAGGCAGACTGACACATGAAAGAACAGTGAGCTCCAACATCAAAGAGAAAGAAGGTTGCTGGCCAAACTAGTCCCACCTCATCCCTCAGGGCCTCTGAACAAAGCAATCCCAGTAAACAAAGTGCCCCTGGCAGGTATGGCTTGGAGGGGACTGCCTTCCTCCCCTATGTATGCCTCAGTGGTGCTAAAAACAACCACCCAGGACCCTGGCCTGCAGCAGAGGAAGCCCAGCCTCCTCACTGTCTAGATCAGGACCTGAGTGAAACCAGAGAAGAATGCCAGTTCAGGCCCAACCTCTGGCTTCCACCTGCTGCTTCCTTGCAGGCAGGGGCATGTGCTCTCATGTGTCAGGACTACATCCTAGATCCTGCCCAGGCCTTAGTCTTCAGCCAACAGCTGGCTCTCCACATTACCCTCATGACACCATGCCCACACAAAAACATGGTCAGTCCTGCCTAGACCTCAGTCACAAAGTGCTATTTATTCATAGTCAAAAGTGCTCTGGGGCTGCAGCCTGGCCTTCACAGAGGTCAAGGGAGTTCGAGCTAACAGGATATATGTACACACACCACACCCACTGGGCCATGCAGGGAATGCTGGTCACGGAGAAGGAAGGCTGAGGATTTGTCCTCTGCCCCTCTGCTGCTGGAGAAGGAGCATGATTGCTACAGAGGCTTCACTGTTGGAAGAGCGCTGGCTGTTCCCTCTGGGTGGCTAGGTTGCCCTGTGGTATAAAGCAGAGCTGGGGGGGGGGGGGTCACCACAACATGAGGAACTGTATTAAAGGGTTGTGGCATTAGGAAGGTTTAGAACCACTGGGTTATTTTTTTTTGGAATAATTTGAAAACCATTAAATTAGGGCCGGCTAGGTGGCGCAGTGAGTAGAGCACTGGCCCTGGAGTCAGGAGTATCTGAGTTCAAATCCAGCCTCAGACACTTAACACAAAAGCTAGCCGTGTGACCTTGGGCAAGTCACTTAACCCCAACTGCCCTCCAAAAAAGCAAAAAAAAAAAAAAAATTAGGGGTGGCTAGGTGGCACAGTGAATAGAAGACCAGCCTGCAGCCAGGAGGACCCGAGTTCAAATCCGATCTCGGACATTTGATGCACTAACCGTGTGACTTTGGGCAAGTCACTTAACCCCAATTGCTCTCAAAAAACAAACCCATTAAATTAGAGAATCATCAGTACTGGAGTCCTGGCTCCCAATTATTAGGCATGTGACAGTGGGGAAGCTCTTTAATTTCTCTGAGCCTTAGTTTACTCATTTATAAAATGGGCTGGAGACCACTAGATACCTCAGAGGGATATGGTGAAGGAGGAGGCATTTTGTAACCTATAACATGTCATCAGCTCCCATTGCTATCTCTGGAAGAAGGCTGGACTAGGTGGCCAGGAGATAGTAGGGAAGAACAGGGGAAGCCCCAGGGTTTGACGCTTCACTCTGATTCTGGCAAGTCACTGCAGCTCAGAGCCTGAGTTTCCACATGTGTAAAATGTGGAAGAGGATCCTTGACCTGTACCCTCCAGGGTTCTGAACCTTGAGGCCCTACACAAATAGTCCAGTCAGAGGTCCCTCTGCTGTGACCCCTTTATTTTAGAGGAGGTGAAAGGATTCCCCCTAGGTCTTCCTCAGGGGCACCAGAAGCAGGTCTACTACTCCAGTTATCTGGCCTCAATGGGCTGGGTCATCTCAGCCTGTCTTAAGGCCACAGGACAACCTCTAGCTTATCTTTCTCCCCTCCACTGTAGCTGTGACCGGAGTTAGGCCTCTACCCTGCACAGATCAAGAGCAAAGTAAATGGATGAAAAGGCAAAATGGGGGGCCTCACTGGCAGGGATCTCAGAAGGTACCCAGGCCAACTACTCCCTCAATAGGAATCCCTTCTGTCTCCATCAGCCTCCACTCAGGAACCCCTCAGAACCAGGGTCAACTTGGGAAGTCTCTGGTAGTTGGGGGCTGAAATCCGCTTCCCCCAAACTTCTACACATTAGTCTTAACATCTGGGGAAAGGACACCTCCAAAGGGAGGAATGAGCCACTGTTTGAATATCTTGTCTGAAGGAGGCTAAAGTACTGAGGCTTCTTTGTTTTCCCAGGTGTCTGGGCCTGCACCCACTGGAGGGCATGTACCCCTTTGCACCAACACTGAAGGAAGAGGCTTTTATGCTGAAACGAGTTTGCTTTGTAGGGAAAGGGCATGAAATGCACAGGGGAGTTGGTGGGATAAGAAAATGAAGGCCACCAGGGGCCCACTGGAGAGCCTGCTGTGGCTAGGAGCTAGCTCAGTTCAGCAGACATCACCAGTGAACAAATGCTTACTATGTGCCAGGCTCTGGCCTCTGGCACTCATGCTCTTAAGGATTCCCCTAAGCCCCCCTGAGCTGTGTGTCTCAACAACCCAGGCTAACACTGCTCCCCTCTGGCACTCTGAAGGTCTGCAAAACACTCTACACAGAGTCCTTGTTTGGCCTCAGGACCACCCTGAAAAGGAGACATGTAAGGAAACTGCTGAGCTGACATAAGTGAAGCCATTTGTCCTGGGCCTACAGACAGGATTTGAACCCAGATCCTCTGTCTACCAGGCCAGGACTGTGCCAGCTAAACCTCTCCAGAGCTGTCCTGTATTTCAGAGATATAGAAGAGCCGCCCGCCCTCCCTTGCCCAGGCAGGGGGCAACTGAGTCTTACCCACTAATCATCATCATCATCATCCTCTGGGACAAAAATGTCGTGTTCTTCCAAAAGGGCAGCAAAATTCTTACTAATGAGTGTTCCAACGTACAAGAATGGAATTACAATGGAGAAGACCCGGAGAAGGCCAAAAGACATCTGTAGGATCAGAGACAGAGGAATGTCCACAAAGAGTGCTGGTGGGGGAAGGGGGGGAACAGGGACTGTCTGAGTGAGGTATGAACCCCCAGCAGGGAAGGGCTGCGAACCTTAAAAAACTCCTCATTCTGAGGGCATGTGGACAAAAGGAAGTGGGGTTTGGAGCAAGATGAATGAGTGACAAAGTAAGAAGCCAGGAGATGGCATCAGGGGAAAATGTTCCAGGGGGCTAAAAATGTGGAAAAAACCTGGCAATTACTGGCCATGTACTGAAGACAAATGGCCAGACGTCTGAACCCAGTACCAAGGCTGCCAGCAGGGGTGCTCTGCTCTAAGTCAAATGGCCATCTACTAGAAAAAGGGGTTCCCCCCATGGCTTCTAATGACCAGCTCCCTGCAGGATCGTACCCAGCTACGGGCCTCTGTGATGTGTTCTTGGGCAGCAGGAGTCATGGCCTGGCTCTCAAGAGGACCACCTACTCATCCTTGGGGAACACAAGGGAACCCAAGGTCCAGCAAGAGTTCTGAAAGGTCCTGGGACCCCAAAATCCTAATCTGCCAAATGTGTCAACGGAAAGCTGGGGGTGGGCCGCCCCAAGGCCCCTCCAGGGAGACCCAGGGTCTGCTGGGCACCTCTTTATGAAAGGGGAGCCAGCAGCCGGAGAGGAAGATCCCGGAGAAGGAGCAGTGACACCAGCTAGCATTTATACAGTACCGACAGCATGCCAGGCTCCGTGCTACCCAAGTGGTCATTATTCTCCCATTTGACCCTCACTGCTAGCCCTGGGAGGTCCGTCCTGCCGCCATCCCCATTTTACAGATGAGGAAACTGAGGCAGACTGCGTGTATCTGCTGCCTTGTTTGACTGGGTCCTCCGAGGGGAACGATCGCTTGGTGCCCAAAACACCGGCTCAAAGCAAAGCCCCCCCAAAAGTCACTTGGCTGGGCCTGGCAAAGTGAGGGGCGGTCATTTACTGGCTTCTTTTGGGGGAAGGGCGCATCTCCCTGGAAACACCCCTCCCAGCCGACTAGGAATGGGGATTCCTTCCAACACCCATCATTCAGGGATCCCCGCTGCCCCCCATGTGGCCTCCAATATTTAAGGGTGTCTTGTGCGCCAAGAGCCCCCACTCCCCGCTGCGACTTGCCCTGACTCTTGGTGGGAAGCACAGCGGGGGTTAGGGGGTCTGGGCCGCACTGGGGCCACTCCCACCCCAGAAAGGAGGGGCAAAAGAAGAGCCCCACAGCCACGGCCTTCCCCTAGTGTTAAGTGCCCGACCCCCCTCGCAGCCTTGAGGCCCTCCTGGGGATGCCCAGCCAACGCCGGCCCCAGGGGTCACGGCCCCCCAGCAGGGGCTGAGCCAAGGCATTCCCGATCCCCAATCTGGCCACGCCTTCAGCCGCTTCCGGGCCGGCCCCAGAGGTCTCCGCAATTGTTCTGCCCGACCTTCAGTGCAGGCGACCGCGAGGATTGGCCTGCCCACGGCAGTCCCGCACGTTGGTTGGCCGCAGCTCCGCCTCGCCCCACCCCCTCACTTACTTTAGCCGGCTTGGGCAAAATGGCTCCGCTGCGAGTAGCGATAAGCGACCGCAAAGGAACCAGGCCCTGCCCCAGGCCGCTGCCGGCCTTCCGCGCGGCCCGCCCAGGCCTGAGAGCCCCGCTCCGCGCGGCCTCTACCGCCGCCAGCCAGCGAGCGGCTCTCAGCGACATCTCGTTCTCGACCTTGTGGACGGATTGACCGGTGACGGCCAGTGCCCGGAGGAAGACGCCAGCCCCCAGCTCTCGCGATAGCCCCAAGCGAGATGCCCGGACTTTGCCCGCGCGCTCCCAGGGAAGGGGGAGGGCGGGACGACGTGCGCCCAGTGCGTGATTGCGTCATCGAACTCCGTGCCCCACCCCGGAGCTGTCCCAACGCCCGGGCTGCAAGTGAAGCCGGGGTGGAAGGCTGAGCCGTGACCCCTGCCCTATTTTACAAAGGAGTAGACTGAGGCTCCGAGAGGCCTAGGGAGTCGGCCCCGCAGGATGAGAGTCCACGTGTCTGGCCCGCCAGAGCCAGGAGGGGCACTGGGGCCCTCGTTTGACAGAAGAGGAAACCGAGGCACGGGCGGGGCGCTGAAACACGTAGGACCCCCTTATTTCTCAGGCTGCCCCTTCTCACCCCAGGGAGCCGGGTCCCCTTCGCCGCGTCTCTGTGCTTCACTTTCCTCATCAGTAGAAAGGGAGCTATCAGAGTGGCTCCGACCTCTCAGAGCGCCTCGCCCCAAAACCGGGGCCTCCTCATCCTCCCCCTGTAACCGCCCTCATCCCACGCAGCAGGTGGGCTCCCGGGCTCTACCGGGTGACACCCCTCTCCCCCCCCCCCCCCGGGAACGGGCCTGTGCTCTGTCCCCTAGGATTTGCTGCTCTGCGCCTCAGGTGCCGCCCCCTTCAAGGTGGAGCAAGTGCTGGCCTGAGGAGGGGAGAGTAGAGGAAGGCCTCATTCTCCTCCCTAGGTCATGCCCCACTCAAGTCTAGGGGACCCGGGGCACCTCTTGGACCCAGCAGAGGCCCTCTGCCCCAGGCTACAGTCAATCCAGAGACACTGAGAAGGGAAGAAGCATTTATATATTACCTACTGTGCACCGGGTACTGTACCAAGTGCTTTACAGACCTCATTGACAGTCACAACCTTGGGGAGGGAGGTGCTGCCATCCCATTTTACAGTTGGAGAAACTGAGGCAGGCAGCGGGTGTGTGACTTAGGCAGGGTCACAGCCTCAGAGGCTGCATTTGAACTCAGGTCCAGACCTCTGTGTACTGTGTCCCTGGGGGGAAAACGGTATCCCCGACAAGCCTGGCTGCCCCATCCTGTCAGGGGACCCAAGCCACGGTGTTATGGGCTTCCTTGAGGGGACAATGACTGGGAGGGGTTGGGGTCCCTGCACCTTGCGAGGTGCCTGCCTCAGAGGGGTGGCAGCCAGCCAGCCAGAGGTCCCGGGTTCTGGCCCAGCCCTGGCAGGCAGCACTCCACCTCTGACAGCCGTAAAAGACGGACAAGCGGACCACAGACCCCTTTCTGAGCCCCATGTCTCGCCCTGGGTTCTGAGCCTTCACCAGGAGCCAGAGGGAGGAACCTCCCCGCACCTGGCAGCTCTCTCTCTCTCCCCAGGAGCCGGATCTCAGGCCATCCTGCCTCACGAACTCCCATTGCTCACTGGGTCTCAGTGTTCTCTGTAAAAGGATGGGGCTGTACCAGGTGCCAGGCCCTTGCAGCTTTCAGTATGGGACCCTGAGCTCTTTCCGCTGACCCCCCACCCCAGCTATGTTTCAGACAATTTGAGGCATCTAATAGCCTCTGCCTCCCTGACCTCGCCCTGACAGAGGATGCAGGATCCAGGCTGGTCCCAGTAGAGGAGCACTTTAGCTGCCTTAGCTGTTTTCTTGCCTTGGTAATTAACAGACTCCCAGGCCTCTCTACCAGAAAACCACCCAACCTTGAAGGAATGTGACAGCCTGAGGGGTGGTCCCCTGACCTCTATTTGAAGGTCAGGTGGTGTAAGAAAAGCAGGGAAAGAGCCCTGAAGGTAGGCAGATGGCAGTGACTCAGCTCCCCAACCCAGGATTCTGTTTCCTCATTTGTAAAATGGGGGTCACCATAACCCTACCTGAGGCAGCTCTATCCACTAAACTCTCATTATCCTTTTTCTTGCTATGTCATGTCTTAGGATTCAGAGCTGTCAAAGATCCTCTTCCTGGTTACTTTTACAAATGGAAAAACTGAGGCTCAGAGCTGCTCAGACTCCCCTCAGGTCAATTTCCTTAGGACTCTGAGCCCTGTGTCCTGAGCAATTAGGGAAAGGAAAGAAGGGAGGGGACAGTCGGTAATACCTTCCTGTGGTATGTCCTCCCTGTAGACAATGGCCAAAGAGGGCAGGGCTTAACAGAGAGGAAAGGAGGAGAGTGGACAGGCAGTTCACCCTAGAGTTGATCTGGGCCCCAATGGGCAACATGGGCAGGGAGGTCACGAGACTGGTGCCCCCCTGCCCTCCCTTCACAGCCCACCACCCAGGCCCCTGGCCTGCAGCTGCTCCCTCCAGAGATTAATGATCTCTTGGCCATACCAGTCATGCAGCTTGGGGAAGCAAGAGGTCTCTGGGGACACTGGGCTGTCCCCCCCATTCAGGGGCATGCTGGCCAGGCCCCAGGAACAGTTCTTAGCCAGGTGCCCTCTGCTGAGGGGAGCAAGGAGCTTTGTGGCTACCTCTTCCCCTTTTGGATCTGCTAAGGGACTGCCCTCTCTGAGCTCCTATTTTGGCTTGGGAGGGGGAGGGACGGTCCAAAGGGGGGACGGGCCCTATGGGGTGAGTGGCCAGAGGTGAGGCCCAGCTGCCTTTCCAGTTCCTGCACTAGCAGTCAAATGTAGCCGAAGCTGGCCCTGGACAATACTTTCACCTGGGCCTCCTGCCCCTCAGCTGCCAGGACATAGGGCTATAGTCCAGGGTCATGGAAGTAGAAGGCAAAGGCAAACTCCTGGGGAGCCTCGAACAACTCCACGGTGCAGCTCTCCAACACTATGAGGCCCAGGATGGGCCCAACTCTCCCGCCCTTCAAAGTAGAAGAGTAGATTACCCTTGAGGAAGAACCAGCAGCTAGGGGAGGACCCTGCTGACCCAGCTGTGGTCTGACAGGCTCCCAGGATGCTGCACCAGTGCAGGAAACCCTCATGGTTAGCAGTAGAGCCGCTCATGGTGTAGTGGGCCATGCTGTGTTCCTTCAGCTTCATGGCACCGACTGCCTAGGCCCTATGGACAGAGGGGAAGCCAAAAGGCTGAACAAAGGGCAGGATGGCAAGGTGCCAAGGCACCCCACCAAGTAGAAGGAAGGCCCAGGAACCATTTCCTAACCTAAGGGACTCCTGCTGAAGAGGGTGGCCAAAGAGGGTTAGGGCTGCCTGAGACCCCAAAATACCAACATGCCGGGTCCTGCGGAAAGAATTCCACTCAAGTTTTCTCAGCCAAAGAAAAAGTAAAGTTTATTTTAAGTCCAAGTTCGCCACGTGGGGTGCTAGGCCATTTAAAGGTGCTCTCACAGAGCAAGTCTGTGTGCTAGGGCATTCTAAGGTGCTCTCACACCACGTGGAGGGAAGATGGGATTCTATATAACAAAGGGGGCTAAAGTCTTGGGCAGAGCTCATGACCTCAGGCAAATGTTTTCCCTGGGAAGGTTTACTTTCCCAGAGCCTGTACCTCAAAGAATCAAGGAGAGCTCAAAAAGGGGGGGGGGGGTCCCAGAGCCTACACCTCATCACTGCTGATAAGCCCTCCTCTGAGTTGGAATGGCTGTAGGCTGGAGAGCTAGAGTCCAGTCCTTTGACCTCTACGACTCATGGCCTATAGGCTTGCATAACCCCAAAGCCCCTTCCAGTTGGGATTCTGGACATGTCACACTCTAGGTGACATCTTTGGTTCCCCACCCATCCAAGGTAAGCATTTGAACCCTAGGCTCTTGTCCCAATGACAGTGCAGGATGATGAAGACAACCCTGGATTTGGAGTCGGATGGCCTAGGTTCAAATCCTGCCAATTACTCCCTTTGTGGCCTTAGACCAGACCTCTCTGGACGTCAGTTTTCTCTTCTGTCAAATGAGAGGGTTGGACTAGGTGACTTCAGTGGAAATTCAGGGTCCTATTGATGAGGGACTACCTTGGGCTCTCCTTGAATCTTCCCAAAGGAGGCATTTGCCTGAGGCCATAAACCTTTCATTATTGTTCAACCCAGATCTGTTACTAGTCTAGCCCTCCATAGTCCAGTTAGCTCTCACCCTTGATCCTCCCAAAATCTCTAAGCCCAAATCTGTTAGCCTTAAACTAGCCTAGCTGTCTATTGTCTGATCTCCAGGTAGCCTCCAGCTATTTCCCACCCTTAATCTCTCATTACTGGAGTCAGGCCTCATTTGATTCCTCTTGAAGACCCTCCCCAAACTCTTCCTCTAGACCACCCCTAGATTCCTCCCACAACCTTTCTGTATGTAGACAATTACCTAGTGCAGACTCACTCCGTGTCAGATTATTCTGGCCTGCTTGTCCAGTGCAAATGTCACAGATACTGAGGCTCCTTAAGAGTCTACCCATTATGGTGAACCTTTAATAAATTTTGCTTTACTTTGGCTGAGAGAAGACGAGTCAAATTCATTCAGCAGGACCCAGCATGTTGGTGTTGGTATTTTGGGTCCCCCCCCCCCCCCCCCCCGGGGAAGAGAATAAATTCCTGTTCTTATCCTAAGAGATCTGTGTTTATTTTTTTTTTCACTAAATTAAGGATGAAAGGTATTTTTCATCCCATACATATCTCTGCAAGCGTTGGAGTCACAGGATCCAGGCTCAAATGCTGGTTACTCTCTGACCTCATGAAGGGAGTGGACTTGATGCCTCCTCTGGCCCCTCAGAGCTCAGCCTAGGATCTGATGACCTCACCTCTAGGACCCTCCTTCACTCTCCTGGGAGCAGGAGGCCTGGCAACCTGAATTTCCCCATCTGTAAAATTTCCCCATCCAGCTCTGACTGCCTAGACTCCTTTTGCCCTCAAGGGAACAGAAGGGCTGGGACTGAGGGCAGTGTGGGCTCAGAGGAGAAAATCAGGCCTGATTAAAAACAGTCCATCAGGTCCTGGGGGCTGAAGGGTGGGAGGGAAGGAGGATGACAAAGAACAAGGAAGGACCTCTGCCTGAGAGAAGAACACTGCGATCCTTCCCTTGCCTGGACATTCTAGTTAGGACATTCTTATCTCATGCACAGTCTAGGGCTTGGGCAGGGGATGACCTTCCTTTTTCTCCCTGGCAACCTTCTATTGCACTCATGGCTGGCCTGGACAAAGGCTGGGACACTCCCCCCTCCAGGTATTTCAGGGTCTCCATGAAGCCAAAAAGCTCTGTGCTAAGGGTCTGGATGCCAGCCTGCCCTCAAGTAGTTCCCAATCTAATAGGAGAGACACCCTGTTGGGGGACCTGTCAGGTTCTGGAGCCTGAGGACCACTCACAAGTTTTATCTCTTTCCCCAGAAGGTTCCTGTGATCTGGAGCTGAGATTCACACCCAGGTCTGACTGCAGGGGGCCTCTTTCTCTCAACTGGTGGCCTGAGCTCATGTGGACAAGGGAGGGCAGAGGGATTCAGCCAGTCTCACCCTGAAACCAGACAGGGCTGCCAGCAGCCCTAGAAGGGGGTAGGGCCCAGATTATCCCAACACCAAATCTGCTGCTACAAATAATGGTCCCGCTGACCACACTTAATATTTAGTGACATTGGAAGCAGACCCAAGTCCCTCATTTTTACAGACGAGGAAACAAAGGCCTAGTGACACACTGCCCAAGGTCACACAGCTATTAAGTGTCTGAAGGAGGGGGGATTTGAATCTGGCCTTTTGGACTCTCTCCACCACACCAAGGTTCTGTGTGTCCAGAACATTGGGACTGGGACAGATTACTGGTCCCTGAAACACCCATTTTTTCTCCCCCTCATCAGTTTGTCGATTTAGAACTCAAGGTAGCTGTAGAGAGTACTTAGCCCAGCCTCCATCTTGCCACAGAATGGAGAGTAGATAAGTGGCAGGACCCAGACTGGACCCTGGGGTTTTATCCCCAGTCTGAGATCCCTCCCAACTCTGAGATCAAGGGGAGTGATTCTTTGTCCTCATTGCCCTCAGGTCCCTGTATCCTCAGGGGACATGCCATTTCTTCCCTGTCTCTCCCTTTTGGTCCCCCACCCCCACCCCCACTCCCACTCCCACCCCAGGGAATCTGGGACTGCCTTCTGGGGAATGGGCCCTGCATGGAGCCCACCTAGCTCCTCAGGAGCAAAATGGTCAGATGGGGAAGGAAATGGAGAAGAGGAGTTCAAACTCTGGACCTTCCCAAGGAGCCACATGACAGCACCCCTCCACCCCAAAAACACTCCCAGATATCCAGGAGTGCTCAGTGACTGAGATCCCCTAACTTGGACGCGGCACCCAAGGAGGGATGGGTCATTACCTTGACTTTGGATCTTAGATCTGGCTCCTCCAGGACCCCATCTCCAGGCAGCAGAGAAGGCAGCCAGGAAGGAGAGCAGTAACAAAGGGAAAGAACTAAGGCAGCCCTGCCTGATTTGGGCAGAGTGAAAAATACCCAAGGTTTGCTCTGCAGCTGGATGGAGGGGGAGGAAGGGAGGGAGGCAGGCTGAACCAAAAGCAGGGCTCTCCCACGAAATGGACAGGCCCAGAATGGGGAACAGGATGGGAAGAGGAAGGGACCCTGGAAAGCCACAGCTACAGAGAAGATGGGATGGAGAGAATGGCAAGGCTGGGAGGGAGCTTAGAATGTTGTACTTGGCCTCCCCTGCCTCCCCGATCCCTTCCCCTTCCCTTCCCCCATTCTGCTGTAGCCAGCTACCTTCTTCCTGTTCTTTTTCATGGAAATAGACTAGTTGGGTGCAGGACCCCCCAAAAGGTTTCCGTGAGTCCGGGAAAATCAAAATGTGTACTAGCCAATCCCTGCTGTAAACCTCTGATTATGCAATCTCTGACCATTCAGAGCTGGGGAACCATATATATATCAGTGATCTCCCCTTCGTCAGGCCTGTTTGATTTGGGTGAGTTGCCCCTGACAGCGTGCACAATATAAGATCCACTTCCAAAAATACTCTGGGGGTCTCTTTCTTGCTTATTTTGGCACAACAAGAACAGAGGGTGTCAAGATTGAGAGGGATCTTAGAACAGAGGATGTCAGGATTGAGAGGGATCTTAGAACAGAGGTTGTCAGGATTGAGAGGGAGTTTAGAACAGAGGTTGTCAGGATTGAGAGGGAGCTTAGAACTGAGGATGTCAGGTTTGAGAGGGGTCTGAGAACTAAGAAAACAGAGGTAGAGCTGGGAGTTCTAAAAGTCAAGCTCCACCGTGTTACTGCCCCACTCCCCCCAACACCCTCCATTGCTCCTATTACCTCTGCACTCAAATATCTTCTATTAAGCCAGTTCCAAGCCCTTCACGTCCTCCTCACCCCCATCCCTGCCCCACTTCCAGTTTTCTTCCACCTGAAACCACTCCCCCTACTCTGTAAACCACTTCCCCAGGCCATCTTTAGGTCCCTTGCAAAGAATGTCCCGCTTCCTTCTGCTCTGCATTGGCACTGGCCTAGGACGAGGTGGGTCCTAGGACCCACCTGCTGGCTTCCCTTCACACCCAGCTCACGCTCCCTGGTAAAGAAGTCTTGCTTGGCCCTCTTTTCGGGCCTGCTCCTTCCCTCCCCCATTACCTCCATTTACCTGTCTGTATTTATACAGTCCCCCATCAGACTGTGAGACCTCAAGAACAGGGACTAATTTGTGCCTTTCCTGCAGACCCAGTGCCTAGAGTAGGTACCTAATGTTTGTTGACTGGTTTGAGACCTTAGAACAAGGAATGTCAGAGCTGGGAAGGAGCTTGGAACAGGGAATGTCGAAACGTGGGGCTCAGAAAACGGAAGTTCAGAATTAGGAGGCGTTTTGCCTAATCCTGTCTAAAACCCTAGTGTTACCAAAGCAGGGTTTGCGACTAGAACTGGGTTTATCTTCATTGCCCTGGGCACTTGGGCATTCTGGCAAAGAAGCCCCCAGACCCCTTTGCGGCATGTTATCAAAGGCATAGGATTACAAAGGAAACCGATTATATTGAAATACAGTTATCCAAAAACGAGCTGGTGGTCCCTGTATTCAGAAGCCCTTCGCTACAGTGTCCGAAATGGGACCTCAACCCGCAACTTCATCTTCTGCTCTGAAATCCAGGCGGAGAGGGTCTGTCTCCCGTTCCAGGTAGCCACCCGGCCCCACCGGCGTGGAGCACCACGTACTACATTCCGGCGCCAGCACAGATTAGGCGCCCAAGACATACTTTCTGGCCCGGACCTCCCAGCTGGCCAAGAGAGGGGCGGGGCTCGGGGGGCATTCCTGTTCCGAAGGCTTGGGACGGAGCTCCAGGAGGGCAGGGCTGTCTAGGTGACGCCACTCAGCCCCGCCCCTCGGCTGTGATTGGTGAGTGGCGGAGGCGGGTCACGTGTGTGCCGGACAAATAGCTGGAATTGCCCTGCCTCTGGCACCGGCTTCGGAGCTGTAGAGAGGGACAGGCTTCGCCGCACCTGTACAGGTAAGGGAACTGCATGGTGACGGGGGCGCCCGGGCGGGGGCGGGACGCTGGGCAGTGAACTCAGCTGGGCTCGGGGGCTCTGCCCTGACACCTGGCTCGGTGGAACCTGGACTCGCTGACCTCTCAAACCCTCCTCCCTCCCCCACTTCAATACCGAGAGCTCCACTTCCTCCTGCGGACGGCACGTGCCTCATTTTCCTCACCCGTAGGATGAGATTGGGACCCGACGCCATCCAAAGACTGGCTCTCAATCCTTGACCGGGCCCTCCCAGGGCTGTTGGTCGGGCTACCCTTGCACCATGAGTTTAAAGGGAGCTCAAGCCTAGTCCAGAGCCGAGGAACCCCGAGTGACCACGGGCAGAGGCGGGGGAGCCAGCCCCTGGGTCGCATGGGGTGGCCGGGGAGGGGGGAATGAAGGTTCTGCGGCCGGGCAAATTCAAACTTCCCTGGACCTCAGTTTCGTCCCCTTTAAAATGAGGGGACTGGACGAGCGCCTTCCAAACCCTCACGGGGAGAGCCCTAGGAAAGGCTCTCCTCCCCAATTTTGTCTGTGTGGTTCTGGGAACCCAGTCAGTCCTGCTGAATTTGAGCCTAAGTTTTCTCCTCTATAAAATGGGCATGATGACCTAGTTCTTGGGGTTCTTGGGAGCTTTCTGGAGGGGAGCTCTGGTCGGCTTTGAGGGGTAGGGGAGGTGGGGGTTGAGGTTAATGGGGGGACCCTGAGGGTCTGCAGAACTCCATCCCAGGCTTAGGGATCAAGTGAGGTAATGTGGGTACTATTACTGTTAATATTAAAGAAGAAACCTGAGAGTGGCCACTTGGCCCCAGGGGCTGAGTGCTTGTGCAAGGTCCCCAGGAGGACACCCTAGCCTAAGGTGTGTGGAGGGGAAGGTTGTCTGGAAGGCTTTCTGGAGGAGATCTCACACTCCAAAGGGCCATGGTCTGAGCTCAGAAGTTGGGGAACACCTCAGGAGGGGGTCTTAGGGTATGGGGGGCACACAGGACTGGCTCTGAATTCAGTCCAGACCTTGGCACAGCCACTTTCTCTGGCCTGGAGTGCCAGGATGGGCAGTGACCTTCCCAGAGAGCTGGCACTGCCCATCCTGCCACCCTCCCTGAACGCTGCCAGGCTCATCTCCCCAAGGGCAGGGCCTAAGGGAGGGGGGTGTTCTGGGCTGACTGTGCATCCCAGGATTCACCATCATCACATACTCTCAGTGTGTGTTCATCCCCTGTAGACAGTAAACTCCTGGCAGGCAGGCAGTTCCCGTTCCCTTCTAAGACCCAGGCCCTGGGATTTGTAGGGACTTAGGGGGTCGGTTTCCAAATTGGGATCAGATCAGAGATTTCATCCTTCCTGTTGAGGTTAGGGGATAGCTGCTCTCACCTTGGGACCCTGGCAGGGGAAAAGCACCAGCCCCAAGGCCTCTTCCTCAAGCTTCCTCCCTTTCCCCCAGCTTGCAGCCATGAAGCTGACAGTGACCTTGTTGGCTCTGGTGGTCCAAGTGTTCACTCTGGAAAATGGGCTGATGCGGACACCCCCCATGGGCTGGCTGGCCTGGGAACGGTACCGCTGTAACATCGACTGTGAGGGAGACCCTGACAACTGTATCAGGTGGGTGTGGGTGTGCAGAGGACCCTCCCCCCTGGGGCCTGAGGGGCAGAAATTCATTGCCCCCTAAGTCTTGGGCAAGGGCCCTCTGGACTGAGCTGGAGGCCCCAGGCCCTGGTAGGGACTCCTGCCTAGAGGCAGCTTGGGAGCTGAAAGCAGGCTGCTAGAGCCTGAGATCTGGTGCCAGCGTAAAGGCCTTGGGGTCTTGTCTTTGCAGCCTGAGGAGCCAGCCTGGGCCCTCTGGCAGGGGTGTATTCTGGGGTGGGGGGGAGGGAAGGTGGGCACTGCAGCCCACCTAGGCCAGGGCAAGGCCGGGCACCTCCTGGAGGGTCTATGTGCTCCCTTCTCCCATTCCCACATGGCAGCGAGCGCCTGTTCATGGATATGGCTGACCGACTGGTAGAGGATGGCTGGAGGGACCTGGGCTACAACTATATCAACATCGATGATTGCTGGATGGCGTCTGAGCGGGACAAGAATGGCATCCTTGTGGCTGACCCCAAGAGATTCCCACATGGCATCAAGTACCTAGCAGAATATGTGAGCTTCAGGGCAGGCCCTCCCTGGACTCCCCTCCTCAGGACAAAAGGAAGCCATCAGCCCCCAGGGGGTGGGCCTTCCTGGGCTCCTGGAGTAACCTCCTAAGCTCCTCTTCTCTCCCTCACTGCCAGGTTCACTCCCGGGGCCTGAAGCTGGGCATCTATGAAGACATGGGCAACAAGACCTGCATGGGTTACCCGGGTACCACACTGGACAAGGTGGTTCTAGATGCCCAGACTTTTGCCAGTTGGAGTGTGGACATGCTGAAGCTGGACGGCTGCTACTCTAGCACTGAGGACCGTGCTCAGGGTGCATGAATCTGTCCACAGCCCTCTCGACACCCCTGGCTGTGTCCCCACTGTCTGCTGAGGGCCTGCCAGAAAGCTGGGAGGGATCCAGACCTGGCACTGAGCCATGAGGGAGGAGGGTGAGGGCAGGCAGTTCCCAGGCTGATGGAGATGCAGGGCCTGGGCCCTGGGGAAGCAGTGAGGTCTGAGAGAACAAGAGAGGGGCAGGGCTGAAGTAAACGCTGGAGCAGGCCTCAGTTTCCCTCCCTTTGGGAATCAGATAATGAGATCGCAAGGTGGGAGGCTCTCCCAGCCATGGCAGTCATTCCTAATCACACTGGATTTTCCCCATACCCATTCTTGGACCTTCCTTGACAGGTGGGTGTTTGTCCCTTTTCAGGGTACCCTAATATGGCAAAAGCACTGAATGCCACAGGCCGCCCCATCGCTTACTCCTGCAGCTGGCCAGCTTACGATGGGGGTCTCCCTCCTGAGGTGAGCCCCTACTTCCCCTCTCCCTAGGCCTTCAGCAAGACAGAGGCGGAGAGCAGGCACTCATAATCTTAGGATTGAAAGGGCCTTGAAGAGTCTATACCAGGAGTAGGAACCCTGTGGCCTTGAGGCCACACATGGCCTTTGAAATGAATCCAAATAGGCCACACTTAAGGATCTAGAAGGCCATGTGTAACCTCAAGGCTGTAGGTTCCCCACCCCTGGTCTAGTCCAATCTGACCATTCTACAAATGAGGAGACTGAGGCCCATCACCAAGTGAGGTCACAGCACCATGACTAGAATGGGCCTGAGACCCCCCCTGGGGGTTTGGGGGGCTGTGGAGAGGGGGGCGGGGCAGGTCCATTCCTGGGGGCTGGGAGGGACAGCCTGGCCCACCTGGTTGCTGATGTCCAGGTGAACTACACCCTCCTGATGGACATCTGCAACCTCTGGCGCAACTATGACGACATTGAGGATTCATGGCAGAGTGTTCTCTCCATTGTGGACTGGTTCTCGAAGCACCAGGATGTGCTGCAGTCTGTGGCGGGGCCAGGCCACTGGAATGACCCAGACATGGTACTAGGCTGGGGGGTGGGGACTGGCTTTCACAATGGGCATCCACACAAGTTGGTGTTAGCAACAGCTGGTGCTCAAATCGGCTGGCATTCACACTGGCTGGTGCTCAGTCAGGGAACACCAGATCTGATGCATCTGTCTTTCATCCTTCCATCCAGCTGCTCATTGGGAACTACGGCCTGAGCTTCGAGCAGGCCAAGGCACAGATGGCCCTTTGGACCATCTTCGCAGCCCCTCTCTTCATGTCCACAGACCTTCGCGCCATCTCTGCTCAGAATGTGGATATTCTGCAGAACAAACTCATGATTAAGATTAACCAGGATCCCCTGGGCATCCAGGGGCGCCGCGTCCTCCAGGCATGAGCCAGATTGTGGCCACTGGGAGGGGGAGCAGGACTGGGCATGACGCCCTGGGGGTTGCCCTCCTGCCACTGGGGTTTGAGGTTTAGCCTTGTTCAGCTTGGCCTTAGAGGGCAGAACAAGATCAGATCTTCCAGAAGGGCAGATTTAGGCTCAATTGAAAAAAAAGCTCCCTAAGCAAATGTTTCTCTGCCCAGGAAGTAGTAAGCTACCTGTCCCCCCCAGAGGCTAGAGCACCTCTTCTTGGAGATGGCCCTTCCAAGCCCTGAGACTGCCCCCAGTCAGGCCAGGAGTGAGCTGGGCCAGCAAAGGTAGACGGGACTGAGTTGTTTCTGGCTTCTCTGTCTTAGACCAAAGACAAGATCGAGGTGTTTGTGCGCCCGCTGTCCAGGAAAGCCAATGCCATTGTGTTCTTCAGCCGCAGGACAGACATGCCCTACCATTATAAGACCAGGCTAGGCTCCCTCAACTTTACCAACTCACTGTTGTACGAGGTAAGTCGCCAGAAACGCTGCCTGGGAAAGCACCTGCCCCCTCTGGGCTTCGGCTTCTTGAAGTAGAGGATGGGAGTTGGTCTCCTGTGCCCTTCCCAGCTCTGGCTCTGGGGGTCCTAACACTTGTGGCATCTCCTCTTCCAGGCCCAGGACATTTATACAGGAAACATTATCAGTGGTCTCAGGGCAGATACCAAGTTCACTGTGGTTATCAACCCATCAGGCGTCGTCATGTGGTACCTGTACCCCATCTCAGCCCTGGAGAATCCCCTGACCACTAAGAAGCCCCTCTGGTTGTGAAACCTTATTGGATTCCAACTTTCAGCCTCAACTGTCAGGACTCAGGAAAGGGACGGTGGGGGTGGGGTGGATTACGGCTGTCTCCTACCAGTTGGAGCCAGAATGCCTCAGGACTCTTGGCTTGCCTCAGGAGTATCCACACTCTGAGGAGTTCCCTCCTCTGCTCCTGGCCCTGGCTCTCTAGCTGGGTTTGGCAAGCTTTCCTGGGTCTGAAAGCTGGTCCTTGGACTTTGAGCAGGAACTATGGTGATTCTGAAGATTGACTGACTTCATGTGTGTCTGCCTCCTTTCTAGGCAGAGGGGGAGGAATGGAAGGGAGCAAGGGAGACATACACAAAGTTCTCCCAGCCCTGCCCCGGCCCTCTCCTGGCTGCCCCCTAGACCCTAATAAAGTTACTCCTTAACAGGATTATTGGTCATTGGGAACTACCCCAGAGCATTGATTTATGGCAAGGGGCACCTCTAGGTGCAGTGGCTGGACCAGGGTGGGGGAATGCTGCTGGCACCAAAGCTTGTGGCCCACCAGGGTCTGCTCTCTTACCCTGCCATACCTAGAGGCCCCACATCCTGGGCCTGTTAGCTGGAAGACCCAGAGCAAAGGGGTTGGAGGTAGGGGTGTCCAGAGGGCTGTCTTCCTGCGCAGTCTCGGCCAAGAGCAGCTCTGCTAACTGATGACAGGGCTGTAGGCAGAATGGAGCCCTTTGTGGGGTCCAGACAACCCTTTATGGGGCAGAGGTCGGGGAAGGACTTTTATCCAAATTTGGCTAATGAAGAAACAGACCCAGAGGGGACATTAATTCACCCAGGGTCACCCAACCGGGGTTTCCAACTTCCTTCATTCCTAGTTAAGCATCTCCCTTTCTGGCTAATGCCTAGTAGAAGGTCAAAGGCTGGCTGCCCACAGTGCCCAGTTCTGGGCATCCCCTAACTCAGGCATGCGACCCCAGGATGAAGACATTCCCCCACCCATGCACCGTACTTTCTCAGGCACTGACCACATAGGCCTTGGAACATCAAATCTGCTGCTCTTCCTGGAAATATCTGCTCCTGGGCCTCTAAAAAGGAATTTTTCTACTTTCCCAGTTTGGAAACGAAAAATGCCTAAGTGAGATCAGGCTTTGGCAGGAGGCAGAGTCTGGTGGGCAGAGGGCCAGAGAACCTGGGCCTTGTGGCATCAGAGAACCTGGCCTCAGAGAACCTGGCTTCTGGTCTTGCCTTGGCTGCTTGGAATGGAGGCCCAGGTGAGGACCTGCTGGCCATCTGCTGTGACCTGTTTGTACAGAAGCTGCCCTCTTAGCATGGACCATTTCGGTTCTCCATCCCTTGTAACAAACTGGACCGCACACTGGTCTTGACAAATAGACGCTTCCTTCTGGCCCTACAGGCGGAGGAATGTCCTCATTTGGAGGGGAAAGCTGTGCCTAGAGAGGGGCAATGAGTAGCCCAAGGTCACATCTTCAAAGACTAAGAAGGCTCTGGTTTGGACCCAGGCCTCTGACCCCAGAGTCAGTGGTACTCCCAGGGGACCTCCCTGCCTGTCAATTCCTTCACGGCTGCTTCATCCACCGAGGAGGGGCTGAGGATTTCTATGGGGGATCCCACCCCAACCCAAGCAGGACTCCCAGGCACTGGCCTGGCCTTGAGGTTTTCCAGAGAGGATTAATAGTAGCTAACATTCATAAAGTGCTTACTTTGTGTCTCATTGTGCTAAGCAGTTCACAACAACCCTGGGAGGGAGATGCTATTATAATTCTCATTTTACCAGTTAAGGAAATTGAGGCAGAACAGTTAAGTGACTTGCTAAGGGTCACACAGCTTAGTAAATGTCTGAGGCTGGGTTTGAACTCAAGTCTTCCTGACTCCAGGACCACCACTGTATCACCTTATGGAGGTTTCATGTGTGTAGAACCCAGGTGAGGAAAGGGCCGGACAGCCTGAAGCCTCTCTTTATTTATCCCCATGGAGGGACCAGGCCGATGCTGACCCCTGTGGCTCCAGAGACTCCTCTCCTGAAGTGTGATGGCCACATTTGGACCTGGTGACCTTCAGCTGCCTTGCTCCTATGATGCCTGAGGGCATCTCCAGGAGAGGAGAAGACAGGAGGGCAGGCAGATACCCCTTCTCCATCTCCACAAGAAGTGAGGAGGAAAGTGGGTTTCCCTTTAAAGAGAACATAGCAACAAGGTCACTCCAAGGCTCAGTCTTGGCCTTGCCCAGTACTGGCCTAGGACCCTAGGTTCTCAGGTGCCTCTTTTCCCTCGGATGGGGAGTCCCTTCCAATTAGGGATCCAGGACCTTGAACGTCATTATCTCCAGCCATCATGAGCACTGTGACAACTGGCCCAGTGCCTTCCCACAGGGGCAGCTCTGGAGGACTAGCCCTGAGGCCTCCTGTCTACTTGGGCCCTTCATCCTGCCTGGCTTCAGTGAAGTCGATTTCTTCCTGTTGCTCTGGACCTCGGGAAAGACAGGCCTGCTCTCTTTCTCCATGGGCCCTGTCTTTCTCCATGAGCCATACTTCCTCTTTGCTCACTCCTAATTCAGTGAAGACCAGCAGGAAGGCTGCTCTGGCTGGACTTAGAGAACGTGGCTAAGTACCCGGTGGCAAAAGAGGAATCACTCACCCACAAAAGATCCTTTCAGTGCCTGTGGGATAGATAGAAAGGGGAACCCTGGTTAGTGGCTTCTTCCTTCTTTCAAAGCCCTTTAGAACTGAGGGGAGTTTTCTCTTGGCCCCTGTATTTTACCTAGTATGGTATGATGACAAACACTGGATGCTGGGAAGTCAGGCCCACCATTCTGTAAATACTTTGGATCCACTGATGCAATGGCCAGTGGCATCTGACATGCCATGTCTAGGGATAGGTTCATCATATGAATGGCAGCACTTTGTCTACTAACAAAGAATTGAAGATACAATGTGTACCCACCTACTGAGGGCTGGCTTTTTAAAGAAGCGGAATGGTACTGTATTCTAAGAAAATGATTTGGGAATAATTCAGGTGGCCCCCTAATGCAGGGAGTCCCAGCTTGGTTGGGAAGTATGCCTCTGTGACAGGACAGAAATCAACTAGGATAACCTTGTCCAAGGACTAGGTGGGTCTGATTACTCTGGGAAGATCCTTCCCTTGTCCCAAAGCCCTCATGATTTCTGTCCTAGCCCAGAGGCACATTTTCCAGCCATGCTGGGGCTCCCTGGGTCAGGGGACCACAAAGATTTGTATGGCCTCATGCAGAGGGAAGACAGCAAGAAAAATGTCCTATACAGTGACTACAATGCTCTGCTCCATGCCATGGCCAACTGTGACCTCAGAGGAGGGGCTGTGAAGCACCTTGACAGGTGTGAGATGGGGTCACACAACCAAATTCCGACTTATTTTAACTCTTATTTTGTTAGACCAGAAAGCTTGGGGAAGGTAGGGGGAAAGGGGCTTTGGAAGTGAGTTTCAGCTTAAAAAGGCAAGAATTTAATATTTTTAAAGATGTAATTATATTATTTTCAGCCAGAGCATCAAGTATCTACCAACACAACACAATTCCAGGCCCCTTCCCCCCACCTTTTTAAAGCTCATTTTAAAGAGAGCTCAGCTTGAAGTGACTTCCCATGTGACCAGCTGAATCAGAAACCCTGCCCTGGTCTTAACCCTTTCAGTTCCAGAACTGGGCCCATTGGTGAGTCCCTCTGCTGACCTGCTTAAGGGAGGTCCCAGTCATGCTCCTCCCTACTCCCTACCCCCTAGACATTTTCTCACTAGTCACAGATATCCCTTTTCCCAGCCCATCTTCCACACTTCCCATTAATACAGAGAATGTGTGACAAGAGTGGGGCTAATGTGAAGGGAACCTGTAGGGCCATGCAGCTCACAACTCCAGAACTGCTGCCCCTCGATACCCTTTCTTTACTAATGGAGTTCTAAGAAAGCTCTCTTCTTGACTGCCAGAGTTCAGTCTCTTAAGTTCGTAGATGGCTCTTTTCTCAGCTGCCAGAGGTCTCACTCCTGGAAGCTGCTTCCTCTCGAGTCTGGAATGAGTATCTCTGCTTCCTTGACCTCTCTCAAATGACTCTCAAACTGCTGAACTGGGGATCTCCTGCTGACGGACACAATGACAGGTTGAGAGGATGCTAAAATCTCCAAGAAATAAGAGCTGGGTTTTTCCCTGACTTCTGAGACTGCTTTCTGCCTCCAATTCTTGAACTGCCATGCCTGCTGGATGTATCTAGGACTTAGCTATTTGAAACCACCTAGGAATATGACCAATTTTCAGCCCAGCCTAACTCAATGGGAGAGAAGGTGCAATAGATAGAGTGCTAGGCCTGCAATCAGGAAGACTTGAGTTCAAATCCAGCCTCAGGTAATAAGCTGTGTGACCCTGAGTAAATCACTTAGCCTCTGTCTGCCTCAGTCTGCCTCAGTTAATATCAGTTGTTCAAGATCAAGAGTTATTTGTAAAGTGCTTAGCACATTAGCTAGGCTATCTTCCTCCTCATTACTACTTTGTAAAGAGGTCATGGGAGTAACACCTTGTTACATCAGTCTATGACTCCCTCCTGTGATAATGTCAACCAAGATGTGTGTGCGCACAAAAATCAGACCCTCCCTCTCTTCAGCATGCCTGGATCACTAGTTAAGATGAATAGCTCTCTAGTAATTAATTCTATTACCAATCTTCTTGCTATTTAGGATGTTTAAAGGGCTAATTACATCACAATTCTGGAAAATACAGACAAGTTCCTAGGAACAAGTACCTCAGATGAGCTGTGGCCCAAGTCTGTTGATGCCCACCTTAGACAGAACAGTTTCCAGCCTCTCCTAGGGACTTTTGAGACAAACAAAAGGAGGAATGCCATGCCCTATGGGCCATTCTGTCCCCACCTGGGTCCTCTCCTAGGTACAGTCTGGGAGGGGCCAAGCTGACGCTATCTCAGCTTCGCAGACCCCACGAATTGGGAAAACTGTCCCCAAGGAATGGCTGATCTTCTGTGAAATGAGGGCAAGGAAAGGACCCCCTCACCCCAATCCAGAGTAAAAAGGGGCTTTGTGGTTTATAAACTGTTCCTCATCCCCCCATGATGCACACATAAACACACACACACACACACACACACACAGATATCCCACATCTGTCTGAGACAAGTGGAGGGCTTGCTCTCTGTCCTTCATCCCTCCCAGAGGCCCCCAGCTCCCCCCATCTAAGTTCAGCCATTTTGCAGGGTCTGGTCCTGAGCTGGACATGTGGGCCAGGACCACACTGCTTGGTGGACAAGGCAGGCAGCGTGACAAGGGGAAGAGACAGTGTCATGCCTGTTACTTTTGGCGGGCTCCCCCCTCACCCCAAACAGTTCTTGCCTCTCAAGTGAAGGGCCAGAGTGATGAACCACTGGAGAAATCTTCACATCAGCCTGAATGCAGTCATCATTCTAGCAGGAAAGACAGCGGCAACAATAATAAAGACAGATTAGTTTACTTTTTTTTAAAGAAAAGCTTTATTGATCTTTTATTTTTACATCGTCTTCATTTCTAAATATACACTCCTCCCTCTCTTCTCCAGAGTTATGTCATATCATTATAAGAATATAATATAGGAACAAAAAAGAAAAAAAGTCGTTCAGTAAAACAAATCAACCAACCCTCAGTTGAATGTGACAGTGTATGCAGTGTTCCACCCCCATAGCTCACCACATCTGAAGGGAAGGAGGGAGGTGCATTTCTCATCTCTTCTTTGGGGCCAGGCTAGTCATGATAACTGCACAATATTCTGTTTCAAGAGGTTTTGCTGTTGTTGTTGACCTTTCTGTTGACATTCTTGTAATCCTGGTGCAGTTTCCCTGGGTCTGCTTTCTTCCCTCTGCATCAGCTCAGAAGTCTTCCAAGGTTTCTCCATTCAGCATTTCTTGCCCACACTGACAGCCCACATGCTCATGAATCATAAGTGATGGGCATCTACTCTGTCTCCAACTCTTTGCTACTACAAAAACCTGCAGCTATCAGTGGTTGGGTGTAAGATCCCTTAGGAGCATCAGCCTAGCAACAGGATCTCTATGTCAAAGGGCACATTCCAAACCACTTCCCAGAATGGCTGGATCAGGCCGAAGTTTCAGCAGCAGCACACTTGGGTGGGCTGTTAGAGTACTACCCAGGTACCAACCAGTTCCCCTTTCCTGTCAAGGTTCCAGGTAATTTAGAAAACCACCCCACCTAGAGATAAGATGCCCTGTCCTGTCCTTCACTCCCCCACTTCCTGACTGATGTTCTGAGTAGAAATCCTGTGGTCTGCTTTGAGGAAACCTTATTTTCATTAAAATCAGCGGTCAAAATTAGGGGGGAAAATCTTTGCATCAAATTATCTTGTTCATCGAATCTATAAAACCAAGAGCCATTCCTAGTAGACATAAAGTCAAAAGCTATGAATAGTTCTCAAAAGAAGAACTGCAAACTATTGACAACCATAAGAAATATTTTTAATAATTAATGATAATAGCTAGCACATTTATAGCATCATAAGGTCTGCAAGGAGGCAACTAGGGTGACTTAGTAGATAGAGCAATGAGTCTGGAGTCAGGAAGACCTGAGTTCAAATCTGCCCTCAGATACTTATTAGTTGAGAGACATTGGGCAAGTCACTTAACCTCTGGGAAAAAGTTACTAAAATGTCCATACCCTTTGACTCTCAAATTCTGCTGCTAGGCAAACACCCCAAGGAGACCAAAAACAAAAGGGCAAAGAACTGGGAAGAAAGTCATTGCCCATCCATTAGGGAAAAGTGAATGTGATGGCTATCACTTGGTAAGAAAAGACCAGTACTTGTGGGAAGACCAAGAGGAACCAAGCAGCACCAGGTAAATGAGTTACTCCAAGTTCCAGACAACATAAATGGAAGGAAGAGGAATAAAACGGTCTACACTGATTGCAGCAGAAATCTAATTCATGACCACCAAGTTTGACCCCCAAAGAGAAGAAAAGGCTCCTCCCTCCTTGCCTGGGGTCAGAGCGGGAGGCTATAGATTCGGAATGTTGCATACACTTCCAGGCAGACACACGAATGCATCAACTAGTTTTGCTGAATTCTTTTTTCTTTTTAAATGTTTTTTTTAAGCATTGACTCTCTGGGGAGGAGCTGAGGAGGAATATATTCAGAAATGAATGGGATACCCTAAAGGGCATAAATGAGATGCTGATCTCTCCCTGTCTCAGACAGCCTGATGCTTAGTACTGAGGAAGGGGGGAAGGGTATTTCGAGGAAGAAACTGAGGTCTGCTATCCTCAGTCCCCAGTGCCCAGAATTCCTAGGGAAGCGAGAGGTAGACTGCATCCTTTGGGCATGAGGAGGCTCACTCCTGCTATTGTAGGGCCCCAAGGCTTACCCAGCACAGCCTCTGACTCACAAAACTGTGAGGAGGTGAAAAGAACATTTTCTAACTTATCCATGTCTGTCTTACACCCTGATGCCCAGAATTGAGCATGATGCCGCTTCAGATTGGGGGGAGGTGTGACTCTCCCTATTCCTGTAAACTGGATCCCTAGATCTCACTATCTTTTCTGGCTGCTGCATCACAATTGCTGATTTTGAGTTTATGGTCCACTAAGACACCCCCCCCCCCAAATCTTCCTCAGAACATTTGCTATCTATCCAGACCTCCCTCATCTGACACTTGGGAAGCTGATCTTTTGTACCCAAGTTTAAGACTTGACACAGATTTCTCTTTGACACCCTGGACGTCCCTTTGGGTGGGTGATTCAATCTCTCATTCCCAGTTCCTGCCCTACCTTTTCCTGACATGTTGGGGGGGGGGAGGGAGGGGCTCTCCTTGTGAAGAAGACAGCTCTACCACCACCACCCCCTTCACAATTTCTTCTATTTAGCCGATTCTTCAAAATTCCCCAGCTTGCCCCTCCCATCAAGTTGAGCTTCTTTGGATTTAGGGTAAAGGTCCTGGTGGCTTTCTACCTGGCTTCCCCATGGGCCTCCTCATAAGAAAATCCCCCTGGGATGCTAAGCCTCTCATCTTTCCCTTTGGAGAATGTCTGCTTGTTATGGGGCTTCCTAACCAATCATCTCCTAGGAATCCTGAGTCTTCTAGAATAAAACTGAAGCTCTTGTGCAGACAGGTACTCTCCCCACCCCCCACCCCCCAAACCATGTCTGCCCTTCTCTCCTTTGGTCTCTTCCTACAATGGCTGATCTCAACCCAGGGTCAGGGGCTCTAATGTTGTTGTCCCTGCAGCCACCCATGCTCTGAGGGGTGGCAGTCCTCCATGGGGTCACCCTCTGCCCTTGGGCCTGCAATCTCTCTGACAAGCTCCTTGAAGACAGTCCTCCTAAAGAGAACTTGTCCTGGTCTGTGAAGAAGTTACCGGACCCTGTGACTGACTTCGGATCATGATTGGTTAGGGTGAAGGGGAAAGATTCTCCAGGATTCCCAGACCCAACACCTCCTGGCCCAGTTCCAGACCTTGTGGCCTGAGCAAGGAGTCCATGAAACCCTGAAGGGCAGCCCCTCCGGGCCCACGCAAATGGCAGCTTTCAAAGCCAAGTCCGAGGGCAATCAGCTGGCCCATTCCAATTTCAATCATGCATCCCTGACAGCTGGTCTGAAGCAGAGTTTACTGGTGAAGTCTAGACACGGAGCTTAAAAGGCTCCCCCTCCCCGTGGTTAGGCTGTCTCCCTCCCCGAGGACAACCCACCAACCCACAGACAACTAGACAAGCTTTTGGTCATATCATTTTAAACACCTTTCTCTTACCTGAGCTTTTGGATTCTGATTTACCTGTAGGGGCTTGGGAGGCGGAAGGGTCAGGGTTTGCGACCTGAGCAGGAGGAAGACCGGCATTGGGAAATGCTGGGGCGCTGTATCCAGGAGGGCGGGGCGCGTATCCGGGGAAAAGGGGTACGTAGGTAGGAGGAGGAGGGACATATCCAGGGGGGGTGGGCACGTATACGGGGGGAGGAACCCCATAAGGAAGGGCTGAGGAGGTAGCCATCTGATACCCTAGACAACAAAGAGAAGAAACAATGCATTGAATGCGACTTCTGGGGCACCCAGCACCATGCTAACTTGGGGGGGGAAAGCCCCGGGCCTGGCCCTTTTAGAGCTGCCAGACTCAGCACTCAAATATCGGTCATCCAAAAGGGCACATGGGCTAAGTTAACCAAGAGAGGGGCAAGCCCACTGACTCAACAAGTTCCCAGAATCAGGGGACGCGTCACGGAGGAAGGGGACCCAGGACCGGGGGCTAAAAGTTGGGAGGGAGGCCGGCGGAAGCTGGGGACTGAAGACAGGAGTTTCTGGGACAACAAAGAAGGGAAAGGTGAGAGCGTGGGAAAACAGGAAGGGGACTGAGGGCCCCGGGCCTGGCGGGAGGACAACCAACAAGTCCAGAAATGGAGCCGAGGACGCAGAGTTTTACTTGGAAGGTACTAAGAATCCACTGGGGGCTTAGGAGCAGAGAAAGGCTCCAAGCACGGCCAGATGTACAGAAGCGAGGGGAGGGGGCTTGGTGGGAAGGAGCAGCAGTGGGGAGAGACTCTTCCATCATAATCATCCCCCAGGCAGGTAGTAAAGAGAAGGCGGATGCGGGGTGTGGAGGGATGGGAGGTGTGGCGTGGTCATATTCAAAGGACAGGCCCGGAGAGGTCCAGGATCATAGGACCCCAGGGCCTTCGTCCTGGCTCCTCCTGCTGCAGAAGAGGAAACGGAGGCTGGGGGTGGGGAGGGGACCACCAACAGGACACACAGGTAGTATGTGGTAAGGCTGGGATACGAGCCCAAATCCTCCCTCTCCATTCTTCCTCCTACCCCTTCCCCCCTGACACCCCCCACGGTTCGGCCTGTACCCCGCCTATGGACTCGACATGTCTGCTACTGGGATTACAGGTATCTGGGGGATGTCCTAGAAGACCACAGGCTTCCGACGATAGGTTTCCACTTGGGAGGCCGGTTTGCAGCAGGAAGCCAGGAGGGAAGGGCGTGTTAGGGGGAAGGACAGGGAAGGTGCCGAGCTTCCGACAGGAGGAGATGCTGGCAGGCCTAGTGGCCTACAGAGTCGGGACCCAAAGTGAAGCAAGTTCCGGCCAGGGGCCAGAGGAATGAGCTCATCACTGGGGACCATAATGGCAGGAACAGAAGCCTGCGTCTCTGTCGCCAAACCCCAGCCCCTCTCTTGGAAGCGGCCAGTCCATACTGGCACAGGGCCCACAGAGATGGGAGTGGGCATGGACAGAGCTCCTTCTGGGGGGGAGATCTAGAGTAGGAGGCACAACAGAGACAAAGTGGATGAGAAGCCCCAGCCTCGCCTCAGCCTCTGCTGGCCAACGCTAGCATGCTACTGCCCAGAGACCCCTGCAGCAGGCCGGGCTGTGTCTCACCTGACTGCATGTAGGCTGAGTTGTTGGGCATCCCATAGATGACCTGAGTTTGGCCTGATGGGACCCCGGCAGAGTTCACGGTGAGAAAAAGGCTGGCCTGGGGGCTGAAGCTGAACAACGTCATCGGAGGTGGGAGCCCTTTGGCAGCTGAAAAGCAAGGGGGGTCCAAGGGTAGCTCACTGAGGGGCCACAGCCCATTAACCTGCCACCAAGAAGGATTTATCAGGCGCCTCCTGATGCCCCAGACAGTGCCACTCACCATTGGAGGCACATTCCATCATCAACCGGCCAAACTCAATGGCACCTCCACTCCGGAAGGTCAATTTGAAGGTGGCCTGTCCTTCCCAGCCCCCTGGTGAGAGAAAAACAGACCTGATGGACTTGACAACATGGGTATGCAGGGAAGGGTGAGGGGCTTCCCCAGAGCCTGAGGTCACACGGGGGAGGGCAAGGGGCACAGGGTGGTACAGAGAAGGGAAGGGGCTGCCCCAGGACCTGAAGTTGCATGCAGGGAAGGGGAGGGGCACATGGGGGAGGCACACAAGGTGTCACATGGGAAAAGGGCATAGTGTGGCATGGGAGAGGGCCTGCCCTGTGACCTTGGGTGGCACACAGCTTGGGCTTGTGGTTGCCCACTGGACCTGAGGCCTTACTCCACCTGGGCTTAGGTACCAAGGATGATACACACCATTCAGTGCAGCAGAGATGGTTCCTTTCAGGTAGTTGGCACCAAAGGTGGGCTGCTCCACTGCATAGTTCTTCATCAGATTGAAGGGCATCATGAAGGATATGAGGGAGTCCTTGGCAGGGCTCGAGGCAATGAAGATCAACTAGGAGGCCAGTGAGGGCACAAGGGAAGGCAAAGGAGGGAGGGTCAGGTAAGAAGCATTACCTGGGACCAGGAGACTTTGAGGAAGAGATTGGGAAAGCTGCCTCTGCCAGTAGCCAAAGAGGGAAGTACAAGGGTACATGTCACTCCTGCTGCCCTAGGTGGACACTTAAGTGGGCAGGAAGTTTCACCCTTTATGGACCAGGCCCCAGGACAGACCCACACCTCACCAGGGAACAAGGAGGGGTCAGGGTCAAAGGCAAGGCTAGAGCCCCATGTTCCTGGCTCTCAGCATCCAAGGCCCCATTTAGAAAAGTAGAATCCAAGCCCCAGGACTTCAATCAGCTGCCTTAGGGGCTGATCTCAAGGAAGGTGCAGTGTCAGCTTCAAGGGAAGTTTAGAGATACCCAAGGAAAAAGCCCCAGGGGAGGGGGGTTGAGGGGGTTGGGAGGGTCTTCCATTACCCTGTACTGAGTGAGGAACACCTTCCCCTTCTTGGAGCTCTTGAAGAGGGGAGATGGGTCAGACATATTAGAGAAGGAGAGTTCCACGTCTTCATAGCTCATCAGAACACTTCGAGGAAAGAAGAGGAAGCCAGAAGGCATGGGGTCATTTCATGCTGGCCAAGACTCACCATCGCCAGCCCTCCTTCCCTTGAGCCCATGCTCATGACCCCCTTTCTCCTGTCTGTTTAGCTGGACATCCTATCATTTCCAGCCCCTGAAGATTAGTCAACAAACACTTATTGACCTGTGTATGTCACTCATTCTGGACTGAGAATCCTTGTACAGCCTATGATCTCCTCAGGGCTGTCAGGAGAATGCCCTGCCCTGAGGCAGATAACAACCAGTCTTGTCGGTGCTCTTCTTCCACTGGTCCTGCTAATCCCGCAGAAGCCGAACCCACTGACCCAGCAGTGCCCACAGGCGCTGGCACTGCCAAATTGTCATTGCCCACCCACCACAGGACCAATCACATACATTCTGCCCACTGCCCGAGGCTACTTCTTGAACTCAGGTCATCAGCCATCACTTGTGCCCACCGTGCAGACCTTCAAAGAAAGACAAAAGATCTGCAAAGAAGGACAAAAGCCATCCCTGCCCTGAGGCAGCTTAGAGTCTGTCTAATGGTTTTAATTCAGACAGGTCATGATTCCCATCTAGTGCCTTTCTCTCCTATTAAACTGAAGCCCCCTCCAGGGGCTCCTGTAGGCAGGTGATGCCCAGCCTAATTACATCACACCTTAAAACATGACAGAACCATGATTACTTGAGAGACCAGTCCAACAACCCAGCAAATGAATGAATGAAAAATGCCTGGTGACCAGATACTTTGATGACCAGACCACCCAATGAAGGCACTGGCACCTGAACAGTGAGGTGAACCCAGGACTGGAGAGGGAAAAGGAAGCAAAAGAGATTGTGTCTGGGAAATCTGCAGGGCAGAAAACGCCAACACAAGGAGACAAGAAATGCTATATCAGAGTTTCTTTTATCATTTTCTAGCTGAGTGGTACAATGGAGCCTGGAGTTAGTAAGACCTGAATTCAAATTCTGCCTCGGACATTTACTATCTGTGTAACTGGGACTTCAGCCTGTTTGCCTCAGTTTCCTCATTTGCAAAATGAGCTTGGAGAAGGAAATGGCACAAACCACTCCAGTATCTCTGTCAAAAAAACCTCAAATGGGGGGGGGGGTCATGAGTCAGACACACCTCAAACAAGTGAAAATAAAAACAAGAAGTATTGAAAAGAGAATTTCTTCCCACGGAAACCAGTGAAGACCATGTCCATTTCTGTAGGATTGGCAATGAGAAAACGGCCTGATTTTCTGGAAAGGGAAGGTGCTTGGGATTAGAAACGGTGACTTAACTTGGGTTCCAGGCACAATTTAGAGGCTGTTAATAAAGAGAGTCTATTAGTTGCAAGAGAAGGAACTGGATTTGGAAGGGAAGCCAGCACGAGTTGGCTTCTGTAATCAGGTTACTGGGCTGGTGAGTCACTGAATGTGGCCAACACCATCTATGCATGCTTTCTAAGCAAATATTTGGCAGAGTTTCTCCCGTAATCCTTCTGAACACAAGAGAAATGGGAGCATAACTGGGTAGTTCCAGAATGAGTTGGACCACTAGGTGATTAATGATAGTTATCTTTGTCACCTGGGAAAGGATTCTTTGCTGGAGTGCCCCAGGGATCTGCCCTCGGCCCTGAGCTTTCAGCGTGGTTATCAGTGACTAGGCTAGTTGTTTTAAAAATCAGATTTTCAGATCATGCGCACCTGGGAGAGATAACAGAGCAGACAGCACGTGGTACACAGGCTTAATAAACGTGTTTAATAAATGCTTGCTGACTGAGCAGTTAGAAGACAGAATTAGCAGCCAAAGTGCTTTCAATAGGTCAACACGATGGGATGAATCTAATAATATAAAAGTAAATAAGGATAAATGTAAAATCCCACATTTGAGTTTTGAAAAAACACCCAAACAAGCAGAGAAAGAAGTCTGTGTAGACAATAGGTCCTGTGAAAAAGATCTGAGTCTCAGTGGACTCAGTAAAATGTGAATGAACAATATAGCCCCCAAAGGCTCACACCATTTTAGGCCAGGGGCATTATGGCAAAGCAGATTAAGAGCTGGCCTTGGATTCAGTAAGACCAGGGTTCGAGTCTCTCTCTGAGCCACAAGCACCTCTTTGAGAAGAGTTACTGGCCTGCACTGGTAGAGGGATGTTCCTCATCTGGGAGTTCCCCAGCTCATGAAATCTTAGGCTGGGTTCAGGACAGCATTAGTGGGTCCAGAAGGAGAAAGGTGACTGTGTCACTGCTTATGCCTTGGCCAGGCTCCATGCTCAGTTCTGGGTGCTGGGAAGGCACTGACCAACTAGGGAGGGTCCCAAGGAGAGGCAGTAAAGGATCTGAGAATCCTGTCACTTGAGGACTGAGAGGGGGTAGAGGGAACCTTAGGAAGAGGCAAAAGCTGTTATTGAGGGTCTGAAGGAGTGTTGTGGAGACCAGAGAGGGGCCCCAGACTTCGAGCCACAAAGAGAAGCAGGGATATTTTCTCGGAGGCACTGCCCAGACAGCAGTGCCTCAGCACGCTTAGTGAGCAGCTAAGGGGCATTCAGCTTTAAGTAACCCCCAGACTGCTGGAAACAGAGACCAGGGTTAAGCCTCTGGCACAGAGGCAATCATGAAGCCCTGGGAGCTGATAAGTTAATGGGTGAGAGGGATAGACAGAGAAAAGAGAAGGGTGTCCAGGCCAACACTGGGGAAGGCCCAGAGCCAGGGGCCAAGATGGGTGGAGACTGGGAAGGAGAAGTCAGACAGGTTCTGGGAGACCCAGGAGAAAGGAGATCACATGGGAAGAATGTGGAGGCAGAGAGATCAGGAAGGCTGCCACCCGAGGGACCATCTGATGGGGTGCAGTCAGGAGGTCACAGGTTGCTTTGGAAAGGGAAGTTTCAGTAGAAGGATAAACTTGGAAACCAGCCTTTGGAAGAGAGGGCAAAGATAGGAGGTGGAAGCAACCAGTGTAGATGGCTTCTTCTGGGCTTTTGCCTAAAATTAGGAAGAGGACACAGGAAAGGGAGGCCAGGGACCTGCCCAGACCAGTGAGTGTTGTGTCCCTCCCCACAGAGGTAGGGTGACAAAAGCCACCTCATCATGCTCCTTCTCTAGGTCAGGCTGGTGAGCGCTGCACCAGCACTGGGCCTGGTTGACCTGAGAAGAATCCTTTCAGAACCATTGGCCTCCTTGAGGCCACTCCACTGGTACCACTCAGCACTGGCAAATGGTTCCAGAAGGTGCTTAAAACAGGCAGTGCCCATCAAAAGAGAGTAATTCCCTCCCTCCTGCCACCAAGATCAGGAACATTCCACTCTGAGCTCACATGCAGGGAAAAGAAAACTGAATTTGGGGAGTCTAGAGACCTCAGTTGGTATATACCACAGCACCTTGTTTCAGTGGCCACAAGAGTATGGTCCAGTCATTCCCCTCAGCCTCAGTGTTCTCACCTGTAAAATGGGCATTATGGTAGTTATTTCACAGGCCTGTTGGGAGGGAAACACTTAGAAGTAGCCCATGAAACCCCAAACCCATATGAGCTTTTGCATTTGTGGGAGCGAAATCCAGAAATCAATGTCAATTCCCTCCCCTGGTAAGCAGGCACCAAGGCACCATCTTGGGAAGAATTTCCAACAGGACAGAGGGCAGCCCAACAGGAGAGGGAGAATGCCCAAGGGAGAGAGATATGAAAGATAAAACCAGTGCCCAAATATGGCCAGAAATAGAGTATCACAAGTAAAAATGGTCATGAGGAGTTATCTTCCTGGGAAATTCAGGCAAAATGATTTGGATATGGATGCAATGGCCAAAGTGCAGATAGCACTGGGGTCTGACATTCTCCCATGAATGAATGAAGTTGTGAATAAATGAATGAAAGGATGAGCAATTATCCTGAGTCCATCATTGTCCTAAGCTAAGAGCTGGGGATGCAACCAGGAAAAGATGGGTCCCTACACTCCCCAGCTCTAATCAGAGGAGACAAGCACCCCCCTCAAGGGCTTGCTCTGGGCCAGGCACTGGGCTAAGCTGGAAAAGAGGGAGAAGAATCAAACCCCTTTGGTAGCTGTCAAAGCTTCTTCCTTCAGAATGACTAAATTCAGCCCCCCTCTCACTTTCCTCATGGAAATTCTCTCTTTCTGTCTCAATTTGGTGTCTCTCCTTAGTTAGAGGATCACCTTCCCCACTTTGGTGCCTCTAGAGTCATTTCACAGAGGGCCTCTAGTCTCAGAGCACAAGTGTGTGAACTTGGTTTTGGTTTTTTTTTCTGTTTTATAGCAGAGGGTAAGAAGGAGACCAGATATGGTTCTGAAGGTTAGATTTTAGTGAGTCACAGATTTTTATTAACTGGCTTATCCCTGTGCCTTGTGCAATACCAAGAGACCTAGCCCTTTGCCCTCTGGAGGTCTAGAGGCCTCAGAAATCAGAGCAGGAAGCAGGATCAGGAACCTGAGCCCATATTCAACTCCCCTCCTGCTAATAAGGCAGGATGGCTTAAAAGCAAACGAACAACAAAAACCATCAGGCTGGTGGAGCCATGCCCTGGTGAACAGGCACCATGCACCATCATGGAAATAATTTCACAACAGGACAAAGGGCAGGGGGGTCACCAAGGGAGGGAGAGAAAGCTGGTGTCCAAATACGACCCCGAGTAGCACATCACAAGTGATGTCCTACTGGGTCTGTCTGGGAAATTCAGTCAAAGTGACCTGGATATGGATGGAGTGCTCAAAATACAAATAGCACTGGGGGTCTGGAGACCTCTCTGCATGAATGAATGAAGGCATGAATGATAACCAACAACAATTAACAGTGATCGACATTTTTAGTCTAGTCCTCGAGATCCAGGATCTACCTTCGCACCTGGTCTGGTTCAGGCACCTTACACTCTTCACTGTAGCCAGAATCTCACAGCAGGCATGGATCTCAGAGGCCATGCAGGCCAACCCCAAGCTGCCCAGGAATTCCCTCTCCAGCAGTCCAACAAATGGGCATCCAGCCTGGTCTTAAAGACCTTCAAGGAGGGGGACTCCAGAGGATCATCCTCCTCCCCACATTCCACTCTGGGATGGTTCCAGTTGTTGGGATTGTTAGGTAAGTACCTGAATTCACAGAGTAGGCATTTAATAAATGCTTGTTGGATTTAATTAAGTACTATAGCAAATGACTGGAGCAAAGCACCTCACACCTAGTTTGGCTTGAAGAGCTCACAAGAAGTTTCTGCAGCCCAATTGTAAATACAAATGGCCCAAGAATAAAGAAGAAATGATCCAGCAAAAGGGCATGGAGAAATGGTGCCTCCCCATAATGGGGTTTGACACAAGTCACCTTGGGTACCAAGGCCCTGCCTTCACACTTAGAAGTCCAGAGTCGGGGCGTCTGGGAGGTTGCTTGGCCCCAGGGTCTGATGAGGTCTGATCTGGGTCCCAGGTCCAGAATTTGCCTTCCAAAGTGCTCAGCTTTTCTCTCTCCAAACAAATGGTACTGGGCCAGCAAAGGTTGTACTGGAAACACAAAGGTCAGCGGGAAGTGTGGTAATCACTCTGTGCTTAGGAATCTTTGGCTGAGGGGGATTCACCTGGGATCTGTGCATTTAAATGATGCTTTAAGGCAGGGCTGGGGAACCAGCAGCCTCGAGGTCCTCTGACTAATCCAAACCTCACACAACAAATCCCCTTCAGAAAAGGGTTTGTGGTATAAAACTTGGACTCGGTCAAAAGGCTGAACTGGAGGATCTAGAGAGCCACATGTGGCCTTGAGGCTGCAGATTCCCCAGCCCTACTTTAAGGTTTGCAAAGTAGTTTATTATAATATTATCTCACATATCCTTTTCAACAACCCTGTGAGGCAGGTGGTGTTGTCATCCCCATTTTACAGAAGTGGAAATCGAGGCTGAAAGTGACTAAGTGTCATAGGCAGGCCGTGCTAGAGGTGGGATCTGAGCTGGGGTCTTCCTGACTCGGAGCCCAGTGTCCCCTGCTCCTACTGCTCCTCCGTCTGGTCCCTTGGTGCTATCTCTGCCCCAGGGGACAGCTCAGGTTAAGCACATGAATGAATCAACAGACACGGGTACATAGGCCCGAAATTAATGAAGAGAAAGGGCAGCCAGGGAAGGAGACAAAGAGCTAGGCATTACCTGGTGTCTTGAGGACTGTGGGAAGAGAATGCGGCAGGGGAGTTAGCAGCTTCAGGAGGATGTGCTGCCTGTCTCACCTGTGTGAATGGCTCTCAATGGGTCGGTTAGGGAGGGTTTGCTGGGACCCAGAGGGCAGACCAGGATCTAAGGGCCACTCTTGTGGTCAGTCAGGGAACCTTGCCTAATCATTGGAAACCTCCACAGAGGTCTTTAATTGAAGGATTTTGGAGACAGGGCATTCTTTTCACAGATGCTCCCAAATCTAGTTAGACCTCCCCAGAGGTTGTGATTTGTCCAGGGTCACACCGTAGGTAACCAGGGTTTGAATAAGTTAAGTTTTAGTTTCTTTAGTTTGATGAATATAATGATTGTCCTTTATGATGGAATATTCAATACTTAACTAACCAAATGCCTTGGGGGCACATACCCTAATGAAAGAAATCCCCAGGAAGGTGGATGAGACAAAAAAAATAATAACAAGGGGACAGCGGGAGGGCCACAATTCAACCACTACCAGTTTGGAGATCACTCATCCTTCCAAATGCCACTCAGGACTGTAGCTGCAAATTCCATGATGAATTTTTAAAACACCTTTTTGATTTTTTCATTCACTTTAGCCAACACATATACAAGTGACACACAGAGCTGGCAGTGTGTCAGCATCCTCAGCCTAGGGTGAAAGGCAGGCTTTCCATTTTTGTATCTGGCCTTTTTCCTTCCTGATTCTCCTGGATGTCCACAAAGCTTCTGAAACTATTCATCTCTCTCTGCTCCCTTGACCTGAGAACTGACAGTCTCCTGGTTCTCCTCCTCCTTCTCTGGGTTCTCCCCTTCCTCTTGTCCAAGGTTCTGTCCTGGGCACTTCTCTTCTGTCTCTACACTCCCTCCCTTGGTGATCTCATTCAGCAACCAGTCAGCAACCACTGATTAAACAAACTTACTGTGTATCAGGTGTTCACTATGCTAAGTGCTGGGGACATAAGGATATAAACCTTCAAGAAGCTTACATTCTAAAAAGGAGCCATGTTAACCCCTAGGTCCAACTATGGAACACACTGAGAAGGAAAGGCACCAGGGCTGGTGGGATGGAGAGCGGGATGAGCTCTCTAGAAGGAACCCAAGGAAACTGAAAAAGGGAAAACAGAGACAGACACTCTTCAGGAAGGCATCTCTCAAACTGGCATTCAAGCCCTGACCTCTCCTAAGCTCCAGATGCCAACAAGACATTAGCATCCCAATGTAACATGGCTCCAGTTCTGGGTACATTCTCCATCCCACTCCCCCATCTCAGTGTTTCTGCCAATGGTCTCTCCACCAGTCGGGGGATTATAACCCTGGATTCTCCTGGATTCTCCCTCCTTTCTCACTTGTCCTATGCAATATTCCCTTGCTGACTTCCACAGTCTGGAGTTACCCTATTTTGCTGACCTCAACTCATGCACCCCAGAGCCTGGGGGGGGGGGAGCAAAATAAGATGATACCTTTGCAAACCTTAAAGCACTGCAGAAGTGTTTTTACTGTTGTCGTTGCTGTTATTATTATTGGGGCTTGCTGCTCTATTCTCCCAGTGTCCCAAGTGCACCCCCCAACTCAACTTGGTGTGATCCCACCCCCTTCATGTATCCTTTCCCACCCTTTAATAAAGCCCTCCTCGAACGACACCTTCTCCAGGAAGCTCTCCTTGATGTCCTGGAGTAGTAACAATCACCACCTCCCTTCCCATAGCCCTTGCTTTAGTCTCCAGCTCCTCTCTTTGGGGGATCCCCAGGCCGTGGTTAGCACAGAGCCTGGCACACAGTGAGCTTAAAAAGACTGGTTGACTGACAGCTACCACAGCCCTTGCCCTCCCCACCACGAGAGGGCGCGCGTGCTCTCTCCACCTCTCCAGAATGCTTCCCGTTCCCCTCCCCACCACGAGAGGGCGCGCGTGCTCTCTCCACCTCTCCAGAATGCTTCCCGTTCCCCTCCCCACGAGAGAGGGAGCGCGTTTCACGCTCCTTCAAGAAGGCCCAGACTACTCTCTCCGCGAGCGGAAGTGATGTGGCCTGCCCTGTTGACGCGCCTGCGAGGGGCGGGTCCAGAAGCTGTTCTTCCTTCCTCCCCAGGCCCCGCCCCCCCGTTCTTTCGCTCCCCAACCCGCACCTCTCTCCCTGTGGGACGATGATGATGCCGGGACGGTTCTCCATGTGGTGCTGGTTCACCGCCATCTTTGCCCTTCCGGGGCAGGCTGCCCCTGGTCGGGGACTGGGGAGAGAGCTGGGGGGAAGGGTTCAGGGAGAGGGAAGGGGAAGGGAAGGGGCGGAGTCTGCCCGGAGACTGCCGAGATTATGGCGCAGGCATGGGGGGGGGGGGAAGAAAGCAAGAGAGGGGGTGAGGCTGCTCCGTCACGTGGGTCCGCCGGGCGGGGTCTGGTTTCCAGGGCTGGGGGGGGGGGGGGGGCTGGGTCTGACCTGGATACACCCCCTGGGTGCGGAAAGGGGTGGGATGAGAGATGATGGGGAAGGAGGGCGGACTGCAGGTAGGATGACATCAGAATCTGGCCTTTTCTAGGTTCCACACTTCACTCTCTGTCAATGATGGTTGGGACCTGGAGTCTCAGGCCCTGAAGACTGTCTCGTTGTGGGTTCGAATTCAGCCTCTGTCTTTCTGACCTCGAAAAGCCTTACAACCCCTCTGGACTCATTTGTAAAATGGGCTTAATAATAGGGCCTTCTCTTGACACTATCCTCAGTTTATTCAGTACAAAGGGGCAAACTGGTTGTCTCCTCCAGTTTAGACTGTGAGCTCCTCAGAGATTACCACAATGCCTGGCCCACAGTAGGTGTATAATGAATGCTTATTCCCTTCCAGAGAGTTGGGATAAGCTGATCTTGGATTCAAAAGGCTCTGGGTTCAAATCCTATCTCAGACACTTTGTAGTTCAGTAAAGCCCTTTCACCCCATTGCTTCAGTTTTTTCCAGGGGGAACTGAACCCAGATAGTTTCTTCCAGCTCCAGATCTGTGGGCAAAGATGCTGTGGTAACATAGGGGCCACTGGGGCGCCACAGTGCAGAGAACCCGGGATAAGAGGCAGCAAGACCCAAGTTCAAAACCACACACTCCCCAGCAGCCTCAAGACTGTGGTCCAGTCACCTCATCCCTGCCCACTAAAGCCTCATCAGCTCTAAAGGGAGAGGTCAGAGTGATGTGGTTTGGAATGCCTTTGTCTGTAACCTCAGTTTGTAAAAAATCCCTCAAGAGTGCCTCCCTCCCAGGGCTGGGAGGGTCACATGATGGCATCTTTGCAAAGCCCCTGGATACAGCAGGTACCACATAAATGCTTGTTGCACCTCTGTCCAGATGAGCTGTTCTTGCAGGGTGAAGAGGTTTGGGAGATTGGTGGGTGAGGTGCTGAGTGTCTTAGGGGGTGTCATATAATCCCTATTGGGTCCTTATCTGGAAAGAATTTCGTCAGGACTCAAGCTGTCTTTTGGCAAAGTTTCAAAGTTTACTGATAGGCTGGCTTAGTAGCAGGCAGGAGAAATAGGGGGACCTGCAAAGTACAGGGATCTAAGTGGGCAGGAAAAGGTTAAGGGAACCTGCAAAGAGCTGTGGCTTGAGGGGCAGTTCTTATAACCATAAAATTGTCAAAGGTTAATTATGCTAACTAGGTGGGCAAAGGTGGAGTTTGGGAGGAGTTTAGGCGTGGTCAGTGCTTAAAGGGACATGTACTTTTTGTATCAACTGCTCATACAAATTGCCCATAATTCACTGGTAAATTCCCCCTAGGAGGGGCTATTGAGAGGTGTGGTTTGGAGCTTGAAATGTCACTAGGTTACTTTTGATCAAGGATGAAGGAGATATATCCAGGATGGCTGTTTGGGAGGACAGACTTCATTGTTTCCAAGTCTGGGAACTAGACTAGGGACTAAGGAGGTACCATATTGAGACGGAGTTACCTGTCAGATAATGTTGTTCAAGGCTTTTGGGTGCAGCTGGGCACCTAGAACAAAGGGGCTATGCATTTCTCTAGACTAAAGCAATGTATTCATAGGGATGGCTATTGTTGCTAGGTAGACTGCTAGCTCAGGGGAAAAGACTTTCAGGCTGGGGGAAGGTGAGAGTCAGTAATGCCTTTATGGCTGGGGGAAAGTGTGACATTTACAACTTAACTGCACAGGCTTGTTACAAACTGATGTTACATACATAGATACCCAAACACAAGTGAGATTTTACAAACTGAGGTTACAGACAAAAGCATCCCAGATGCTTCACACTCTTTGCGCCTGGCCAGATTCACATCCCATGTTCTGTGAATGCACTGAATCATTCCCTCCTTGCACCCTCCTTCCCTTTGTCTCTGTCTCTCTCCTTCTTCCTTCCCCCTCCCTCTCTCCTTTTCTCTCTCTCTGTTTCTGTCCCTTTTTCTCTCTGTCTCTCATACAGAAACAGTTTGGACAATAGACTAATATTAAATTAAATTGTGAGATTTTTGCCTAGAATGTGGTGTACAGTATTATTATTTCCTTTTTAACAGGAAGCATATAAACTCTTGTCATTGGAGACAGAAATGAAAATTCACTAATACAAGATGGGGGAGGCCTTGATTAGAGGTGTTAGTTCTGAAAAGGATATGGGAGTTCCGGTAGACCCCAAGCTCCATCAGGATCAGCAGCAGTTGTGATTCTGCAGCTGGAAAAGCTGATGGGGACAGCATGATGAGGGTTCCAGTTGGAGGAATAGGGAAGTGAGGGTGGCCCGTGTCAGGTCTCATTGTGAGTGCTGAGCACAATTCTAGGCACCATAGTTGGGGAAGGACCTTAAGAAGAACACAGGAGCTTCCAAAGGAGGATGACCAGGATGGTGCTTACATGGGGATTGGTTGGAGAAGCCAGCAATGCTTAGCCTAAGCCTGGGGGCATGTGACAATCCCTGGCCTGGAGGGCTTGCCAGGAGGAAGCTGAAAGGCAGGGTCTGTAGGGGATGGGGTCAGACACGGGGTTTCCCAAGTCTCCTTTCTCCATTTCTCTTCTCAGAAATGACTTGCCCAGGGTGCCCAGGTGGTCATTGGCAGCCTCTGGTCTGAACCCGTGGCTCAGGTTCCAGGTTCCAGGCTGTCCCCCTGCACCAGGCTTCAGGAGTCTTACCAGGGAGGCTGACTCAAGGGAAGGCAGAGCTGGTGCCCACAGCCTTCCCCTCACTCCAGCACAGCTATGCACTGTGGGACCCCTGCCCCACCAACCCAGGGTCAATTCAGACATTTCCTTTCTGGCTAGGACCAAGGATAGGGGCCTGTCATGTGACCTTTGCCACTGGCCAGGAGCTCCTGGCCACATCCTAGTCCAAGAATTGCAACTCAAAGCTGCTTACCCCTTCATCAGCCAAAGACCCGTCTTATGGGCCAGGCTCTGGGAAGGCCAACATAGATATGCCCATTAAAAAAAAATTAACTTTTGTTTATTTTTAGTTTACATCATTCATTCATTTCCACGAGATTTTGAGGTACAAATTTTCTCCCTGTCCTTCCACCCATCCCACCCCAGAACAGCTATCTCGTTGTATTCCCCCTCCCCTGGTCTGCTTTCTCCTATATCCTCCCCCTTCACCCCTCTGGCTTTCTGGTAGGGCAAGATGAATCTCCCTGTCCCAGTGGATAGGCCTATTTTCAAGAACTTTAGAGTCTGACACAAAGAGGTCTTATCTCCCACCTCCCCATCTTAGTAAAGGCTGTCCTCTACACGTGACACTCAGAATGCCTGGACTTCCTTCAGGACTCAGCTAAAGGACCCCTTTCTACATGTACCCTTGGCCCGTTGCTGCTGCCCCTTCCCCTTTCCCTTGTGCTCACTTCTCTGTGCCAGTACAGGGATCCTTGACCTCTCTGGGTGTACCAGACCCCTCTTGCAGTCGGTCTGCTGAAACCCATCGAGCCTTTGTGGAGTCAGATGAAGACAAAGAAAACCAACTATGCTGAAATTATGAAATTATCTTGGAAAAGACAAAGTCACAGACCTGGACAGACACATGCCCAGTTGCTGCCTGGTTCTGGGCAGGCCTAACACTTAAGAGACGCTTAATGAATGCTTATGAATTGGGAGGGAAGGAAGATAGTCCTCATCACCCTCAGGAGTCTGGACTCTGCTGGGGAGCTCTATGGAACTGGGTTTGATTGGAGTGGATTTAAATGGTCCTTTCATGGATTTATCTGCAAAGACAAGGGCAGGTCAAACACTGATAATTCTAGTGCCTCTTGCTGAGGCATCTTGCCCCAGGTATGGGGGCTGTTGGGGCAGAGCTCAAAAAACACCCAGATATGGGGGACTGAGTCAAATCTGATGCCAGGTGTAGACAGGCTCTGGGAGAGGTATACCATGAAGGACCCTCTGGGTCCATGGTGTGTGGAATAGAATGTGGGTTCTCAGGTAGGCTGTCTGCTGTGGTGACTATCCTGTCATCACACACACACACACACACATTATCAGGAAATTTGGATAGGAATTGAGAGGAACAAATGAAGATGTTCCCATAGAGTACAGAAGACAGTCACTAGACTTGAGCTAGGCTTTAGCCCTGGCAGGCCCAAATGTTGTTTTTCTGTAATGTGCCTGCCAGGTATGGGTCTTTGGTAAACAAGAAAAGCAACAAGTGGGCTATAAATAGCCTACTTTTGCAACAAGTAATATGTTAGACAGGTGTTCCTGTAAAATTGTTAATTCCTTTGGAAAACAGGAGAAGCTTATGAATATGTAATAAGCCAACTTCTGATAAATAATTTTGTATTGGAAAAAGGATTGTAAGGACACCTCCTTCCCACCAATGGGAAGGAAGGTCCGGTTATTTGGGAGGGGTTTTTCAGTTTTTGTCTATTTAACCCAGCTTCTGCTTCTGTAGGGTGGCCTCTTCCCTCTGGCGTTCCAGTGGTGTGGACCGTCCACTTCTTGCAAGATTCTAATAAACCTTTCTGCTTTTACCTAGAGAAATCTCAGAGTAGTCAGTTTGGGGTAGGGTCTTTGCACCCCATACAAAGGAATCTTGAGAAAGGAACAGGAAGTTTTATTCTCTTCTCACACAGGAAGAAGGCAGTCCTCTCCATGGCAAGGACAAGGAGAGGAGGCATGTTATAAAAGACAGAATAAGAATTTATGTCCTAAGGTGGTCAAGCCCCCCCCCCCACACACACACACCTGGCTGTCCCTTCTCCCACTGGCTAGGAGGCGGGCTCTCAGTCTTAGGGCAAAATCTAACTCAATGGGGGATAACAAAGAAGCCCACCACGATCTCCTGTTGGCAGAGAGGTGGGACAGGAAGCCAAGGTTTCATTCCTGGCCTTATTTGGTAAACACCAAAGCAAGGTAGGGGAAAAGGTTGCAAGCAAGGGTGGAGGTCTAAAACTCCTGAAAGGGGCCTGATGCTGATGACAACAAGGGAAGGGGGGAAAGGTCCTAGGTTGTGTAAACCCAGGACTCTGATCTGTCCAGTCTTAGAAAAGTCTATCTCTGGGGCGGCTAGGTGGCACATTGAATAGAACACCAGCCCTGGAGTCAGGAGGACCTGAATTCAAATCCAACCTCAGCCACAGCAAAAAAAACTAGCTGTGTGACCTTGGGTAAGTCACTTAACCCCAACTGCCCTCCAAAAAAAAAACCCAAGAAAAAAAAGTCTATCTCTAGTTTCCAGATAATTTCTCTCCCTTCTCATTCTGAGGAGTCTTCACAGAGGGTGCAGAGGGTGTATCCCACTCAGAAGGAACTGGACGTGAGTTCAAGTCTTACCTATGACACATAAAGGTTTTGTGACACTGGGCAAGTCATTTAACTTCTCAATGTCTCTTTAAGACTATAAATTGCATCAAGAAGGTACAATCAGCATTGACAGAAGTTTCCTCATCTGGGAGTTCCCTATACCAATGAAATCTTTGTCCTATTCCTCATACAAATGCATACACTATAGTGCACACTACAGTATATACACATACACATACATCACTTCTATATTCTAATTAATTATTAAGAAGGACAGAAAGGAAAGAGGGAGAGAGAAAGGAGAAGGAGGAAGGAAGAGAGAGAAACAAGAGACAGAAAGAGAAGAGGGAGGGAGAGAAAGAGAAAAAGAGACAGAGAAAGCGAGAAGGAGAAGAGGGAGGGAGAGAGAGGGAGAGCACAAAGGACATTAAAAAAACATACCCGGGGTGGCTAGGTGGTACAGTGAATAGAGCACCGGCCCTGGAGTCAGGAGGACCTGAGTTCAAATCCAGCCTCAGACACTTAACACAAAAAAAAAACCTAGCCATGTGACCTTGGGCAAGTCACTTAACCCCGATTGCCCTCCCAAAAAGCAAAAAAAAAAAAAAAAAAATACCCAAAAAACAGAGATGGGTGGAACATATATCTGGTCACAAGAGAAAGAAATAGAAAGGCAGAGACAGATTTTGTTTTTCTTTAAGAGAAAAACAGAAAATGAAAAATATTGAGGACAAACCTCATTTCTTAATGTCTGAAAAAAGGGTAAATACTTCCTGAATTTGTGACTAAAGGTGTTTTCATTCCAACCTAACATTTGTGAGTGGGATAAAGACCCCAAAGACCTTTACCCAAATAAATTCAGAGGTTTCTCCAGGTAGAAACAGAAGCTCTTTATTCTAAAGACAAGTCTCGTGAGAGTTGGGTGTCACCTACTCCAGTCAGTCTGGTATAGGGAGGCACCCAACAAGAGGCAAGCAAGCAGTTTTATACCCTTGTACAAACAATTCTATGAAAAACCCCAAATTTCCAGATAAACCCCAAAACTCCCTCCTACCAAAAATCCCCTAATGCTGGATCATTACCCCATTGGTGGGGTAACATGACCTCACAGTCTTCGTAGGACCCCGGAAAGCCCCTCTTGCCCAATACAAAGACATATACCTATGACTGTCCATATGTAGCATAAGGGGGTTGTCACAAAAAGCCCCCCTACAGGAAGAAGGGAGGGGGAGGAGGGGCACACCATCCAATTTCCCTGAAATCAGGTGATTTACAGGAACATGAAACCTAGGCCTAAAGAGATCTAGGACCTAGAGCAAGTTTGGTGACTATCTCTCTTATTTTATGAGAATGTTTTCACCGTCTCATTCAGTCCCCCCTCTTTCTTCAAGCGTGAAAGCTTCTCACACCAACCCCACCAGGCCCCCCCTCAACTATCTTATCTGTTTGAGATATAAAGAGA
>CM053597.1:237854115-237884980 GCA_028646575.1 Pseudocheirus occidentalis | reverse complement strand
AGTGATTGGCTTTGGGTTGGGGCAGAGAAAGATTGAGACCAAGGGTGGTTCCTTGCATTTTGCTAAGGGTATATAAACCTTGTATCTTCCATGTATCTTTGGCTCTGTATGAAATGGTTCTGCAATAAACAGACTATGGAATAAAAAAAAAAATTCATTCCTTGTATTCCTCTTACCAGGTTGTTGAATGACTTATGTGAGACACTACAAGTACAAGATGAGAGGTACCGGGGCAGCTAGGTGGCCCAGTGAATAGAGCACCGACCCTGGAGTCAGGAGGACCTGAGTTCAAATCCATCCTCAGACACTTAACTAGCTGTGTGACATTGGGCACGTCGCTTAACCCCAACTGCCCTCCAAAATAAAAAAAAAAGGAAAAAAAATAAAAATGAAATAAAAAACAAGATGAGAGGCACAAAGCAGTTTCATCAAAATATCTCAGAGCTTAATGTACTGAAAGTTCAATATATGTTCCAACAACTGATTTATTAAAACAGGTCCAACAACCTCTAATCAGTAATATTATCAAGAGCCTACCCAGCAGCCTGGCCCCTTAAGGCAGTGACCACACACTGCCCCCTCTCCACTGACTGCCTCATGTGGCCAACTGGAAGACCCCAGCCAAGCCTGAATTAATTTCCTACTTCCAGTCACCTTTTGTAAATCAATTCTGTGAGCACATCCTTTTGTATCTGGAAACAGCTAGGTGGCTCAACGGATAGAGCTAGGCCTGGAGTCATCTAGAAGGTAGATTCAAATCTGATCTCAGATACTTAACTAGCTGGGTGACCCTGGGCAAGTCACTTAACTTTCTTTCTCTGTAAAATAGGGATAATAACAGCACCTACCTCCCAGCACTGTTTTGAGAATCAAAGATTATCTGCCAAGTGCTTACCACAGTGCCTGAAACACAGTAACTGTCAGCTATTATTGTGGTATTTGACTCCTCAGGGCTTAGCATGGTGTTTGGCATTTTAGAAGAGCCTTTTTATCCATTCATTCATTCTCATAGTACTCTATTAAAAAGTCAACATGCACACCAACTAGGGCTGTAACTAGATGGATCAGGTCTCCTGGTGACACATGGGTCCAACGGGATCCAATCAGCTGAAAGGAATCTAGGAGACTTTAAAGAATGTAGAACAGAAAGACCTCTTTGGTCATACTTTAAATTTAATTCACTAAATGAGAACTTCCCAAGCCTAGTGAAGATAAGTAGGTAAACAATTCCCCACTACCCACCTCAAACAAATTTTTTTCTCTTACGAACATCCTGTATAGGTTATTCATGTATCCACATCTCCCTGGATACTATATACATACATATATATGTGTATACACACATATGTATACATATATGTGTACATGTGTATGTGTATGTATGTGTGTGTATACACACACATCCTGCCTGAGGCAGGATGGTATAGTGGAAGGAGATGGCCTAGGAAGGAGGAAAAGGCCGGGTTCAAAGAGTCCTGTCTCTGACCCTGAGTGTTGTGGCCTTAAAATTATTTAAGCTCAATTCACAAATGCTGTAACTTGCAAGGAAGGGGTCTTCTAATCAGTGAAATCTCAGTTCACGTCCTAGGACAGGAAATCTTAATTAAACTTGGTCTCTTTCCCACAACCTAACACAGTATGCGCTAAAGACTTACTAAGAGCCCCAAGGTCGATAACACGGGTTTTCCGTTGAAGGCAAAGGAAAAGGAAGCTCAAGGATAAGCTTAAGGCCAAAACTCCGGGAGCAAAAGCAATAATGAAGCAAGGAGAGAAAGCTGAACTGATCACGTTATTTTTCTTCCACTTGCTCTACAAAGGAGAATAGCCCTCAGGCTGGGAAACCTAGGAAGACAATTCTGGGGGAGCTGCAGCTCCACGCCACGCGGAAAGACCAGGCAGCGCCGGCGTCTCCACCCGATCCCAAGAAAAATACCGGGGGATTACTGCCCCGGGAAGCAGCCTCGTGGGCAAAGACCAGCGCATGCGCAGCCCTAGCCCCAACACCACCAAGGGCCGCTCTGAGAGCTCCGAGCATGCGCCGTAGCCATCGCAGCACAGCCCCAGCTGAGTTCCCGGGAGCCCGAGGAAGGAACGCCCCCAACAACACACATCCTGGCGTCTTCACCTCACTCACCTCGACTGTGGGAATGGGAGCAGCCACTTGCTCCGGAGTCAGGTTCCCGAATTCCTCGGCTAGTACGTCCATGGCTCCCCGTCTCTGCCACTACCCCCACCTCCTCAATTTCTCTGCTTCCCCAGCGGCGGCGGGCAGAGCGTGAACACCCGGCGGTGCGGCACCCAAACCCTTCCCCCTCCGGCTGTACACCACGCCTCACTGCGGAAAGATTCCGCCCGCTTTTTAGGGACCCTATGGCTTCACCGGCAAGACACGTGTCTATGGCGGAGCCCCGCCCCCTGATGAAATCGCGAGCCCGGCCTATCCCGGGGAGCTCCTGTGGAGAGGGAGGGAGAGAGGGAAAGGAACTATCCGCGTGGCGGCCCGAGTCTGGAACTAACTGCTGCACATCCTTTTCCAGAATAACTCAGAGGGAAGGAGAGTACGCATCTGGTTCTGCTCCAAGGCCGCCTCCTCCGCGTGGCCGGTCCATCCCATCATTCTCCCAGCTCTACATAATGGATCATTTTATTTATAGATATACACACACCTATATATGTACATATATACATACATGCATTAAGCATGCATACATGTATAATATATCAATATTATACTGTGTGTATGTGTGTATAGTGTGTATATATATATATATATATACACACACATGCACACAAGTACATATAAAATGCATAGAGCACTGGATTTAGAGTCCAAAGTCCTGTGTTCAAATACTACCCCCAGGCACGACCATGATGACCCTTGACAAGTCACTTTAAAAATATGTACATATGTATAATGTGTACTATTACATATGTATAGTACATGTATGTGTACTATAACATGTCTAGTGTGTCATAAGCTGTGCGTATATGTGATGTATGTATATTGTATATGTCTAATGCATGTGAGATATCTATATATAATGTTGGTGTTTGTAATATATAATATACCTAATATAGATGTAGTGTCATATGTATGTATGTGCATTTTATAATAAAAGCTAATGCATGTAATATGCATGTATAATGTGTTTGCCATAATGTAGTACATGTGAGATATATAAATATAATGTAGGTGTATATATTATATTTCTGTAAGCTATATGTATATATGTAGTATATACCTATTTTATGAACATGTTTTATTATATTCATGTTTTGTATGTATGCTGTTGTCAGATGTGTAATGTGTGCAAGATGTTTAATATATAGCATATTACATATAATATATACTGTCGTATTTTATATATGTGGGTAAGATTTGGCCATATGGTATATGCATGACCCAGGTGATATGTGCATGCAATGTATGGATACATATGATATACTGTGTTGTATGTTTATCTTACACACACATGTATGTTATGCATATCTGGAGATATATGTGTGATATGCATGTATGTTGATATATAATGTCTACTTAGACTTAAGTTTCCCCATCTGTAAATGAAAGCATTGTACTCAGGCACATCTCAGCTGTCTTCCACCTAGGCTCCCTTGAAGGCAAAGTGGCATAGTAGATATCAAGACAGACCTGAATTCAAATCTAGCCTCACACACTTAATTTTGCTGGGCAGGTGATTCTTGGTTTTAATCCTAGATTCCTTGATCTCCAGAATATCATTCTCTAGGCCCTTAGATCCTTCAATGTAGAAGCTGCCAGATCCTGGGTTATCCTAATTGTGTTTCGACAGTATTCAAATTTTTTCCTCTTGGCAGCCTGTAATATTTTCTCTTTGATCTGGGGATTCAGAAACCTGGCTATAACATTCCTAGGAGTTTTCTTTTGGGGATCTTTTTCAAGAGGTGATTGGTGAATTCATTCAAGTTCTATTTTGCTCTCTGATTCTAAAATATCAGGGCAATTTTCCTTGAGAATTTCTTGAAGAATGCTTTCTAAGTTCTTTTTTTTGATCATGGCTTTCAGGTAGTTCAATAATTTTTAAATTGTCTCTCCTGGATCTCTTTTCCAGGTCAGTGGTTTTTTCAAGAAGATATTTCACATTACCTTCTATTTTTTTCCATTTGTTTGCATCTGTTTAATAGTATCTTGATTTCTGATAAAGTAATTTGCTTCCATTTGCTTCACTCTAATTCTAAAGGAATTTTTTCTTCAGAATGCTTTTGAGATTCTTTTTCCATCTGGCAAATTTGACTTTTTAAGGCATTCTTCTACTCATTGGCTTTTTGGGCCTCTTTTACCATTTGAGTTAATATGTTCTTTAAGGTGTTATTTTCTTCAGTCAGGTTGTTGACTCTCTTTTCATGATTTTCTCACATCATTCTCGTTTCTCTTCCCAATTTTTCCTCCACTTCTCTTATTTGGTTTTCAAAATCCTTCTTAAGATGATCTATGGCTTGTAGGCAATCTTCATGTTTCTTGGAAGCATTTGGTGTGGGAGTTCTGGCTGTGTTGTGTTCCTCCCATTCCATGCTTTGATCCTTTTTGTCCCCAAAAAAAGGATTCTAGAGTTAGGTTACTGTTCTTATTTTGCTTCCTTTTCCTACTCATATTGGCCAGTCAATTAATTGCTTGATTTTTTTTTAGCTCTGTGGAACTCTGCTTCCAGGGGAAAAGCACTGTCCCAAATCATTGGAGTTTTCACAGCTGCTGGAACTATTAGGGGGGTGCTGCAGCCCCCACCAACTTTGGCTGGCTGGAAACACACCCCCAGACCACCACCCAAGACCACAATCCGGATCCAGGCTGCTCAATGCAAGAGCACTTGGCCTCTGATCAATTGTTTGGCCCCCCTGCAGACTGCAGGCTGAGAGCTCTGAAGCATTGGGGTGGAGGCAGCTGCCACTTGTGCCGCTTCCACTACTTCCTTGCCCTGGGGGCAGTTAGGCTGGACAGCTTTTCTCCCCCAAATTTAGCTGAATCCTTCTGATCTTTTTCTTGGTCCTTATTTCTCCTAGCATGATAAATCTGGAAATTGCCAAAGGTGCCACCAAATCCACTGTCCTGAAGCAATCTTCAGCTGTGGCTCCTCCTGACTGCCCTGGGCGAGGCTGAGGTTTCAGGCTGTGCTGGTTTCAGCTCCCAGCCTGCTGCCATGAGCCCCACCTGCCGGGCTGCCTTCAATGAGAGATGTTTTTTCTGTATTTTTGTGAGTTTTGGAGCCCTAAAATTTGTTTAGAGTCATATTTTATGGGTATTTAAGGTGGCTATGTGGGAGCTGCGAAACTTTGCTGCTTCTATGCCACCATCTTGGCTCTGCCCCCCCTTTAAGTGTCATTTTGAAAATGTTTAGAAAATCAATGTTGTCATGAGGTGTGCTTCAAAGGGCAGAGAGGAAACTACATCAGAATGTCTTCTTCTGCATGGCCTAGGGTAAAATGATGAAGGGGACGTCTTTTTTTTTTTAATTTAAATTGATTTATTTAGTTTTAGTTTACAAGATTCAGTTCCACAATCCCTTGAGTGTCAAATTTTTTCTCCTTCCTCTTTCCCCCACCACCCATGGCAGCACACAATCAAGTATAGGAGCTGCAAATATTTTCACATTGGACATTAGTCTGGTTGTATAGAAGGGTTGCAACCAATGAAGTGGACAATGGGAAAGAAGAAACAAAACCAAATATGGAAAAGAACGATAGCATCTAGATTGCTTCAGTCTCTATTTAAACTCTGTTCTTTCTAGGTCTTTCTCTGAATATAAATATCTCCTTCCATCCTGAGACTTGTAGAGTTGTCTTATAACTGTGCGTTGCTGAGAAAAGTCCAGTTTATCAAAGCTGGTCATCACACATATGATGTGTTTCTGATTGTGTACAAATTGTTCCTGGTTCTGCTGTTCTCACTTAGCATCAGTTTATATAAGCCTCTCCAGGTAAATATAAAGTCCATCTCCTCCTCATTTCTTATAGCACAATAATATTCCATTACATTCATATACCACAACTTGTTCAGCCATTCCCCAATTGATGAGTGTCCCCTTAATTTCCAGCTTTTGCCACCACAGAGAGGTGCAATAAATATTTTTGTACATATAGGTCTTCCTCCCACTTCTATGATCTCTTTGAGATACAACACTAGAAGTGGTATTGTTGGGTCAAAGGGTATGCAATTATTTATAGCCCTTTGGGCATAGTTCCAGATTGCTCTCCAGAATGATTGAATCAGTTTACAACTCCACCAACAACGCATTAGTGTTCCAATTTCTTCATATCCTCTCCAGCATTTGTCGTTTTCCTGTTTTGTCATCTTAGCCAATCTGAATGGTGAGATGTAGTACCTTAAATGTTGTTTTGATTTGCATTTCTCAAATCACTAGTGATTTAGAGCATTTTTATATGCTTATAGATATCTTTAATTTCTCCCTCTGAAAATTGCCTGTTCATATCCTTTGACTACTTCTCAATTGAGGAAAAACTTGTATTCTTATAGATTTGACCCAATTCCCTGTATATTTTAGAAATGGGGCCTTTATCAGAGACACTGTTTGTAAAAATTCTTTACCAATTTCCCATTTCCCTCTTAATCTTGATTACATTGGCTTTGTATAGAAACTTCAATTTAATGTAATCAAGAGTATCCATTTTGCATTTTATAATGCTCCCTAACTCTTCTTTGGTCATAAAGAAGTAGATATCTTTCAATCCACAGCTTCCATTCTGGGGATTCCCTTGGTCTCCTTTACCTCTCCCAACATCCTCAAAGTTTGCCTCATGCTCTCTCTGTTGCAATCTGCCTTCCTAAAAATATCTGATCAACTTGGTCACAGCAAAGGATGGATGACTGATAGTCCAACCAATATTTATGAAGGGCTCATCAGTTCCTCACTGGAGTGTACAGAAAGACTTGGTTCCTTTCCTCAAGTCTTTTCCAGTAGTGAGTACCCTCAAGGGTAGCTAGATCCAAATAATGTATGTAGTTAGGGCAAGCAACCTTGAATATGGAATTTCAAGTATCAGTGAGCACCTTGAGAGGTTTTTACCCTAGGTGTACTTTAATTCTTGAAATTCTAGCAAGGAGAGCACCAAGTACCAAGCATTGAATCCAAGGGTCTGGGTAGGAAAAATGATGAGTTCATTTCTGTCTCTCCTTGCATGGTTGGTTTAGAAAAAGGCTTTTGTTTAAAAGGACCTTGGGTGACTCAAGAATTTCCTGGAGCTCTCCATGTTCATTGGCTTATTCCATGGGGCACACTCCAACATCCTGAAGAGTATCCCCATCAAACAGAAATTTCTGTTTAAGGAAATAAGAGGCTGGAAGCCTTTGAATCTCCATAAGATATCCATTTACTAAAGAAATTCCCAAGACACCTGCAGATATTCTCTCCTCCCAAAGAATCTAGGAACTCTGCAAAGGTTAAAAGTGTCCTTCTGAAGCCTTGTTGGGATTGTGGGTCATTAATTCATCAAGAACAAGCATTTAACAAGTACCTCTGATGTGAAAGGCTAGGACTGTGAGAGGCTAATCATAACTTCGAATGTGAATGGGATGAACTCTCCCATAAAATGGAAGTAGATAGCAGAATGGATTAAAAGTCACAATCGCTACAATATGCTGTCTACAAGAAACATATTTGAAACAAGGGGATATGTACAGGGTAAAGGCAAAAGGCTGGAGTAGCATAATATATTATGCTTCAGCTAAAGCAAAAAAAGTAAGGGTAGCAATCCTTATCTCAGATGAAGGAAAAGCAAAAATAGATCTAATTAAAAGAGATGAGGAAGGAAATTATATCCTGCTAAAAGGCACCATTGAGAATGAAGCAATATCATTACTTAACATATATGCACCAAGTGGTATAGCATCCAAATTCCTAGAGAAGTTAAGGGAATTAGAGGAAGAAATAAATAGCAAAACTATACTAATGGAGGGCCTCAATATCCCCCTCTCTGAATCTAACCTCAAAATAAACAAGAAAGAAGTTAAGGAGGTAAATAGAATTTTAGAGAGGCTAGTTATAATAGCTCTCTGGAGAAAACTGAATGGGGATAAAAAGGAATATACCTTCTTCCCAGAGGTACATGACACACACACAAATGTACTAGGTCATAAAAACTTCACAACTCAGGGCAAAAAGGCAGAAATATTAAATGCATCCTTCTCAGATCATGATGCAATAAAAAAATTATATGCAATAAAGGGCCATGGAAAGATAGACTAAAAACTAATTGGAAACTAAATAATTTAATCCTAAAGAATGAGTGGGTCAAACAAGAAATTATAGAAACAATCAGTAACTTCATTCAAGAGAATGACAATAATGAGACAACATACCAAAACTTGTGGGATGCAGAAGGCAATTCTTAAGGGACGTTTTATATCCCTGAATGCATACATGAATAAATTAGAGAAAATGGAGGTCAATGATTTGGGCATGCAATTGAAAAAGCTAGAAAAAGAACAAATTGAAAATTCCCAATTACATACTAAATTAGAAATAATAAAACCAAAGGGGAGATTAATAAAATTGAAATTAAGAAAACTATTGAATTAATAAATAAAACAAAGACCTGGTTTTACAAAAAAAAAACCCATTAAAACTGATATACCTTTAGTCAATATGATAAAAAAGAATAAAACCAAATTATGAGTATCAAAAATGAAAAGGGTGAATCTACTTCCAATAAAGAGGAAATTGAAACAATAATTAGGAATTACTTTGCCAAATTGTATGCACATAAATTTGACAATCTTAGTGAGATGGATGAATATTTACAAAAATATAAGTAACCAATATTAACTGAAGATGAAGTAAATTACTTAAATAACACCATCTCAGAAAAAGAAATTGAACAAACCATCAGCAAATTCCCTAGGAAAAAGATCTCCAGGACCAGATGGATTTACTAGCGATTTCTATCAAACATTTAAAGAACAATTGATTCCAAGAAATAGATAGCAAAACTACACTAGTGGGGGACCTCAATATCCCCCTCTCTGAACTTGATAAATCTAACCAAAGGGCTATAAATAATTGCATACCCTTTGACCCAGTAATACTACTTCTAGAGTTGTATCTCAAAGAGATCATAGAAGTGGGAGGAAGACCCATATGTACAAACATATTTATTGCACCTCTCTGTGGTGGCAAAAAACTGGAAATTAAGGGGATGTCCATCAATTGGGGAATGGCTGAACAAGTTGTGGTATATGAATGTAAGGAAATACTATTGTGCTATAAGAAATGAGGAGGAGATGGACTTCATAATTACTTGGAGAGGCTTATACAAACTGATGCTAAGTGAGCAGAGCAGAACCAGGAAAAATTTGTACATTATCACAGACACATCATATATGTGATGATCAACCTTGATAAACTGGACTCTGCTCAGCAATGCACAGTTGTAAGATATCTCTAAAAGTCTCAGGATGGAAGGAGATGTCTACATTCAGAGAAAGATCTAAAAAGACCATAGTTTAAATGGAGACTGAAGCAATACATGCTATCATTCTTTTTCATGTTTGGTTATGTTTCTTTTTTTTTCCCATTGTTCACTCCATTGATTACAACTCTTCTATACAACCAGACTATCGTACAATGCGAAAGTATCTACAAATCCTATGCATGATTGCATGCCACCATGGGGGAGGTGGGAAGAGAGGGCAGAAAATTTGAAACTCAAGGGATTGTGGAACTGAATCTTGTAAACTAAAAGTAAATTTAAAAATCAATAAAAAAAGAATTTTTACAACCAGTGTCTCAGATGAAGGTCTAATTTCTAAAATACACAAAGAATTGAGTCAAATCTATAAGAATACAAGTCATTCCCCAACTGACAAATGGTCAAAGGATATGAACAGGCAATTTTCAGAGGTAGAAATTAAAGATATCTATAAGCATATGAAAAAATGCTCTAAATAACTATTGACTTGAGAAATGCAAATCAAAACAACTCTGAGGTACCACATCTCACCAGTCAGATTGGCTAAGATGACAAAACAAATAAAATGACAAATATTGGAGAGGATGTGGAAAATTGGAATACTAATGCATTGTTGGTGGAATTGTAAACATTCTGGAGAGCAATCTGGAACTATGCCCAAAGGGCTATAAATAATTGACCCTTTGACCCAGCAATACCACTTCTAGGGTTGTATCCCAAAGAGATCATAGAAGTGGGAGGAAGACCCATATGTACAAAAATATTTATAGCAGCTCTTTCTGTGGTGGCAAAGAACTGGAAATTAAAGGGGTGCCCATCAACTGGGGAATAGCTAAACAAGTTGTGGTATATGAATGTAATGGACTACTATTGTGCTATAAGAAATGAGGAGCAGATGGACTTCATATTCACCTGGAGAGGCGTATATGAACTGATGAGTGAGTGAGTGAGAAGAGCTGAACCAGGAAAAATCTGTACACAATTACAGACACAACGTATGTGATGACCAACTTTGATAGGCTGGATTCTTCTCAGCAATGCAGGTTTATAAGACAACTCCAAAAGACTCATGATGGGGAGAGATGTAAACAAAAAAGAATAGTTTGAATAAGGATTAAAGCAAGCTACCTGCTCTCTTTCTTTTTCTTGTTTGGTTTTGTTTCCTCTTTCCCATTGTTCATTCTATCTGTTACAGTCCTTCTTTATAACCTGATTAATGTCTAATGTGAAAATATTTGCAAATCCTATACTTGATTGCTTGCTGACATGTGGGGGGAGGGGAAGTGGGAAGGGAAAAAATTTGAAACTCAAGGGATTGTGCAACTGAATCTTGTAAACTAAAAGTATACAAACAAATTAATAGGCAAAAAAAATTTTTTAAGAAAAAGAAAAAAAGAAAACATCAGTAGGACCCTCTTCTAGGACTTCTGTAAACATACCACAAGAAAATCCTCTTTCAGGGTTTCTGAACCAGCAATAGGGCCCCAGGGCTTCTGTAACAACAGCAACATCCTCTATCAACAGACAAATCTGACAAAGTAATATCAAAACAGACAAAGTACCGGCACTATAGCCATGCTTCCTCCCAGTTCTCCTCTCTTCTCATTTCTCAGTTCTTCTCAATTCTCTTCTCAGTTCTGCTCAGTTCTCAGTTCTCAGTCTTTAGTTCTGCCACCACAAGTTCTGTTCTCAATTCTGCTCTCTCTAGCCTGGGTTTCTCCTTATATATGATCATTAGCTCCTCCCTGTCCCACCCCTTCCTATTGTATCAGCAAGTTCCTCCCATTGTGGGATTCACAAATTCTGTTTCTTAACAGAGGTTTGATGTAATCAAGGGCAAAGCTTAATTTGAAACAAGGTGCTAAATACTTGTTTGCTTACCATTACAAGGGGCCTTTACAAATTACAAATCCCCATTGCTATTACACTTGGGTTATGTGTTATGTGTTATGAGGTTATGTGACTTGTCCAAGGACTCACATGCAGTATGGATTGAAGGCAGGACTTGAACCTGGATCTTTCTGACTCAGCAGCCAGCTCTCTAGTCAACATACCACATTGCCTCTCCCCTGGCATAGACTAGGTATTTCATAATTGTTCATTTGATTGACTGATGCCTCTAGTTTGGACAATTGCAGAAAGTGAAGAAAAGCCATTAGGTTTCATTATGAAAATGTCAACATACTTCCCTTTTGTCTTTGCTTACAGACTAATGTCTGAAATTATCCCCCATCCTCCAGTTCCACGTGTGGGGACCTCCCAAGAATCTAGTTTTCTTGAACCTCAGACAGCACCAAGGTCAGTTAATGATTCACATAGAATGTTACAGAGAAAGAAGAGAAAGCAGAAGAGGTAACTGAGAATGCCAACTCCATCCTAACTTGGAATGGATGGAAATCTCATCTGACTCTAAAGATGCAACTCAAAAGCCATCTCCGCCAAGAAGCCTTCCCTGATTTCTCTTCCCTCTCTCCATCAGAAAGTATTTCTTTCCTCCTCCCTTCCAAAGCACAGGATCATAGACACAAAGGTAGAAAGGTCCATCTTATTTATTTTACAGATGTGTAAACAGAGACCCCAAGAAACGGAAGTGACTTGTCCAAAGTCACACTGTGTAGAAAGAGGCAGGATTTGAACCCAGATCCTCTGATTACAAAGCTACTTAGCTAATAAGTTAGGTGGCACACTGGATGAAAGTGTTGGATTCGGAGTCAGGAAGACCAATCCCGCCCCAGACACTCATTAGCTATGTAACCCTGGACAAGTAATTTAAACTCTCAGCCTCAATTACCTAACTTCCAGGGTGAGTGTGGGATCAAATGAGATAACAAAGCACTTAAATGACATCTTAAATAACAATAACAACGCTAGTCCTTATTTTGATTCTTCCCTCTTGTCATTTTGATGCAATCTTATGCTTAAATTACATTCTAATCTATTCCATGACTGTTGCATAATCTTGCATGCTTGTGGCATCTTCTCTACTGCTAATTAATGTCACTGAGGCAGCTGGGTGGTGCTGTGGTACACAGACTACTGAGCTCAGAGTCAAGAAGACCTGAATTCAAATTTGATCTCAGACATTCGTGAGCTGTGTGATCCCAAGCAAGTCACTTCTCCCTATTTGCCTCAGTTTCCTCATTTGTAAAACGAACTGACAAGGAAAATGGTCAGCCTCTCCAGTATCTCACCCAACAAAACCCCAGCTCTCTCACGGTGAGTCAAACATGACTGAACAAAAGACAAATTTTGGTCAAGTCCAATAAGCCTCAGCCCCCATTCCTTCCCATGACCTATACCTGGAATGCTCTTCCTCCTCACCTCTGCATCATGACACCCATTTGGACCCAGCAAGGCTCACTTCAAGTTTCACCCACTACAAGAGTCTTTACTGATTTCTCCCTGGTTGTTGAGCGCCCCCACCAGAACCATGCCAACTATGGGCACCCAGCAAGGGACCCAGCACAAATGAAATTGCAGCCTAGATCTGACTCCGTCCCCACCACTCTAAGTCCCAAAGCAGTGACATAAGTAAAGAGAGTCACTTGTGAATGGAATAAAAGTCAAAACTTCTCAGGTAACACTCCAGAAATACAAATAGAAATATAATAGATTACGAGACTCAGTAACCTGGGAGCCAGGGACCCTTGCCTTGCTTCCCTGGTCATAAGTTGAAGTTTTTGCTAAGCTTAGCTAGGCATAGGAGGGGAAAGCACAGACCCTGCAAATTTAACCACAGACCTGAATGTTCCAGGTTTGTTTCCACTGACCACCATCTGGTCTGTACAAATATAAAATTGGAAATCCTGTTGCAGAACTCCAGGCAGGTCACCATGTCCTAAAATCCCCATGATTCATAAAATATTATCTGCTTTCATAACTATATTGATACTGTTACATTTATCTTCTGCTTTCATATCTAAGTTGATACTGACATTTCATCTGCAAATGCCAGCAGATTTTTGCAGTTAGGATTGTGTCCTCATTTCCTAATTAATGGGAAGAGGACAGAACAAGGGAGGGGGAAAAGGGGTGGTCTTTGGGGTATATAACCAAGCTTTGAATTTTGTATCTTGCCTCTCCTACTAGACTGCCTCTAGCAGCAAGGCTGCCCTTCCTGCAAGAATAATTAAATAAATCCTTCCTGTCTCTACCTGGAGAAATCTCTGCTTATTTTATTTTGGGCAAGGGTCATCTTTGTCCCACACACTTGGAAAACAGCAGAAGAGATACATGATGAACCAGATCCCTCACCTCTGGACAAAAAACGAATGGGTCACATATGCAGGAGATGTATGTCTGCAGACACTGTCAAAGCATGGATTTTTGTTTGTTTCATATACTTATTGACTATTAAGAGAAGCTTTTTATTTTTATTTTTTTAAACTGGAGGATGAAAACAAGGAAATGGGCTTGTGATTGTTGTGGTCAAAAAGAAAGAAAAAAGGGCCATTGAAGCTTTTTTTTTCTTGAAGGGGGGAGGGCAGGGTAATTGGCATTAAGTGACTTGCCCAAGGTCACTGTTAAGGCTACTAACTGTTAAGTGTCTGAGGCCACATTTGAACTCAAGTCCTCCTGACTCCACAGCAGGTGCTCTATTCACTGTGCCACCTAACCTCCCCCAAAGCTTTTTTTTTTTTTTAATGGACAAAAGAGAACCAAGGGAAATTCAGAGGAAGACAGAGATAGCAGGATGGCTTTGAAACTACATAATGAATTTATTACGTTAGAAAGTGAGCTCATTTCAAGTAGGGATCTTTTCAGTCTGTATCTGTATTCCTAACTAGCATAGTCGATGCTTATATAAATGACTGATCAAGGATGTTCTTTTTAAAAAACCAAGCAGTATGTAATAGAGATTTAGAGTTTCATATACAATCCTCCTTCTTCTGTTCTCTTTTGTATATGGAAATGAACACAATTATTGGCATTTGTCAAGTACAGAATAACAAAAAAATAACAAAAATAAACAAATGAAACAAAAAAATAAAATTTTTTAACAATAGCAGAGGAACCTGGTGGGCAAAAACAGGAAAATGGTGTCCTGATTAACCAAGGCTTAAAGTTCCTAAGGGTCAGCAGTATTGGTTGAGTCTCTGAAAATCTGCCCCCCCCCCCTCCAATGAAACAGACACACCAGTCATTTTTTAAGTCAAAGCTTTAATATTTAACTGGAAAAAAAATGTTGCCAGCTTGCACGGAACAGGCTCTTGTAAAAATTTTCAAAAACAGAATTTATGTAATACACTAAAATATTAGTTTTACATTTAGTAAACCTTGCATAGCAAAACATGACCATGTTAAGAAACTTTAAAATGGGAGCCAACATTTAAGCAATCTTAGGGTGAACGACATCCTATGATGAGGACTGAGACAAAGCAAGTTGCCTAAATCCAGAGACAAATTCATTTTGTCACTTTTAAAAAATAAAATGCCCCTTTTTAAAAATGTAATTTTTAAAAAGTGTAAATTGCTTTCTCTTGCAATATAAATTAAGTGCATAAAAGAATCACAAGTAGATTCAAACTTATGGTAAAAACATGCTCTGATTTTATCTCCCTGTTTTAAACAGGATGGTCACTTACTAAAGAGATAAAATGTGATTTATTGGAGCTGTACAGAGAATGCAAGAAATACCAAGTTATATTCAGCACCTTACTGAATGAAATATGTGCCAGGGGGAAGGGTGACACAGTGCCTTGCTGTGCCCATGAATAAAGTTCCATTTGGACAACTGTCCACATGTAGATGGCATATATATGTAATTGGTCATTCAGGAAGAAAATAAGTAAATATGTTCAGATTTGGGCATATAAAGATCAGAGATATTTCATTTTCTGCCATTTTCTTTAATTTTCAAAATAATAAAAGAGTCATATCCCCAAATAGGGTGTTTTGGAATGGGAGGGGAAGAACAGCAGTGGCGGGGAGGATAGAGACTTGAAAAGGGGGTTAATAACATAATAATTAAAGACCTCCCTTCTCACACATAAACAACCCTCTAAAGCTACAATAAAGTATGTGTTCAATCAATTTAACTGTGCCCAATGGAGCCCAAGAAAATCATGAAATGGTTTCATACAAGAGGAGGGATTCCCCCCCTGCCCCTTCCCAGGAGGCCTATCCCAATGCTGGTGCATTTCCCTGATTCTCAGTGAAGACCAATACAAAATTCTGTAACATGCAGTTGTCTTTAAAAAGCAAAGGTCCATGAGGGCCCAGCTTCTCAAAGTATTCTGAATATTAACAATAACAATAAATGAGACAAAGAGTACATTAGTAGACATCAAGGTTAAGCAATATAGAATCTCAAGTTCATTTTATTTCTCTTTTCGGATGTAAAATTCACTTGTAAAGAACAAAACAAAACAAAAATACAACCCAAGGTTTGCTGCTTGGCAACATCCGACATCATCACCTGGGATTACACAGATCCTTACCTTCTTTCTCTTTCTCTCCCAAGCAAACCTAATTTCCTGTAATCCAAGGCTACCTTTAAAAGGCACTATCTCTTCCATTTTTCTAGCTACCTTTAAAAGACAGTATCTCTTCCATTTTTTCCATTCAATTGGCCAAAAACTACAAGGAGCCTGTTGGCCAAAGCTCAGACCCCAAAGGAAGTTGTCTCCTTGCAGATTTTTCCATCGGATGCATGTAGAGAAGATGCAACTTCCAGAATAAATTTTCTTGGAACTGATTGGTTTCTAACAAGCTACACCCTAAAGGACTTTCCAATGATGCCAAAACAACATGGCTTTCAACAATTTCCAAAAGGACACAAATACTGACAAGTAATTTGGTACTTAAGAAGTAAACCTTTCCCAGGAAGTGCTAAGATCCCAGAGAAGGGGGAAAGCCTATGGAAGCTTCTCCTACCTAGCACTAATAAAATTGAATTGCATGTTTCAGCTACAATTGTGTTGACTTACTTCATTTTGCCAGTACATTTAACGAGAGAGATTTTGGCATCCCTTTAGTGACTATCCTCACCATTCCCCAACCCATAATCCTCTCAAAAGTTGTGTCAAAGTAAAAATTAGATTTTGTAAGGATCAAGTTAGGAGTGATAACACCTGGCTTAGGAATCTGGGTAGTTAAGACCAATATAAATGCTAGTAGGATCACGGGATTGAGGAAACTTTAACAAAAACATCACATACAGATGATATGATCCATTACAAATTGTCTCCTGTCCCTCAGAAGTCTCTCTTTTAAAAAAACAAAAACAAAATACACCAGTTTCCTTCCAATAAATTTTCAAAGAGAAACAGAATGTGCAGGGCAAGGCATATGATAGGCATATGCCCTGTAACTAGCTCGAAAGGAGTTACAAAGATCCAGGTAACCCTGAAAGGTAGAGGGGGAGTACAGGGAATATGCCACAGTCCTTATAATGAGTGCTTAGGGAAAGAACATGGCTCTGATATCCACACATGACCAGTCCTCTTTCCAGCACCAGCTCACTACTAATTGCTGGGAGGGTCAGTTCCTGCTGTCTTATCTCCCTCCTCAATGAAGAGGAGTTTTCGGAGAATATTTGCATAAAAGGGTCCGTACACTTGTTTATTAAGATTTACAATGGTTGCATACTGAGAGCCCAGAGTCTCCAGCTCGGACTGGATAATGGTGAGGCCCCCAGGCACGGGAGGCATGCATTTTTGATGGCTTGGAAGACTGAGTAGACTCTTCATATAGAGATGAATTCGTTTATCTGAAAAAATAAATGCAGAAAGTTTCATGAGTGAGGGAAGCAACTGTGCATTATAGGACCCTGGATTTAAAATTGGGAGAGACCTTAGAAATCAAGTATAAGGCCATCATTTTACCCCTAACATGTAACAGTGTTTGGAACATAGCAAGTCTTTAGTAATTATTGACCAAGGGTGGGGGGGGGGGGAATGAGGTGCTTTTTTGTTTGTTTTTAAGTACAAGAAGTAGTGCAAAATACTTTTGGGGGAGGGCTGGTGGCAGGGAGAAACATGGCTAGTTAATATACAATATCCTTCCATCCATTCTACCCATTAATTAATGGGTACAGAGAGGGCATTTGCTATAGATTTCTCAAACCCTGGTTGTGTGATCTGGGAAAGCCATCATATTTCTAGTCTTAGGGATGGTCAATTTCTGACTTTGAAAAATTGACAGATTCCATCCAGATAACTACTTTATTTCCATGTGAAAAAAAATGACATTCCAAATGGAATACTGTAAAATTCCAACTGAATTCACCAGCTTTCAAAGCACAAAGTCATCTTCCCAAAGCTTAGCTTTCTTGGGATCTATCAACCTTCCCCTTTTCCAGTATATTCTGTTACTTTTCCTCTCCACATACACACACACTCATGCTGACACAAACACAATGCCTTCTATCTTGATGAGAGCACTGAATTTGAGAGGCGATGTGTGTGACTTGCTGGAGAAGTCCATGTGGAGTCAGGATGACCTGGATTTCAATCCCACCTCTGTTACTAACTAGCTGTGTGACCCATCTCAGATCCTTAGTTTCCCCATCTGTAAATTAAAGGGTCAGACCAGATGAGCTCTCCATCCCATTATGTTCTCATCCACACTCATGATCCCGGCTGGAAAGCATAAAAAAAATTCCTCGGATCACAGAGCTTGAATTGGGAGGAACCCGAGAAACCAAAGTACCACACTGAATGAATGGCAGAGACTGGCACTGAAACCATTTCCTCACACTCTTGGTCTGATGCTCGTCCCACAAACCCACAAATCCTGCTTCTCCAATTCGTTAAACAAGCACCAACTAAGAACAAGGAATTAAGGAGACAAAGGGGGAAAAAAAAACCCCACCAAAACACACCAAAAAACCAGTCTCTGCCCCCAAGAGGCTGAAACTGTATAGGATCAAACAATACCTGGTAACACTTATTAAGTACCTACTGCATACCAGTCACCAGAAATCATGCCCTTGTTCCTAGGAGAGACACCTAGAACTGCTCCAAGTCCGCAGGCATCTAGCCAGACTTTGTAGAAACAAAGATCCAGCTTGTGGGACTAAATGGGAAACCCAAGATCACAAAGTAAGGCAGATATGGTTTTCTTTTGGAGCCCAAGGATGAGGATAAGAGAGTAATAAGCATCCAAGACCCTGCAAATAGCCAGGGCAGGGAGTGCCCACCCATGTCTCATAGCTTCTTTGTCCCCAAAAGGGACAAAAAGACCAGCTGGGGGAACCCTAAGGATCTGTGATTTCATCAGTAGAGAGTGACCTCTATGGACACAGACCAGCAACAAGTCTATGCCTTAATAATAATGGTAATCGGCAATAATATAATGGTAGGGTAACCTTCAATCAACCAAATGCATTCAACTAGGTACAAGATTTTCAGTCCTGAAAATCATTGGCTGAGATGAAATGATACTATTCTGGAAGGATACCGGGAATGGTTGAAAACACTCAGTCATGCCTTGTGGGGGCAGTAGAGAAGGAAGCAAGCCAATGTGGGAGCCAAGCATTCAAGCAGTTTCACCCAGATCCTGAAAAGTCCAGACTCACTGATTAGGGAGCAGATGGGGTTGCCCTCGGCGATGCTGGAGAGCTGACCTATGAGATTGGCCTGAATCTCAGGGCTCAGTTTGGATAAGCCTCTCTCTGCCAGGGACTTGTTGACTTCCACACAAGTCTGGAGGCCTATGGAATTCAAGGCCTCCTGGAGGTTAAAAGTCCTTTTTTTGGGTGGGGGGAGAGGGGGGAGGCAGCAAAGAGAATGGAAGGGGGAGGAAGAGAGGAGCCAAGGGAAATAGAAGGAGGGAGAGAAGAAAGGGCAGAAGGCGAAAGAGGGAAGGGGGGAGAGGGAGAGGAAGAGGAAGAGGAGGAAGAAAAACAAAAAGAAGAAGAGGAAGAGAGAGGAGGGAGAGAAGGAGAGGGAAAGGGGAAGGAGAGAGGGGGAGAGTTAGCTTCACATATTATAATTGATCAATTTCCTTTTAAATTCCCCATTGCTTCTTCACCCGCACTTTACACTTGATTAAGCCCTTTTGATGATTCCATCTAGCTGTACAATCAGCAGATGGAGTTTATCCCTTCCTCACCCAACACTCTTGCTACTAGTAGGTTTAGAGCCTTCTCTAAGAAAGTGCTCCCAGGACCACAGTTCTAAAGACACAAGGCACTTACAGGCCATTCAGTCCAAAGGCTCTCATTTTACCCACCAAGATACCCATCAGCTCCTGTGGAGTGCCCAGGTTCACAGAGCCAAAGGCTGGACCTAAACTCAAGTGTTCTCAGCCTTCTACCTCTGGTTCTGTGACTTCATTAGCACAAGGTGGAGACTCCTCCTCCTCCAAATGCAGACTGCCACACCTCAGAGAGGTGTCTGGGGACCTGCTCAGGGTGGCACATACAGCAGGACTAATAGCAAGAATATTCATAATGCTTTCAGGTTTGTAGAACACTTTGCATAGGTCATCTTAATTGATCCCCACAACAAACATGTGGGTGAGGGGCTGTTATTATCCCCATTTTACAGATGAAGAAACTGAGGTGCACAAAGGCCAAGTCACTTGCCCAGGCACACACAATTCTAAGTGTCTGAGGCAACATTCAAACTCAGGCCTCGCTCCTTTTCCAAGTCCAGCACTCTGTCTAGTATGCCACCTAACTGCCTCTGGGTACCAGAGGTGGAACTCGAACCCAGTTCTTCCTGACTCATAGAGTGCTCTGCATTCAGTGGGTCACATGTTGCCTCTTGGTAAGAATGAAGACACATTAATAATACCAATAACTGATGTTCACATAAAGCATCGTGGGATGTTACAATAATGGCTCTAAAGCTGGAAGGGTCCCTTGGTAGGTATCGAGTCCCAACCCCTTAAACAGATACGGAAACTGGGGCAAGAGTAAGTGATTTATCCTAAGATCAAAGATTTAGAGTCCTAAGGGACCAGATAAGGCCCAAGTCCAAAGCCTGAAAAGCACTTGACATCTGTTTTATTTTATTTGAGTCCCACAGCAAACTTGTGCTTTTGGTGATGTCCTTTTACCCTCATTTTACAGAAAAGGGAACTGAGGCTCTTGAGCCTTCCACATAATAGGCATTTAATAAATACTTGCTATGTATTACAGGGAGGTTAATGTCAAAACTGTACAGTGAGCCAGGAAGGGCCCTGAAGTACATAAGTAAGCACCTGAGCTGGGATGTGAACTCAGTTCATCTGACTCCAGAAAGGGTCAGTGCTTCTTCCCCTGTATCAAACTTGTCTCCCAATTAGCAAGCATTTATTAGGTACTTCCTGTGCACTCTTCTGGGTGCTGGGATACAAAGAATGAAACAATCCCTACCCAAAAGACACTTCCCTTCTATTAGGGGTAACATGGGTACCAAGGCAAAAAGGGAGGGAGGAGGGGACCGTGGGCAAAGATGGAAGCACAGCTGTACCTCAGGATAACCCAGCTCATAGTAGCTTTCCATACCTTCACCTTGCAGGTTGGGGTTTTTGGGTTTGGTTGGCACTGTTCAGACAGCACAAAGACGAATTCTAACATCTTCATTCTAAGTGGAAACATGACATCTTCCTGGCACTAGCCATGGAAAATCCCTCTTCCCTACCTTAGACAAGAACATTTCAGCCAGAGGTGGGGAACCTGAGGCCTCAAGGCTCTCAAGTGTGGCCTTCTGACTGAATCCAAACTTCACAGAACAAATCCTTTTATGAAGGAGGGGATTCATTCTGTGAAGTTTGGATTCAGTCAAATGGCCACACTTGAGAACCTAAAGGGCCACCTATGGCCTTGAGGCTGGAGGTACTCCACCCCGATAAGCCTTGAGCAACATTAAAAGGCACTTGAGGAGCAAAAAACCCATCAAATAAGAAACTCCAAGTGACCGTGACGAAAATCTCATCTGGCAATCCCAAAGGGCTCATGCTTTCCAAACTCCATAAAGAATGACAGGACAAAGTGAACCCACATTGGCTTCAAGAACTTACTCCTTGTTCATTCCTTCAAGTAAGATAGTGTAAATCCTTTTCAGTCGGTCTGAGAGCCCAGGCAAGCCTTCTATCAAAGCACCCACCACACTGTTGGTGATCAGTGACAGGCAAGCGATAACCTTCACTTGATTCAGCCTTTCGGTCAGTTCCTGCAGACGAGTCCCATCTGTCATTACTGTCTAATCAATAAAAATAAAACAAAGCAAAAATCGTTTTTGAAAATCAAAGAGCCAAACTACCAACCCACAAGGCAGCCTCTAATCCAATTTCTTCACTTTAGAGGTGAGGTTAAGATGTTTCCTCATATTAACCCAGGGAGTTTAAGACTTGCCCAAGACAGTGTGCTGTGATCATTAGCACAGGATTTTCAGTTCAAATCTCACATGCAAAATTTAATTTTAATATTTCTAGGATCTAGGGTGTTACAAGGCTTAAATGAGATACTTGATGTAAAGTACTCTGGGAACTCTACATATGTGCTACACATCAGCCAGAAAATATTGTTGGAGGACAAAACTTTTCCCCTTTTCAGTGCCAGCCCTGGGTCCCTGCACTGATCTTTTGGAGAGCGTCTATCCAATGGGGCTAAGCTTCCCTTTATGGGCCCAGCTACCTTCTTTCCAGCCAACCTGCTGCTGGATATTCTTGCCCTCCTCTCCCATGCCCTCACTTCCAGTTCTAGAACCATCATCAAATCAACACTACCCTTGCTACTCTATGAGATGTAAGTCTGTCTACTCCCCTGTGACTCCACTGACCATCTCAGTAATGTGCCAAACCCAAATATATGGTCTCCCTCCGTTAAAATGTAGAGCCCTCGAGGATAGGGCCTCTCTTCCCTTCTTTTATTAGTGTCTCCAAGACCTAACCCAGTACTTAGCATACAGCAAGCACTTAATAAATGCTTTCATTCATTACCGTTGTTGTAACAAATGGAAGAGTTGGGATGAGGATGTGGTTCCTACCTGCACCCAGTTGGCACCCAGCATTTACATTATTCATGTTAGCAGTAATAATAAAAATAGCTTTTTAAGTATTACACTGTAAGACACCTGAGGACAGGAACACTCTCTTACCTTTCTGTGCATCCCAGGATCAGCACACAGTAGTAAATACTTACTGACTCACCGATAGAAGGCTTTACCTCTTATTTGTTTCCACAACTTTGCAAACTGAGTAATTTAAGAATTGTTTTCTCTCTTTTACAGATGTGGAAACTGAAGAGGAGATTAGAGGAAGTGACTAACCCAGGGTCACTTAATCAAACAATCAAAAAGCCTTTAGGAAGGCCCTACTACATGCCTACCACTAATTGGGCTAGGTGCTGGGGAAACAAATGCAGACCTCCAACTCACACTGCCTGACTCTTACCCTCCCCCACTCCACCTCTCTAATGCTGTTATACTTACAAATCTGGCCTCATTTTAGAGGCACTAGAGTCTAGTGGGTAGGGTGTAGAGTCAGAAAGACCTGAGTTCAAATGTCACCAAAGTCACAGACACAAAAGCGACAGACATTGCCTAGCTGTGTGACCCTGGGCTAGCCCCTTCCCCTCCTCCCCACCTTGGTTTCCTCCCTCAGAGGAGGACAAAAAGCACCGACTTAGTCCTCCCTATGGGACAGTGGGAGTCTCCTGAGGGAAAGTGTTTTCTAAATAAACATCAGCTGTTCTTATGACCATCTTGGCAAGCGGTGCCAATTACACACTGTTTTATGTACAGGAGCTGAGTAAACTCCCAGGAACCAGAGGATTCAATGCAGCAGACCCCAGGGAGGTGGCTACCTCGGGCAACTCCTTCTTCCCATAGTCCCAATGCAGCAGCTTCAGGTAACTGTTGTTCAGCACCAAGGTTGGGCTCAGGCTGGGGCTGGGGCTGCTGCCAGCCCCGGGAGAAGAGGTGTTTTCCGAAAGAGAAAATAATTCTTCATCGATAGATTCCTTTATCCATTCCTTCGTGACATCCAGGGCATCTGGAAGGGAATGGTCAGACAATAAATGTACAGCATTCTGCAAACCTTGAAGCGCCAGAAGGATGCATGTCACCATCACGGCCTTCATGGCCATCCCACTGCTGTTGCTGTCGTGAAAGGCCTTTCAGAAGCTGGCACACAGAGGCGTCAGCTTGGTAAAGTCAGTGCCAGAGATGGAGGTTTTGGGTTCAAATTCTGGCCCTTGCATCTTTGGGCCTCAGTTTCCCTGCCTGCAAAGTGAGGAGGCTGGACTAAAGGTCTCTGAGGTTCCTTCCAGCCCTAGATCTATGAATTTAGGCATGACAGTCACTGTTTATTACATTCCTTCTACATGCAGGGGCAGCTAGGTGGCACCACAGTGCACAGGGCACCAGGCCTGGAGTCAGTATCGCATTTTAATGAGTTCAAATCCAGTTTCAGACGCTTACTGTGCGACCCTGGGCAAGTCACTTCACCCTGTTTGCCTCAGTTTCCTCACCTGTAAAATGAGCTGGAGAAGGAAATGGCAAACCACTCTAGTGTCTTTGCCAAGAAAACCCCAAATGGGGTCACGAAGAGTCAGACACAACTAAACAACAGCATGACCTGGCCCTGGCCTAGCTTTCCTGCCTCATTGGACATTACTCCTCCCATACTGGCCTTTTCTCTCTCTTCTTCATATGTGACACTCCATCTTCAGAGCTCATGCACTGACCATCCCTCATGCCTAGGATGCCTTCCCTCCTCACCTGTACCTCAGAGAAGCCCTCTATTCCTTCAAGAAACAGCTCAAGTCCCACCTTTGACATGAAACCTTTCTTGATCTCTCCAAATGCGAGCTCCCCTCCTCCCAGTCTCCCTTGTCTTTACCTTGCATTTATTCTGTTCAGAATTCTGTCTATAACTATATATGCACGGGTCATCTCCCTGACAGAATGGAAGCTTTGTGAGAGTTGGCATCGCTTCATCCTTTATCTTTAAATTACTGGTGTCTAGTATATTGGCAACACAAAGTAGGTGCTTTCAAAGTCCTTGATGGGGGCAGCTAGGTAGCACGGTGAATAAAGCATTGTCCCTGGAGTCAGGAGGACCTGAGTTCAAATCCGGCCTCAGACATTTAACACTTACTAGCTGTGTGACCTTGGGCAAGTCACTTAACCGAAACTGCCCTGCCTCTTCCCCTCCAAAAAGCAAAAAAAAAAAAAAAAAAAAAGTCCTGGAGGGGCAGCTAAGTGGCATGGTAGATACAGCACCAGCCCTGAAGTCAGGAGGACCTGAGTTCAAATTTGCCCTCAGGCATTTGACACTTACTAGTTGTGTGACCCTGGGCAAGTTACTTAATCCCAATTGCTTCCCTTCCCCCCAATCCCCCCCCAAAAAAGTCATGGATGAGTGATTATCTAAGGCTTAGATATCCTTAATAAAAGTATTTGTTCTGTGAAGTTTGGATTCAGTCAAAGGGCTGTACCTGAGGACCCACATGGCCACAGGTTCCCCACCCCTGAAAGCTACTGTAGGCATATAATGAAGTGCTGTTATATTTTATTATAGGACAGAGAAAAGTTTAATCTTTGATCATAAGAACAAGGATTTAGAGCTAGAAGAAACATCAGCGGCCATCTCACAAAGCCCCTTCATGTTACAGATGAGGTCAAGTGGCCCAAGGTCGAAGGGACAGGAAGTAGCTGTGGCAAGATTCAAACCCAGGTCCTCTGGCTCCCAAGGCATTGTCCTGTCAAGGGCAGTTTTCCCTGATCCCCTTCCCCACCCTGATAAAGCTCCAACACACGCTTGGCCAAAGCAGATAATGACCAAACATGAAGGGAAGCACCACTGCTTCCTCATCACACAGCGTACCCTTCCTAAAATTAGTATTTGCCAAACATAGCTCAACTCTAAGGAGGTGGAGAAATATTTTCCACTTATTGTAACTGATAAGAGCAGTGTATAAGCTTCTGTAAATGAGCACAGGAGACTGGCTGGTAGAAGATTGTTCCATAGCAGGGATTTGCTGTGCAGGATCAGAAAAGGGACAAACACTCTAAATAAAGAGGAAGAAAACTAATTCTAGAATTGGGGCACGGTGGTGCAGTAGAAAGAGTACAGCATCCCTCAGTCTGAGCACCTGGTTTCCAATCCTGTCTCCTCTACTGACAAGTTGTGTGACCTGGGGAAAACCACTTCCCCACTGTTTTCTCCATTATAAAATGAAGGGTCTGGGTTCCACGGCCCCTTCCAGCTCTTAATTTGATGATTCGGTGATCCCATTATGCAGCCCTGCTCTGCCAAAAGGAGTCAAAGAATATCTCTGCCTAAGAAACTGGCCTGGTCAAATCTTCACCAGCTCTTCCCAAGTACAGAATGCCAAGAAAGGGCAGACTCAAGATGGTGTGGTGAGAAGAAGCATTGTTGCCTAGCTCGATCAGCAAGCTTCCTCCATAATGACCTAGAAAGCGTGCCACGCTGGATTTTAGTGGAGAAAGTCAAGAAAAGGTCACAGTGAGCCATTTTTCCAGCCCAGGGCAGCTTAGGAAGACAAACAAAGAGGACTGAGGACACTGAGGCAAGGACTGGCCAGGAATGTGGTCCAGTGGCAGTGGAGGCAGCTGGAAGAATCCCAAGACCCTGGGACAGTAATGGGGCTAAGACTAAATAATCGTGGCAGAAAGAGATCCTAGGGGATGCTTGTATCGGCCCTGGGAGCAGGAACAAGGGGCAGCTGGCATTTCTGTCACCCATTACCTAATCCTGGGTACCATTCCAGGGTGGAGAGGAGCAGCTGCAAGCAAGAGTGACCTGAGCTGTTATGGAGCAAGGAGCAAATTCTAGAGCCACAGCTGTGCAGCGTTGAGCCCAAGAGCAAAGTGGGAATCTGGTTCACATAAGCCTGTGATGGAATAATCATGGCAGCAGACCCAAGCCAACAGAAAGCCAGGAGTTCACTCTGATCCTGCAGAGCCTTCCAGAAGACTACAGTGACTGAATCCTGTAGCAATTTTAAAAATCAAAACAGGAAAGTGAAGGAAAAATTAGGAAAGGAAAGCAATGCAAAAAAATTTTGAAAAAAGAACTTGATAAGCTTGATAAAAGAGGTAGAAAACATTACCAAAGAAAATGACTCCTTAAAAATGAGAATCATCTGACTGGAAACTAATGACTCCACGAGACACTAAGAAATAATAAAACTAAGTACACCAACATCTCAATTACAAGGTCAGAAGTTAAGGGGCTGTCCCAGGATACTCCAGCTAGTCCAAGGTGGGATTTTAATCCAGAGCTTCCTAACACTAAGTCTCACACTGTGTATCCATGCCAAGGGTCACCTAGGTCTGGTCATCCATGGCCCAAAGAACAATGGTCTGAACCATGCTGGACAATTTTACTTTCAAAGCCCAGACTTTTTCTTAGCACCATCCAATGTCTCTGGGGCACCGGAGGCCTGTGCCCATATGCATGGCTGGATTCCAAAAATTTCCCTTGAAAAATGTCTTACTTTGTGTTTTAAGGGGCACTGGAAAGGAGGCGGTTCCAGAGAGATTCCAACACCTGGAGAGGAGCATATGCTACATTAGCTAAGTCAAAGAGGGCAGGGGGCAGGAAAGCCCAGAGAAGAGGCTCTTCCATCATTTGTCTTTATCACTATTGAAAACTGTGCTTCATTCTCCAATTCCGTGGTTTTAACATTTGGAATATAATCTTGTCAAACCTGGTGGCATTTGTACATGTTTATTCTATCTTTACACAAAGATACATTCCTTCCCTCCTCCCAAAAATGTTTACTTATAGAGCACCTTTGGAGAGAAACAAGGCAAGGAGAGAGCAGCTCCTGATGGGAAAGAGAAGGGAGATAGAAAGGAGAAAGGATGGAGAGAGAGTGAAAGAAAGCAAAAGGGGAGGAGAGGGAGGAGAAGAGAAGGCAAGAGGAGAGGAGGGAGAAGGGAGAAAGGAGAGAGGAGAAAGGGAGAGTCAATCAGAAAATATAGAAGAAAATAAATAACATATGAAAAAATCCACTAAATGCCACTCTGCCAAGCATTAAGGCGAGATACAAGTGCGAAAAAGAAACACTGTCTCTGTTCTCAAGGAGCTTACAATCCAGGGGCAGGAAGGAGAAGAGAAGAAGGAAAGAGGAAAGAAGGAAGGGGGAAAGGAAAGAGAAGAGGGGGAGGAGAGAGAGGGAGGAGAAGGAGGAGACAGGGGAGGGAAGAAAGAAGAAAAGAAGGAAGGAAGAGGAAGTAGGGAATAAGAGGAAAGGCAGAAAACCTGCTATTGGCCCAACCAAAAAAAAAAAAACAAAACCAACAACAACTAACCAAGACTGAAAATAACTCATATTTACTTCTATATTCAGCATTTGTAGGGTAGGGTGAAGAAGGGTGTGTGTCAGCTTCTTAGGATGGAAGAGGCCCATCCTCTCTTATGCTTTGCATTTACCTTCACATGATCGGGTTTCCCCAAAAAGAATGCTCTCTTGGAGGGCAGCAACTGCTTCACCTTGGTTTTTTTATTCCCAGGGCTTAGCACTGTGCCTGTGCACAGTAGGTGATTAAATAAGTGATGATAGACTGAATATGGTCAGTGAGAAGGAGAAGCTGGGTAGGAGAAAGGAGGGAGAATACCACTGAAAAAGAAGTTCTATCCATGGTTCTTTTCCCAAAAAAACCCTAGAATCCTTGTAGGAATGGCAAGGTCAACTATACTTATTCCTGGGGCTTTGGATAATAGTAATGGTAGAGGTTCTCAGGTTGTGACTGACAAACCCCAGGGAGGAAGAAGAAAGGGAGGAGGGAGGAGGAGGGAAAAGGGAAGAAGGGAGAAGAGAGAGGGGGGAAGAAGAGAGGGGAGAAAAAAGGGGAGGAGGGGGAGGAGATGGGAGAAGGAGGGAGGGGGAGAAAAGAGGAGAAAGAAGGGGAGAGAAGGGGGAGAGGGGAGGGAGGGGGCTAGGCCCCATCCCCAGGCTGTCAGAAGTCCCCTGAAATTGACACACTGCTCTCAGAACCAAGAACACTCAAACCCCCAGTCTGTTCAAGGCCACATCTTGCTTGAGCACCAGGAAGTTCACTTTGACTATGGGCGGTTTCGTTTGGATCACAAAGAGCAGCCAACTCCACTGAGCTCAGAGCCCCCAGCAGCACCCTCTTCCTTCCTGAGGGGCTAGGTCTGATCTGACTCCTGGCAGGCTGTGCATCCTTCCCCTTCCACCTCAAAAAGGGGGCAGGGTCCCACCAGGAGGGCCTATACCTAGGCCTTCTATAATAGGCACCCCCAGCCCTTAGTACAGTGCCCAGCACACAGTCAACACTGCATCATCCTTATTCACCATCCCAGGCATCCTTTGCTCCCTTCACTGCTTATCAGTGTCCTTCCCAAGCTAAGCTCATTTTATAGAGGATGCAGCTGAGGGGGAATGACCAGTCCAGAGTAACCAGGACTAAAATCTCACCCTGTTCAACCCGACACCTGCCTACCTCCACACAGCCAGCATGGCTTAAAAGCCTTATTCCTTCTGGATTAAGTGATCTGAGCTACCAGGGAGCACCGCCCACCCCTCTCCCCTTATAACTTCATATTTGCCTTTTATATACTTTGTATTTACATACATGTGCATGGGAAAATTTTATTCTCATCCCTAGCACAATGGGGGGAAGAGAGGAAGTGAAAGGATCAGGGTTCAAAACCTAAGGAGGCATTCTGACATAATGGAGAGAGGGCTTGAAGTCAGGGGATAATTAAAAGCCAGCTAGGTGACTTCTTGGTATTTTCTCATCTAGGTGGATAGAGGGCTGGGCCTGGAGTCAGGAAGACTCATCTTCCCGAGAAAACACCTGACCTCAGACACTTCCTGGTAATGTGACCCTGGGCAAGTCACTTAACCCTGTCTGCCTCAGTTTCCTCATCTGTAAAATGAGCTGGAGAAGGAAATGGCAAACCCCTCCAGTATCTCTGCCAAAAAAACCCCAAATGGAGTCATGAACAGTCAGACACAACTGAAACAACAGAACAACAACAAAAATTTCTCATCTGTAAAATGAAGACAGTGCCAGCAGCACTGACATTCAGGGTTCTCAGGATGCTCAAAGAACACAAAAGCACCCTAGAAATGGCAGTTATTTAAGCTCTTTCAGGGGAAGGACTTGATCGTTTTCACCTCTGAATCTCCCTTCCTAGCACAATGCCTGGAACACAGCATTAAAACCAACTTAGAGGTGGGTTAAAGGGCCCTTCTAGCTCTAAAGTCTATGTTCCTGCAGGGTTAAGATGGCGTCATTTGGGTCTTTTTACTTCCAGTGTTCATGACAGTGCCAGGCACAACACAGCAGGGAATTAGTATATGTTTGGTAACTGACTGCCAGTCTGGTTGGTTTCTAAGTCCAGGATCCTTGAGGACAGAGATTGCCTTGTACTCATCTTTGTATTGTCCCCAGAAGTGCCTAGCACAGACTGAGTCATCAATAAATGCTTACTTCCTGATTGATCAATACTAAAAAAAAGTTTCAGAAAGGGAAAAATATTGTTACCAGTGTAGTTTTCCTCTAAGTGGAATTCAATAACCCTGAGTCTTAACTTCTAGAATTTCTTATGAAAAAAAATCAGACTACTTTTGGGTTTCAACTGATGGATTATTAAAACACACACACACACACACACACAGAGTTCTCTCTCCCCCCTTCTTTTTTCCTCCCTCCTTCCCTCCCTCTCCTCTCTTCCCCCTTTTTCTTTTCCCCCTCCTTCTCCTCTTTCCCCTTTCTCCCCTACTTTCTCTTTCTTCCTTTTTTCTCTCCCTCTCTCCCTTCTCTCTCTCCCCTTCCCTGTCTCCTCTTTCTCCCCTGAGAACACTAGCCAAAAAGACAGAGAGCCTTTCCCTTAGCTTGTGAGCAACCCATCTCTGCCAATCCTGAGTCAAACTGAATTCGGGGGCCCAGCCCCACCCCTGGAATGTCACAGTTCTTTGTTCTCAACACAGTTAACCCAACTTTTCTGTCCTTTTGCTAGTTTTTGCCTGGATACAAAAAAGACTGAAATAAAGGGGGCCCTCACTGAAATAGCTTGTAGAGATCACCGTGCATCTATAATTACACAGCCAAGATAAAGCCTGTCTGTGTTTTAAGCACCTGCTTTACAGCAGACAAATTACAGAGAAAGTTTCTTCCAATTTCTCCCATGAACAAAGCCCGTGATGCTAAGGACAAAAGGAAACTCAGCTGGTCCAGCTGAGTCTGCTTCCCTCTGGGGAGATAGCTGAGGCTTAGCAGGGATTCCAGAGTCTCTGAGAGATCCTATCTTGGCCCTGCCATTGGACAGCAAGCCCATCGTTTCAGTTTCTCCTTCATCCTGGGTAAATCAGGGTGTGATTTTAAAATTAAGACTAGAGACTTTCCAAATATTTATAACTAATGTCTCTGATAAAGGCCTCATTTCTAAAATATACAGGGAATTAAATAAAATTTACAAGAACGCCAGTCATTCCCCAATTGATAAGTGGTCAAAGGATATGAACAGG
>CM053597.1:237837262-237853615 GCA_028646575.1 Pseudocheirus occidentalis | reverse complement strand
AGAAGAGTTGTGTGATTTGGCCAGATGAGACTCTAGGAAGCTGTTGAGCCCCCCAGCTTTGAAAAACCCAGATATTGGTACTTCCCTCTCTGGTAACTTGAATAGGTAATGGATGTGATGGTCAGATGGTTGGAAGCCCATCTGCTGATGTGTTTCTTGGTCTGTTTGTAACTTGTGTTTGTAACTTGTGCTTGTAACTTGGGTTTGTATTCTCTGGAGTTCAGGGTGCTGACTTTTCCCCCTGAACTAGATAAATGATATGTTTGTTTTATTAAAGAAAGATTGTTAACCCATTTTGAGTTGTTTTCCTTTAGAAAAGCAGATCTAAGAACCTGTGCTAGCAGCTGCCCAGGGTATGCTAGGGTGCTTTCTGATACAAAACACTAGCCAAAAGTCCTGTTTAGTAGCCATAGGACTATGGCATCACATGACTAGAATATGATGTCAATAACCCTGAATGGTATAAGAGGCAAAGGGCATTGTTAGATATAGAAAAGGAGTCCATCTGAGCTATAGCCCTCAAAATGAATCCTTAGCTCTGTGATGTAACAGCAATCAGTTCAGCAGATACTTAGCACTTAGTAACTTAGGGCTAAGTATAGAAGGTGTGAGCCCTGTCCACCATTGAGAAGGCATGAACTCCCCTGTTGAAGTGGAAGAAAGGGATTGGATGAGACAGGAGGCCAGTGTGTGTATATAAGCAAGAATTCCAGAGACAGAGAGAGAGAATTGGAATTTTCCTGTTGGAGGAAGCAGGATTATCTCAGCATCTGGGAGGTGGGCTGCTGGACTGAAGAAGTGAGTTGGAGTTTTCTTGAGAAAGAGAAGAGACCAGGATAAGACTTTGTTCATGGCCTGGCTGATCCTTGAGTTTCAAGCAAGAGAAATGGTGACGGGTTTGAGATGTGCTGGACCCTATGAACTTCAGTGTTTGCCAGGGAGGACTGGACAAGGACCTGGGAACTGTCTACCTCTGAGGACTGGATGAGAACCTGACAGCTGTCTGCTTCTGAATCCAGTTGACTGTTTGGTGGATTCAGGAGGGAGCTGGGACCATGGGACCATCCAGGGAATCAGAGAGACCACCCAGAGTCAAGATGAAGAAAAGGCCTCCCCTTGGATGAAACTGAGGTTTGCTGGACACCAAGGGGTGGAGGGTTTGTGTGGTTTTCTAATGACAGTATTTATGATTAATGATATTTAGTAATTGGGACTCTAGCTTAGTGACTGATTAAATTAGTGGTTGCCCCATGAGTGGAAGTTTGATTAATGTACTGTGAATTGACTGAATGATTAAGTAAGGAGGGTTTCCCCCTTAGGGAAATCAGATGATTATTCTTCTGTTCCTTGTTCTAAATATTGTGGTCACTGTAGTGAAAACTGTGTGGCCATTCTAATGTTAAGCTGTTATAAACAATATATTGTGACTTTCTGTGATAAGATGTGATGTTGTGAATATTATATTGTGAATATTGTACTGAACCTTGATTTGTTATGGAATAATAAGAGTGTTCACTATTACTGTGTAATCTGAACCTTAAAAGCTGTTCATAGTAGCATTCTTTTGGGAATCTGCTTGTGCATGGCATTACATGTGGTCATATATGTTCTTTCAAAGAACATGACTTCCCTAACCGTATGTCGACATGTATATTCTCTCACTAGCAACATAGGACTCTTGGGAAGGAAGTATCCACATGTGGGGAGTAAAGAGAAGATGAGGATTTTCCTTATAGTTTAGTTCGTTATCTAAATGTCTTTTGTTTCAACTAATGTGTCTTCATGTTTGTCAGATAGAAGAAACTTTGGTAGTGGCTTGAGGACTATGGTTTGAGTAAAGACAGACCTAAAATGAATCTGGGTTAGTTTTTGGGATTGGAGGGTGGGGAGGGCATGTGTGAAGAGCAGCAGAAGTGACATGATAAGTGCATAAGAACTATAAAGCTCTGGGAAATCAATAAAGAGAAAGATTACTCCACCCTCTGACTTGTGATGATAAAAACAGCATATCTTCCCTTCACCCTATACCATGGTTGATGTCTTCCTGTTCTTGCTTAAACCTTTGATAACAATTCCTACTTTGAATAAGTATGTTTAGAGATTTTTTTTCATTAAGGCATTAAAAGGAAAAGTAGACAGGGAAAGTGGTACTGTAAAAGGACTTTAGGTGTAGTCACAGTATCTAATTTCAAATATCACCTCTGCAGTTTGCTGCAGGACAAGTCGCTTAGTCTCTCTAGGCCTCAGGCTTTCTCATTTGGAAGGATTTATTAAAGACCTACTATGTGCTGGGCATAGTGCTTTATAAATGTCTCATTTGATCTTCACAACAACCCTAAGTATTATAATTATCCACATTTCACAGTTGAGAAAAGTGAGGCAGACTGAAGTTAAGTGACTTACCCAGGGTTGCACATCTATTAAGTGTCTGATGTTGGATTTGAACTCAGGTCTTTATGATTCCATACCCAGTGCTGTATCTACTTTGCCTCCCAGTTCTGGGTCTCCAGCTTGAATGCCTGACCTTGGGCAAGTCAAAATGTCCTTAAGTCTCATTTCCCCCATCTAGGAAATGAAGATAATACTCTGTACACCTCACAGGGTTGTTAGGAGGACCAAATAAGATTTTAAAAAACCATACATGAAAGTGCCTCATCTGTAAAAGAAGACAGCTAGACAGCATCTATAAGGTTTCTAACAGCTCAGAATTCTGTGAAGCAAAGGATGGGCTCAAAGGGGCCCAGCCAACAACAATAGACGCAGTCCCAGGTCTCCAGATTTCAAGTCCAGAGCTCTTTTTGACACTTACTGGCTGTGTGACCCTGGACAAGTCACTTAGTCTTCATTTGTCTCTTTTTTCTTATCTATAAAATGGAGATAGCAATGGCACCTACCTCCCAGGATTGTTGTGAGGGTCCAATGAGATAATATTTGTAAAGAGCTTAGCACAGTGCACACAGTAGGTGCAGTGTAAGTGCCAGTGATGGTGATGATGCCGCTGCCATATGGTCCTACTTATCATCTGAGACCATCAACTCGATTCTTTTAATAATAATATTTTGTATTCATCTAATGTTTTACAGTTAACAGAACACTTTCACATATATTATTATCTCGTTTATTCTCATAATAACTCTTTGAGGTAGGTAGAGCAGAGTATTATTACCCCCATTTTATAGATGAAGAAAATGAGACTCATTGAGGTTGCAACTTGCCCAAGGCCAGGTAGTCAAGTGGAAGAGCTAGAAGCAGGAGAAGGTTCTGTGCAGTGGAAAGACTGCTCAAGGTGGGGGTCAGAGGTCCTAGGTATGAATCCCAGCCCAGTCACTCTCTACCTATGACCTTGAGCACTTCATATTCTCTGTGGGCCTTTGTTTACTCCTCTTTAAAATGGAGGGATGGAAGTAAATGGCTTCCTATGCTAGGTACTGGAGATACAAAGACAACACAAAGCAGTGCCTGACCTCAGGCTGCTTGGATGCTATCTCTGAAATCCCTCCAGCTCCAAATGGATGATACTATGATCCTAGAACTGCAGATCTTCTGAATCCTGGGCCAGCATTCTGCCTTTCCTGAGCCATAGCAGGCCCACCTGGTGCTGAAGTGGGTAGCTGATCACGCCTGTCAGGATTCATAAAGTATAGTCACATCCCCTTCCCACAACCCCCAAGGACTGGGAACCATCCTGTTTCCAAGTAGCTTTGGCCCAAACAAATATGCCTTTTATATTTGCACACCAATGTTATCTGAAGGCAATGCACCATAAAATGAGCTGGATGAGATGGAGATGGTTAGAAATCAAACCAAAGTAATGCCTCCTCCCTAGCTGTCAGGAGACAGAGATTATCTAGGTCAATAGCAGCCTATTTGGGAAGGGCCAGTGACCTAGAAGAGGAGGAAGAAGAGGTGAGTTGGAGCCTTCAAATTCCCCGGGGGGCAGGGTTGGGGTGGGGAGGGAAGGAATACACTTCAGAATAACAGGACCCTGGTTCCAGCCCAGCCCCTACCGCTATTGGCCAGGGGAGTGACTCTGGTAGAGCAGAAGCCCATCATGATCACCAGCACTACCACCAACCAATGGACTGTTACCATCAAGCAAATATATCCAAGAATCCTGAGAATATACAGGCCCCTACCTCCTAAGACCACTTACTCAGCTTCTAGCCTGGGCCCCCAGCCAGCATCCAGGGAAGCAAACCATGTAGAGAAGTAATCAGTTCTATGAACAGCAGTTCATAGAATTCTTCCCAAGTTTCTCTGAATTCTTCCTTTGCCTTAGTTCCTACAGCTTAGGCTGAAAATTTTGCCCCCATCCCCACCCCCACTGAAGACCCAGAAAAGAAAGTTATTTGCAACAAAGTCCTTGGTCCTGGCAAATTGTTCAACAATTAATTGCATTTTGCCTTGATATATTAAAAAAAGCAAAAACAAAAACCTTCCTTACTGTTATTTACTATCCTGGAGGGTAATGGTCTGCCTCTAGAGATATTAAGCTTCCCCTCAAGATTAGACAGAATTTTGTCTTGATGGAAACAACACTAAAAAAGATACATTACCATCTGTTTTGCCTCTGTACCTGAAGGATCTTTCCATTCAACATGCAATTCAAGCTTTCTGGATGTGTTATTCCCCTCTGTTAGAATGTGATCTCCTTCAGAGCAGGGTGTCTGTCTAATTGTTTCCCCAAGTGCTTTGTACAAAATAAGTATTTAATGGATATTTTCCATTTACTTATTCATTTATCCTGTTATCAATTCCCAGCCATTTCCCACCCCCCTCTAGGGGTGAGTAGTGGGGGTGAGGATAGGGGGCAAAGTTTTCATCCTGAGTTGTAGGAACTAAGGCAAAAGAAGAATTCAGAGAAACTTGGGAAGAATTTTATGAATTGGTGTAAGGAAAGAATATCCTGTAGCACAATATACATGATGAACCCAGGAAGTTTAGGAAATTATATGAACTCTGATGCAGTGACCAAACACAACCTTGGAGCACTTAGATTGAAGTATGCTTTACCTCCTTTGGGCTGAGAGGTGGTGGACAACAGGGGCAGAATGTGGTGTATGTTTTCAGAAATGGCCAAGTGTTGATTGGGTTTCTTTACCTTTATTTATTTTATTATAAGGGAAGATTCCATTGGAGGATGGGAGTGTGGGGAGGCAGTGACTGTGGTTAGGTGATGGGATATATTTTTAAAAAGCCCAAGAATAAATTTAAAAATAAAATATTTTTTAAAGTGGTCATATTGAAGAAATACAGAGCTTATGTGTTAGGAGTTCTCATTTAGATCTAGGCTGGAGTCTGCAAGGTAGTCTTGCTGGTGGTGTTTAGTTGTTGACTCCTGATCCCATTTGGTGTTTTCTTGGCAAAGATACCAGAGTGGTTCACCATTTCTTTTTCCAGCTCATTTTACAGACGAGGAAACTGAGGCAAGCAGAGGTTAAGTGACTTGACCAAGGTCATCAAGCTAGTTAGTATCTAAATCTGGATTTCAATTCAGATCTTCCTGACTCCAGCCCAGCATTCTATCCACTTTTCCATTTAGCTTCCCTAGTCTTGGTATAGTCCTGGTCCTTTATAGGCTGGAATGATTGGTAAAACAGGGTGCTAATGAGGCTAGACAAGGTTGTGGGTTCTGTCCCCCAGTGGACCTGCTAGGTTAGCACTCTTCTGAGGTTAAGGATTGCTAGTGCTCCCTCTTATCCCTCTACTCCTTTGTCCCTCACAAGGATTCCCTACAGAATTTTGGAGGAATCAGTGTAAGTGCATCCTTGGGAATGGAAAAATCCAGCTCTGGGTACACTCCTGATGGAGGCTCTTTTTGTATTTGAAGATATCAAGAGAGAAAGACTTGACATCAAAAGATCTGGGTTCCAGTCCCATCTCTCGCACTGACCAGCAATGTGACCCTAGGTAAGTATTTACTGAACCTCATAGCCCTCATGTGTACAGTAGAGATATTAATCAACTACACAACCCGCAAGACTATTGGGAGGAATGTCAGAGATGGAAGGAGTCTTAGAATGGGTTTTGATGCTTTGGAAAGAAGAAAGAGAGAAAGAAGGAAAGGAAGGAAAAGAGAGAAGAAAGAGAGAAACAGAAAGCAAGTGAGAAGGAAAGGAAGGAAGAGGAAGAAAGAAAAAGGAAAGAGAAAGATGGAAGCAAAAGAAAGGGAGGGAAGGAAAGAAAGAAAAAAGGAAGCAAGAAAGGAAGGAAGAAAAAGAGAAAGGAAGAAAGAGGAAGAAAAAAGAGGGAAAGAGAGAAAGAAGGGAAGGAAGAAAAGGAAGAGAAAGGAAGAATAAAAAGAGAGAAAGAAAAGAAGAGGAAGAAAGAAAGAAAGGGAGTTTTATTGGGCTCTTATGTGTCAATTATCATACTAAACAAGTCTCTGCTCTCAAAGAACAAGAGACAATACATACTATCTTCTCTATTGTTTCTAGATGGATGCGGCAACTAAGCAGATAGATGTCTAGACCCCCTGTTACTTTGAGCTTACTTTGATGGTATTAGCACTAGTAGATTAAGGGAGAAAGAAAGGAGGGAGCTTACAGGGACTCCAACCCCTGTGGCAGCTCTTATCTCTCCAAGTATTTAGCTGTGTGCCTTTAGCCAAGTAACTCCCCTCTCTCTGGACTCTATTAAGGAGGGACTGGCTGACCTCTAAAGTCCCTTAGAGACCTGACATTCTTCAGTGACTGTCATCCTGCTTTTTGAGTCTCTACCTCAGTACATTCCCATATTGCAAAAAGGACTGGATTTAGAATCGGAAAACCAGATTCATAGATTGAAAGCCTGGAGGGACCTAAATTAGGGGTCCTCTAGTCCAATCCATTCACTTTACAGATGAAGAAACTGAGGTCTAAAGATATAATGTGACTGTCCAAAGTCACACAGGTGGCAGATACCTACTTCAAACTCAGGTCTCCTGTTCCCAGAAGTCTTTTCATGGCACGATACTTTCTTTTTTCTGAACCTCAGTTTCTCCCTCTGTAAACATGAGAGAATTGGTCTCAGACAACCTCTCCACACCTAAGCTTTTACAAATCTGTGGATATGGTTTGGACTTTCCCCATGCATATTAGAACTATTAGAATAAGCTTTCACAAACCAAGCTTCTGATATTCAGCAGAATAATAATTAGTAGTAGTAATGATAAAAAAAAAATTGGAAGGATCTGTGATTGTAAACCATCTACCAGGTAGTAGACAGGCATACCAAGTTTCTGTCACTGGGAAAATTTGTTATCCACAGAGACAGAGGAAAAGATCTCATGTTTACAAATATATATGGCAGCATTTTTTTTTGTAGTAACAAAGATATGGAAAGATTAGAAGGGTATCAGTTGGGAAACAGCTGAATCAATTGTGTTCTGTGAGCTGGGATGTGTTGGAGGGAATCCCCTTAGGAGGGCTGATTATTAAATTTTCAGTGTGAGCATTTTACACTTCAGAAATCAGCCAACATTCCACATGACCACTTGATTTACTGTTTTGGTGGTTGTCTAGATTTAAGAAAGCAATCAATCAATAAACATTTATTAAGTGTGGATTGTATCAAGCACTGTGCTAAGCCCTCGGGCTACACAGAGGCAAAAGAGTGTCTGCCCTGAAGGAGCTTGCATTCTTACATGGGAAGACAACATGCAAACAAAGATATATATAGCAACCTTTTACAGGATATATAGAAAATAATTAAGAGAGGTTGGAGAAGACTTCCTATAGAAGGTGGGATTTTAGTTGGGACTTAAAAGAAGCCAGGAAGGTCAGCAATAGGATTGGAGGAGTGAGAGCATTCCAGGCATGGGGGATAGCCAGACAGAATACCTGTAGCTAAAAGATGGAGTATCTGGTTTGTGGACCAGTCACAAAACCACAACCAGGAGGCCAGTGCCATTGGATCAAAGAGTAAGTGTTAGGAAATAGGGTGTAAAAAAGACTGGAAAGGTAGGAGGGGGACAGATTATGAAGGACTTTGAATACCAAGCTGAGGATTTTTTTATTTGATCCTAGAGGTGATAGAGAGTGATCGGAGTTTACTGAGTAGAAGATGGTGATATGGTCAGGACTATTTGGAAGATCACTTTAATGACTAAATGATGAAGAGTTGGGATAGAATAGATAGAATAGAGAGAGATTTGAGGCAGGCAGACCCAACCCCAACCCCAAAGCAGATTAAACTTAAAAATATGTCCTGTGGACATTTTTAGTTGGACAGCCAATTGTTAAACCTTTACCAGGACACTCCTTTCCATGAGCATAATTAAATCTTATTAATATATTATTCTTATTGGTAGTAAAAATAATTATAGACAGCATTTATGTAAGGAATCCCAATAGTCTTAGTTCACTAGGACTTTAAAGCTTGAAAAGCCTTTTAAACATGCTATTTCTTTTGAGCCTTACAACAGTCCTATTATATCCATTTTACAAATGGAGAAACTGAGACAGAAAGCAATTAAGTAACGTGCCTGGAGTCACACAGCTAGTAAGCATCTGGGAGCAGGATTTGAACTCAGGTCTTATTGATGCCAAGTCTAGCACATTGTCCATTACCCTAGACTGAATATAAGAAGTTGTATCCTGCTTCCCAAGCAAGGTAACTGATTCAGAGAGATTGAGGGATTTGTCCATGGTGACACAAGGGATAAAGCCACATAAACAGTTAACTTCTCCAAGTTGAGTTTATCTGTGGTTAGGATTATATGTGAAAGGTATGTCCTCAAACAGCTTACAGGTGTCTGATAATTCTATAAATACCTTGGGGACTTCTTTCTGTCTATCTCTGTGGCAGTCTGGTGCTACTCTCCTTCCCCTCAAAGCTGGTTTCTTCCTTACATACTGCTTTCTTTCAGTCTCTGAACTCCCAATTGTGTAGAGACTGTTTGGAGGTAATTGCTAGCCCATGTTCCTTCAACAAACAAATTCAACAAACATTAATTAGATGTCCATCAATCAATCAGTCCTTCAGTGAGCACTTATTAAGTACCTACTAGTGCCAGGCACTGTGTTAAACACTGGGGATACAAAGAAAGGCAAAAAAACCCCACAGTCTAATGGAAGAGGCACCATGCAACTACGTATGAACAAGCTATAGACAGGAGAAACTGGAGAGAGTCAACTGAAGAAGGGTACTAACATTAAAGGTAAGTGAAAAAAGCAATAAATAAACAAGAATTTCTCTTAAGTGCCTACTATATGCCAGGCATTGGGGTTGCAAGCACAAAGCTTAAAGCAATCTTTACTTACAGTGATCTTTTTTTGAAGGAAGTTATGGAGTATTCTAAAAGGTGGAGGAAAGGATGGAGGGCATTCCAGGCAGGAGGAAACAGCCCGTGCGAAGGTGCTGACATGGAAGACAGAAAGTCATCTAAGGGAAACAGCTAGTATGTCATTTGGCTGGAATGTAGAGAGCATAATGAGGAAGAATAATGAAATAGGAGTAAAAAATAGGTGGAGACAGACTACTGAAGGCTTAAATGCCAACTTGAGGATTTTTCACTTTTTGCCCCAAAAGATAATTGGAAATTATTGAAGTTTTTTCCCCCTCTTTTTGTATTGGAAAGATATTTTAGGAATCAGATTATTTACCCTGCCTTTCCTCACTCTGTTAAAAATTTCCTGGGATATTGACTAGTTACTATTCTAACCAGTTATTCCAGCCTGGACAGGACCCTGGCTAAAACAAGACTGTCCTTCAGGTTCTGAATCTGAGTAAGAATTTCCAACACAGTGGGTCTGCATTTCTTCAATATGAACACTCAAAATATTTTATTGATATTCTTGGTTTTTAAAAATATCCCTATTGGGATAGGGAGACCCTCCCTGCCCTACCAGAAAGTAAGAGAACAGAGCAGGGGAGGGGCTTTACAGTGGGATTGCTGTTTTAGGGTTGGGGCAGGGGCAAGATGGGGAGAAAATTTGTAATTCAAAAATGTCATGAAAATGAGTGATGTAAACAAGAAAACAAATTTTAAAAATATATTAAAAATATCCCTATCACTTAACCACAGTCATTGGATCACCTCTCCCATCCTCCAATGAAATCTTGCCTGATAATAAAGACAAAGAAACCGAAGCAACACTTGGCCATTTCTGAAAACGCACACCACATTCTGCCCCTGTTGTCCACCACCTCTCTGCCAAAAGGAGGCAAAGCATACTTTTATCTAAGTGTTCTGAAGTCATACTTGGTCACTGCATCAGTCAGGGTTCACGTAGTTTCCTGAACCTTACTGGGTTCATCACATATATTGTGCTCTGAGTTCTTTCTTTACACCATAGATCTCTTCTCAAGTTTCTCTGAATTCTTCCCTTGCCTTAGTTCCTACAACCTACAATGAAGACTTTGCAAGTAATAGACATGCATGGAAAATCCCTAGAGGGGGATGGGAAATGACTAAGGATAGATAACAGGCTGAATGAATAAATGAATAATTAAAGGGATAACAAATATTTATTAAGTACTTACTATGTACAAAGGACTGGGAAATAATAGTCAGTCTCTGTGCTGAAGGAGAACTTTTAAATAGGAGGGACAACACACAGAGATTTCAGTTGCATATTGGATGGAAAGATCATGTAGTCCTCAGGGTGCATTGGCAACACAGATGGTAAGGCGCCTTCTTTACTGGCATTTCCACTTATAAAACCATATCTCCTTCTGATACTGAGCCATCTGACAGTGCTAAAGCTATAGCAGTGAGAAGTGTCTTTTCTGGGTCTTCGAAAGCTATGGCTGCTGAGGTGGTGGGGACTGTACCATCTGCAGAGGAAGTTGCCTGAGGGACTGCTGTTTTGTTTTGTTCTGCTTTTTTGAAGGGGGGAAGGCAGGGAAATTGGGGTTAAGTGACTTGCCCAAGGTCACACAGCTAGTAAGTGTGTCAAGTGTCTGAGGCTGTTTTGTATGAAAGGTTTTTTTTTGTATGAAAGTTCCAGGGGCTGGGCTGGAAGCAGGGTCCTGGCTGCTCTAGGGTGCTACTGCTCTTGGACTCTGGGTCTTGAGCTGTTTCCACTAGGGTCTGAAGGGCCGCAGTGGATGAGACATTGGCAAGGGTTTGACTTACCTGGCATATCCCACCTTATCTATCTTTCCCTCAGACTCTTTGCTACACTAAGAAAGACTCTTTACTGTGAAAATTTGTTTAGGACTAGTCTTTTTTTTTTTAAGGCTATTATTATGCGATTATTCTAGCTGGCCCTCTGGGTATCTCTGTTAAACTTCCTAGAAGCTGGGAGTATCTTCATGAACAAACCCTAAGGTGGGTCCCAGGTGCATGGGACCAAGCCAACATTTGTCTATTAGATTAGTAGCTGGGATCTAAGTCATGCTTTTCTCCCTGTCCCAGTGACTGCCCCAGAAATTAAGGCTTCTCTAGCAATTTTTTAAACCAAAAAATTGGGTTTTAATTGGGAGGGATTCTCGAAGGTAGTGGTGAGGAGGGAGGGAGAGTCGTACAGCAGGATAAAATTAAAACTTGAAGGTCTTTCTGCTTTCCTTCTAAAGTAGAATTTATGCTTCTTCATTGTGATGGAGGGGAGTGTTACTTGTGCTGTCTTCCAACCATACTGACCTACTTGCTATTCCTCACATTCATTTCCCAGTCTCCTATCTCTGTGTCTTTGCATTTGCTGTGCCCCATGCCTGGAAAGCTCTTCTTTCTAACCTCTACCTCTTAGAATCTCTGACTTCTTTCTTTCGTGATACAGCTTAAATGGAACCTTCTAGAAAAGGCTATTTTCCTTCCACTCTCTCTACTTACCTAACCCACTTTAGTGTTTTCCTTTCTAAGGTTACCTTGTATGTATTCTCTGTATCTTGTACATAACTATCAATGAATGTGTTGTCTCCCCCATAAGATTATAAACTCCTTGAAAGCGGGATCAGCTTTTGCTATTTTTAAAAAATATTTTCCATCCATTAAGAGCTTAATAAATACTTGATTTTTTTTCTCTTATTTTCTATTGTCTACAGTTTTTTTTTTTTTAACTTTTCAACTCCTGAAATCTATCACCACAGCACTCCCCTAGTGTGGAAACACTGTAAGCCTCAACATTCCTGGAAACTACCCCTCAGTGTCGTAGTGAAATCTGAAATTCCCTTCTCTGATCACAATCTCCTGTTTTTCCACTCCTTCTGAAGAGGTGTCCAAAGAGGGTTAGGGTTTTCCTGAGACCCCAAAATACCAACACGCCGAGTCCTGCTGAAAGAATTCCACTCAAGTCTTCTTAGCCAAAGAAAAAGTAAAGTTTATTGAAAGATATGGGATAGACTCTTACAAAGCAAGTCTCTGCTAAACTATCCTAAGGCGCTGTCACCTAGACCAAGTCTCTGCTAGGGCATTCTGTGGCTCTCTCACACGGGAAGTCTCTGCCAAACCATTCCATGGCGCTCTCACAAAGCATGGAGGGAAGATGGGGTCTTATATACAGAGGAGTCTAGGGGTGGTTCAGGGGAGGAGCCAATAAGGTCTGACTCCAGTATGAGTTTGGGGAGGGACTTCAGGTGGAGTTAATGACAATCAGACTCGAAGAGGTTTCCCAGAGTATGTACCTCAAGGAAAGCTCAAAGGGGGGGGGGGAGGTTCCCAGAGCCTACACCTCATCACTTCCAGTCACTTGCTCCTTCCTTACACTCCTCCTTACCTCTCAACCATGTGGAAGAGTAAGGTATTCATAGAATTATGGAGGTGGAGCTGGGAGGGGCCCTAGAACAAAAACCATCAGAGACCAGAAGAGTAGGAATACTTAATATATTTTATTGATATTCCCGGTTTTAAAAAATATCCGTATCGCTTAACCGCAGTCACTGCATCTCCCCTTCCATCATCTAATGAAATCTTAGAACTTAGGCAGGCAGAGATGCAGAGAACCATAGAACACAGAATGTCAGAGTTGAAAGGGACCTTAGAACCTAGACAGTCAGAGCTGGAGAGAACCTTAGAACACAGAATGTCAGAGCTGGGAAGGACCGGAAAGGTTGTCTGAGATATTTCAACTGCTCCCTATTCTGTCAGTCCCTCAGATCTGTTCTGTCCCCATTTCCTTCCCTACCAGCCTTGACCCCATGATCAGTTGCTTACATAATGTCCATGACCACAGGCTGCTGAAGTAATCCATCAAACTGTACCAACTCTGTCCGTGACCTATCTGAGTTGTCAAATTTCAAATAGATCCTCCCTATGTCACCCAAGGCTTTTATTCTATTATTCTGTTTTCCCTGAAAAACAGCAGATTTGAGCCTCCTCGTCTCTCATTGAGCCTCTAATTCTCCCTTCTCCCCTTCATGCTCAATAGAGATGAGTTCACTTTGTACTGAATGAGAATTTGGGGCAATTAGACAACTTTGTTCAACTTCTCTACTTTACTCAGTGAATCACAGAACCTTCCAGCTGGAAGGTGGCCTCAGAGGCTGTCTAATGTGAGCTCTGGATGAGCAGGAAACTACAACATGTCCAACAAATGGGTATTTAGTCTTTACTTGAGGACCTCCAGGAAGAGAAAGCCCACCACCTCCCGATCCCTTGCTGCGCCCTCCGCTCCTCCATTTATTTTCAGTAGTTTTAATTGTAGATGTTTTTTCCTAGATTAAGTCTAAATTTGCAACTCCCACTCCTTACTCCTGGATTCTTCCTCCCAGACCAAGCAGACTAGGTCTAATACCTTAAAAATAAAAATCAAAGACACTTGTCATCAAACCAGACAAGTCTTCTGTTTTTCCAAGCAAAATATCCTCAGTTCCAAATAGGAAGGCATCCCCAAAGCCATCAAATCTACGTCTTCTTGACACCCATCAGTTGGGGAATGGTTGAATAAGGTGTGGTATATGATTGTGATAAAATACTTCATGCCTAGAATACACTCTCTGCTCACTGAGTCTATTAGAAATACTTGCTTCCTTCAAGCTCAGCTCAAACACTCCCCTCCAACACAAAGCTTTTCCTAATCCCTCCCAGTTGTTAGTGCCTTTCCCCCAAAAGGCCTTAATCTATCTCATGTATATGTTGTATATACTTACATATGCATGTGTTTTATCCCCCCAATAGAACATAAGCTACTTGAGAGGCATTGTGGTACAGTGGTTAACTTGTTGGTATTGAAGTTTAAATATCTAGGTTCAAATCCCATCTCTAGTGCGTAGGAGCTCTGGGACACTAGGCACTTAGCCTTTCTATGGTTCAGTTTCCCACTCTATAAAATGAGCCAAAGGACAGTAAAGGTACCACTATGGTCCTAGGAGAGCTTCTTCTTGCCAATCACCAACTCTCTTCCCTCCTCCTCCCTCCCCTATGCCACTATTTAATTTCATTGTCCCTGGATGGGGCGGGGTGGAGTCTCTGACATTGAAATTCATTTGACTTGTATCCCTAGGTTGGGAAGTTATGAAATATAAAAGTCGATGTTTTTCTTTCTTTTAGCCCTAGAACCCCTAGCTGTGGCCTGATCCCAACACTTGCAGCAGAGTCTATTTTCTCTGACCCCTTCTCCCTCTTTGTCTGTCCTTGGACTCTTCATTCCCAAGGTGAAACATATATGTAACAGGACACTGACCAGCAAGCCCAGTCCTTAGGAGAGCACATAGGGTGCTTGGCTGATGCAATTCCCACATCAGCTTTCATGCACAGACATTTTATTTCAAGGTCTGTTCAGCCAATCTTTGGTTGGATGCATAGCCAGAACTGGGGTACATTTAGAAGAGACTAGTTGACCCAAACCTGTCCCTTATTTTAGTTGGATTCCTTCTTAACTGGGAGGTGTTCCAGGAAGAGAAGAGAAACAGTATTGTAGAAAGAATAGCCTCGGGCCCTATGAAGGACATCCGAAGCCAACATGTGGCTGATAAATAGGGCCTTGATTCTTTGTCTCATCATCTGTTCTTTTTGCTTTAGGTGAAGGAGAATGGAGATGGGTGTCCAGGAACCTAAGCCAGGTTTGTGGCTAGTCCAGAACTGATGTTCTCTGAGAAAAGACTGGCCATCAGGACCCAGCCATTGGTAGCTGCACCAAACTCATTCAGCGGCCATGCCAGAATCACTTGGTGAGACCAATGCTAGGTAGAAACTGAATCTTCTATCCCCAGAAACCAAGTGGATAAGAATGTGCACCGCAGAGATGTTGGGGGAAGATTTATACTTAAATTCTGACTTTATCATCAAGGTAATTAGTCCTGTGTAGAAGCTAACTAATGTTAATTGTTTAAATGGATTTGGGGCACTAAAGGTCTGATGATTAACAGCAGGGGACCTACACTGGAATACTGTACAGCATTAGAGAAAGAATACCCAAATTCCTCAACAGTATCCCTAGCACCCTGAGGACAGGCTTGAATGACTTACTGCAAATGCAAATAAGAAACTGTTATGATTCGTCATAATTTTGATATTATACTGGCAACTTAATACTAACTAAACATAAAGGTAAATAACTGTCAAAGAATAGATAAGTTCTGGATTGAGCCCATTTGGATACAGGCTTTCCCACTGGGATAAAGTGGAATAGAGGTAGCCTAGTTATTGCATCTACACACACAAATTTCCTCTGCTCCACCTCACTCAGTCTCTAACTTGTCCTCACTCCCTCTCCTTTCTCCATTCTCACCCTGCCAAATTTCCTCACTCAGCTGTCAGCATATTTCCCACCCCACTCCCACACATCTCATCTTCAGGGCAAGAAGATAGTGTTGTTTTTTTTTTAAATAATAATAATAACTAGTATTTGTATAAAGCTTTGCATGGTATCTCTTTTGGTCCTCATGACACCCTGGTGAGGTAGACAAATCAAAAAGCATTTATTAGGTGCTTAACATGTACCACGCACTGAGGATACAAAGAAATATATAGAGTCCCTGCCTTCAGGGAGCACACAATCAAATGTAAAAATTAGACGTGTGTGTGTGTGTGTGTGTGTGTGTGTGTGAGGATAAACTGAAGATGATTTCAGAAGTTTGGATTCAGTCAAAGGGTCACACTTTAGGACCTAGAGGGTCGTATGTGGCCTCTAGGCTGCAGGTTCCCCACCCCTATCTTAAACCATAGTTTAAATCCAGAATAACTAAAGTGCAGGAGGGGGGAAGAAAGAGTGGCAGATGTCTAATCCAATTAGGACCACTTCTTAAACTATCTCTAGCATCAGCTCTTGACATGTGAAGAGTCTCTCCAACCCTCATATTCTACATGTGCTAATCCTTAGGTAATTCTCCCAAAGTTGGCATACTCTCTAGTATTCTTTTTTTCTTTTTCTTTTTTTTAATTTAGTTTTTATTTGTTTTCTTGTTTACATTATTTTCATTACATTTTTGAATTACACATTTTCTCCCCATCTTGCCCCTGCCCCAACCCTAAAACAGCAATCCCACTGTAAA